>OW386285.2:173971673-174377936 GCA_936432065.2 Rutpela maculata
TGCGCACAGCATAGTACATGAAACGTCCTAGGATTTATTCCCAAGATATTCTGTCACAGCCCAGTGTATTCACTACGCATATTTGCTTCGTTGTCATAATCTTGTCCCCGCAAATCGTATATTTTTTTTAGATTACAAAACACATATTTTAACAGATAATTCTAACTCAGTTTGATAAGTTGCAGAACACAATTTTATAAAATGTTGCCTGATTTCAACTTTCTTTGTGACATTGTTTAAGTTGACAAATCTGAAAACAATTGTTAGAGCTGTTCAATGTGACTAACATCTGGAGTGCAATCCAGAACAATAGAAAAATATTTTGAGAAGTTTAAAGGTTTTTTACTGGTTATAATAAACCCATTTGTGTTTGATATTTATTGGTTGTTAAACCTCATTCTTACTTAATGTCATTCAAACAATGCAAGTGGCAGTCAGCTTGGAATTCGTATATATTTTACAAATAAATAACGAAATAAAGGAAAAGCATAAATCTAGATAACCAAAACTAAACGCTTAAAAAATATGAAATCGCTAATTCACTTTTGAAGATGAAATACTGGAATTCAATAACTTGTAACTATAATTCCGTATTTGCGTTGGCCTCTACTTAGACGAATTTTCAGAAAGAAAATAAAAAAGTCTTTCCTAGTAATCGTAAATGCATTGAATCTGCAATACAACTCAATTCAAGAGATGCAGAAATTTTATTTCTGATGTGATTATTTTATTTATCCATTTAATTATTGGTAGGACTAGATTCGAATTTATATGTTGATTTTAATGGGTAAAAGTTGCTATCGTGCGTGGCCGACTGCGAAAACCCATTTGATTCATATTTTGTACCAACATGGCACAATTCACTTTTAAAAGGTGCCACTGAAATTAAGTACACAGTCAATATATATATTTTTTATTAATAAATCAGTCGGCAACGACAGACTGCAACTTTAATTCGATTGTAATAGGTACTCTTATTAAATATACACAATTTATACCTTTTAAAGTAACATTGATATATAATATATATATCTACGTAAACTTTGTTAAAACTTGAGTGACCCAGTGTATGTTAGAGTTTCGACTTTTTATGCATCTTAGCATTTTTTGTGCTTAATTAAAATCCTTAGTAACATTTCGATCTAAAATTCTAATACAGCAGCAGAGTCTATATACAAGGTGATCATATCGTTTGTGTTTAAGTTTTGGGAGTGTGCAGTGGGCTTGGTTTTGGGATTAAAAACCACAAAGGTGGCAGGTCAATTTTTATTTTTTTCAGTTACTGCTTACATTCCCATTGAATTTGTGAACAGTAAATAAACATAATTAAATTCGTAAACTAAATAAGAACTTATTTTGTTTAACCATTCTCTGTTCTCTATTTCATTTTTTTTTGAATTTTTTTTAATGTCTTTTTTTTATTTTTTTTTAAAATTATGAATAAGATACGTTTTTATTTATTTTTTACTGCTCACAATTTTAATAGACTTCTCTGTTACAATTGAGGCCGCTTTGCGCTCCCAACTTCAACTTTCGTTTCGTAATAGTATTATTAAAAATACCTCAATAACACTTTAGGGTAAAACTGATATATCTAACTCACGTAATGTTCGCACGAACCTGGAGAACTCATTGTATATTGTAGTATAGATATCTTGTATATTTTTGCATTTTTTATGTTCTTAATCAAAAACGTTTGGAAGACATTGCTCTAAAATCGTAATAAAACAAATTATATAAAAGATGACACATATGATTCCTCTGTACGACGGATATGATCCAATTTAAATAGGAAATATGTTATCGGGCTATTTTATGTTCCAAATTCGAAAAAAAATTCGCGTACTTCATATATTTATTCACATTCGGCAACACCCAACAACAACTTTCATTCATTTTAAAACAGTTTTATTAAAAATACTTTAATGATATTTTAAGGTTTTTAAGGTAAGGTTTGATATGTCCTCTAATATATATAGAGTTGTTCAAACCTGAGAGACACCCTGTGTATTGCCGTTTAGATGCCTTGTACACCTTCATATTTTTGTTTGTTTAATAAAAAATCTTTGTAATATTTTGCTCCAAAATTACAATAAAACATAGTTTTTACATATAATAGATCAGAGTTTACACGCCTATGACGATCGCTGTGTATGTCGGATAAGATTCAATTTCAATAAAAACTATTCTACTGTGCTATTTTATAGATGTTTACAATTTGAAATAAGAATTTTCCAACAGACAAGTCCAACAGACGTTATCATGTTTATTTAATAGATATTCGCAGTCGGCAACGCCTGTCTGCAACTTTGATTCATTTCATAATAGTCTTATTAAAAATACTTATAATCCACACAAGGAAGTTCAAAAAGGCCGATTGGGGGAAATAATTCTTGTAGTTAGAAATCATAAATTGCAAACTTTTGTTTACACAGCACATTTTTTTATTTTTAAATCATAATTTTAATAAATAAGATTATATTTCTATCACCTTTTTTCTCTTCCTACCCATGAAGTTTATGTCCTAGTATCATTTCTTGAAAAGTTCAGAAAGAAATAAATTCTACATATAGTACTTAATAGTACTAACGAAATAGATTATTCCCTGCTGTATATACCGCAGGTATAATCAGTACGGACACACCTCAAAAATGCTGGCAACACTGTATGAGGCGACATGGAATTGCAACTCTCATGCGGTAATATATATAACTGAGGTCTCTTCACATTTGTAATATCTAAACATATATACAAAATTTTAAATTAAGAAATCACTTATTTTTTTTTGAGAAACTTATTCCTGGGACTTCCCTTAGAGGATATATGTATAAATAGGTCAATTATTACCACCAGAAAAGGGTGAGGTCAGGCCGCCCAGTCAACGACCCTGAGGTGACAACGTATTACTTATCAATATATATATATATATATACATATATATATATATATATATATATATATATATATATATATATATATATATATATACATGCATTTAGTACTTATACTCCTCCGAATGTTATACGGTTAGGTGGTGTTTGCCTCCGATTTTACGAGTTGGCCTCCGATTTCGGAGGCGGAGACGTTTTGTGTTGTTTTCATCGCGAATGTCTTGATAATTAGTAAATTCATGACTCATTATTGTCAACAACGATCAGCTTTATTGGTGCGCATATAAGATTATGACAAAAGAGGAAGAGATAGAGAAATAGAAGCATTTAACGACATTTTTTTTGGCGGAAAATACCTATAAACATATATAAACATACACCATAGTCCACTACATTTTTTACCAGGTGGCGCTGCTATTTTAAACATTTGATGTATATAGGTATTAAATGCCTCCTTACAGTAAAGTAGCGATATCGCCTCATAAACTTGGCAACAGAGTAAAGAGGCATACTATTCCTATAGACATCTGTAGATATGGTAACTAAAATTATCTTACTAAAAATATAAATAACTTTTATACACAGAAATAATACTTTCTAGAGATCAATGGGTTTTTTAAATTTTTTCAATTTAGGAATAAAAAAACGTTTATTTTGTTCTGAAGGAAATATTTTTGTACCCCTTTATAGCTTAAAGCAAATTAAAAAAGGTCTTTACCTTATTAAAAATGTATTTATTTAACAGGACACGAACATTCCTTAACGTAACTAGTTGCCCTTAATCCACTATTTGTCACTGCCGCTGGTCTTATATAATAAAAGTAAAAAAAAAAAATTAGAAGGCGATTTTTATTGGGGGGGTGGTCTAAAGAATAATAATAACACAGGTCAACATTTAGTTTAAAAAAATACACAGGACTCTACCTAGGTACCCAGGAGTTTTTGGGGTCGCTGATTCCGATGCCGAGGTCGGTTAAGCTCTATCACGTCAGGTTCAAGGACATCTATCTTAAGGTCATACTAAGAAAAGGTGGTTGAAAAAATCTGAGAAAATTGACACAGGTTTTTGAGGTCGCTGAGTTCGAATTCGGTGTTCGCTTCCAAGCAAACGCCGGATTCGGACTCAGCGACCCCAAAAACCTATGCGTGAATTTTTTCAGATTTTTTCAAAAACCTTTTCTTAGGTTGACCTTCAAATGACCTTGAACCTGACGTGATAGAGCTTAACCGACCTCGGCAACGGAATCAGCGACCCCAAAAACACCTGGGTACCTAGGTAGAGTCCGGTGTATTTTTTCAAACTGAATGTTGACCAGTGTAATCTTCCACCTTCCAAAGATATTTTAAAAACCTAGATTATTCTGGAGCAAAAATGTAAATATTTCCCTCTAGCAAGAAATAAAAATGTTTTAAAAAGCATTCGAGACCAAAACTCTAGAATATATTTGTTGGTTAATCATAAATTTTGCTATACTAATTAATGATAGTTTGTTGTAGTCATCTCTTTTCAAACATTTTTAAACATTTCAAAAATGTTTCTCTTGCTGGAGGGAAATATTTACATTTTTGCTCCAAAATGATTAAGTTTTGAACATTTTACTTCTTTAAGTATATCATCTCTTTGAAATATTTCATATTATTTTCTGCTTTTCTGCATTCCGTTGGTTCCAAGTTTTCTCCTCGCCAAACATGAATTTGGAGAAATAAGTAAGAATATTGACGTAATGTCTCGGATGTTGCTGGCAGTCTTGGTAGAATCCCGGTAGTACTAGATTGGCCGACTAACTTATTGAAGATAATGAATCTTCGATGATTCAAAGATGTCTCTTTCTTGGGGGCTTTGTATACTGCTAGCGCGAATTTCTCTCCAGCACTCGTAATTTCTTTTTTCGTGGATGAAGTAAAAAACATTTTTGAGGTTTCTGGTTCTTGTACACACCCTAAATCACAATTTTTTTTTATCCCCTTTAATAATGGGGGTGGTAATGGGGGTGGCTAATGCCAAAATTTTTTTTGAGACCTCAGCTTCTCTTGTATATACTAAATACCAATTTTATGGACTCTTACCTGCTTGATTTACCTATTTTCCCCAAATTTACCCCAATTTACCCCCAACCCTTTGACGGAACAAGATGAAAATATAATCTAGTTCTAGATCTCGTTAAAGTACATACGTGTACCAAATTTCAAGTCAATATCTCAAACGGTTCCAGAGTAAACGTGCGCACAAAAAAAGTTACAGACAGACCGAGAGACAGACCGACAGACAGACCGACAGACAGAAATTTTTTTTTTTCGCTCAAACTTAAAATCTCGACGTTTCGTAACATTCTAAGCCTATTTGAACAATAAAAATTTTTAAAAATTTTTTTGTCGTTACTATACTTCCACTAGATGTGGAAGTAAAACCAGCGTTAAGTCCCCGTAATATGGCCGAAGCAGCTCTATTCATAATCATTACGGACGTTTCACCCCTAAATTGTGGGGAACTTTTCGGGTATCTATTTCTAGATTACGCATCCCAAATATTATTACTTTATAAATTATTTCTTCTACTAATATGTAACAATTGTGTTACAAAAATGAACTGATTCAGTGATGTCTTTTGAAAAGCATTTTAAATAGTAATAATAATTCCCTTAAGAACATATTTTGAATTACATACATTATTCTACAATAGATATTTAGCGTGAACGGCTCATTTTAAAACAGATAATCGCACATTATCGAGTAAAACACCAATGTAATCTGATAGAGTACAACTTACACAATATTAATCATCATAATAACAAACGCACACGATTGCATAACGCAACTAATTGCGCAAGCGCCAGAGCATTTTACACTATAGAAGTCTGGCAACCTCGAAGGAGGCAAAGTCTACCGTTATATATAACAGTTTTAAATACATTGAGTCAGAGAGGTACTATTTATATAACGAGGTGTAAACATACCAATCGTATGAACAAAAAAGTGTATGTAAAAAAAAGATTAAAATCCTTTCCCCTCTCCGCGTGCCCTTGGTAAGTGAAATTTGGCGGTTATGTATATGTAAACAGAACTAATCTATCTATATTATTTCTAGTGGAGGTGCGGGAGTTATAGATGGCAGTACCCCTTGACTTCCAGCTGAGATCAGCATCCCAACGTCACAGCAAGAGATAAGCTAAAGTTACTTATTCTCTCGGAAGATGTTAATTCAGGCTTTTTGTCACTTTACCTTGTATTGTACACATCGTCATAATAAATTGCTACTTTTTGTATTTTGTTCTTTGCTTGTGAAAATTTCTAATTGTTTTTAAAAAACAGTTTTCCGGACGGGAAAACATTAGTGGCGCAGTCGTGTGGAGTTACGGAAAAGTCCTTTTGTGATACTTTTTTCGTTTTCAAACGTTAACGTAAAGAATCCAGCCCCAACCAGGACCAGCATCGAGCAAGGCCCAGGGATTAAAATTCTCCAAGTGAAGACAAGTGCAACGGTTGAAGAATGCATCGAGCATCGCTGATACTGGAAGTAGCAATCATTGTTTATTCCTCCCCTTTGCCTAAAGTCAATCACGATACTTAAAGCAAAATAGGGTAAACCGAGTAGTTAGTAGCATCAAAGTAAAAAAAAAAAAAAAAAAAAAATAAATTTTGAATAAAATTAAACTATTTTTTACAATAAATAATTATTAATTCCTTTTTACAATAAAGTGTTTTCTATTAGTATTAATTTCCCGAATTAGAATTAATATTTTGTTATATCATTCATATAAAATTATTATCGCAATTACCTAGAACGAGTTAGTTAAGATTAATTTCCGCGAATTATGCAAAAGTGATTATATTACATTTATCATTCCGTCGTTGAATTTATCTTGTATTCCAACAAGCACGTTTCTAAGCCTTCTAAAACTTTACAGTTTTATACACATAAATTAAATAATATCATATACTGAGTGTTTATTTTTGTTTGACCTTACTTTTATTATTTCTCGCAAACCTTTATGAACGTATTTATAAATTTTATTTTATTATAAAATTACTATTATATTGCCTATATTAGTGTAGTTCTAATTAAAGTATTTTTGCTTCTAATTTATCTGAAATGGCACCGCCAGTTTTTGACGTAAAAACTCTATGCATTTTGCCCCCTTTCGGCGGCAATCCTAATGAATTGTACGATTTTATTAAAGTTTCGGTAACACTATTAAATCATTATTTTGACCCAAGACCAGAAAATATCGGTTGTATACAAAATGTTTTAATTTTACAAGGAATTATCAGTAAATTAAGAGGTCGTGCAAAAGAGGTCGTTTCAATTTATGGTTGCAATGACTTTGATAAAATAAAAAAGACGCTTATTCAAAATTTCGGAGACCAACGTGACGAAAATTCATTAACTAGAGACCTTGTAAATTTAAAGCAGTTACCAAACGACACTCCTATGCAATTTTATGAGAGGGTAATGGGACTATTAAATACAATTAATAATTACGTCGATCTTCATAACAGTAATGATGTAATAACAACAAGTAAAAGGGACTTTTTTAAACAACAAGCCCTAACAACATTTCTAGCCGGACTTCGCGAACCTATCGGATCAGTAATACGCGCTATGAGACCAAAAGATTTAGCAAAAGCAATACAATTTATTCAAGAAGAACTTAATATTAGGTATCTACAGAGAAGTCATCTTAGCACACAAAATGTACCATCCGGAAGACCTATTTCAGAAATTCCGAGACCACAACCACAGCACAACTTCACGCCAAGATTTCACCAACAGAACTTTGCACAACAACCCCGTGTCAATTACTTCCAAAATCAAAATCAATCAAGATTCCCTCAAGGACCCATACATGTCAGACCCCGCATGAATTTCCAACAACCACGATTTCCAACAAATCAACAAGTATTTGGAAAACCGATGAATGTATGGAAACCAAACCCTAACACATCTCAACAACTACCACGGCCCACACCGATGAGCACAACATCAAGGCTAACTTTGCCTAGAACATTCACTCAACAAAATCCTGTCCGAAATCAACAACCACAAGGACAAAAATTTGGTACCGAACAACTTTTTAACATAGAACAAGAAACACCAACCGTAGAAGACGAATACCCTGAAGAATATGAACAAGAAGCATATGGTTACGACTACACTCAAGAAATACCGTCAGAAAATATTGAAAACACACAAGATGAACAAAATGAAACTTTTTCCTACGATCCGTACCCGAACAACGAGACATAGTTGAACTACATATGTACACCAATAAAAGAGAACTTCCGTATATCGAAATAAAAAATCCACCCTTAAAACTTTTGATCGATACCGGTGCTACCAAATCATTTTTAAACCCCCAAACAGGATTTAAATATTACAAAGATAAACTAATACATGAACCATTTGTAGTCACTTCCATATTTCAAAATCATTCGCAAGAATATTGTGTTAACATTCCGACTTTTTCAGAATTTAGTTCAGACTCAAATTTAAAGTTTTATCTTTTTAAATTTCATGATGTCTTTGATGGTCTAATAGGCCTAGATAATCTAAAATTACTAAATGCTCATATCAGTTTTCCCCAATCAAAACTAATTACGGAACATTCAACTCTGCCTATCAGATATTATGAAGCCCAAAAACCTCAAATTTATTCAATAACCCTAGATCCAAACACTATAACTAAAGTTAAACTTCCCGTTGACAAAAATGGCACTGTAATTATACCCACGCAAAATGTGCAAGGCGCAAAAATCAATGAAACCTTGACACACGCTAACAATAATTTCGCGTACGCAGAATTGATTAATGACAGCGAACACGAACTTCAAATATCTTTAAAAGAACCCATAAAAACATCATGCATTGACTTAGAAAATTTCTACCTTTATTCAGCTGACATTCTACCCCTAGACACACAAGATGTACAAATTCACCAACTAATTCGCACAGATCATATGAATAGTGAGGAAATGACGCAGATATTAAAACTATGCCAAAAGTATTCAGATATATTTCATCAAGAAAATTCACCCTTAAGTTTCACAAATCAGGTAAAACATCAAATAAAAACGAAGGACGAACTTCCTGTTTACACGAGATCATACAGGTACCCTTATGTCCACAAAATAGAGGTAAACAAACAAATTTCTTCTATGTTTTTAGGTATTTTAAGACCCAGCAACTCGCCATGGTCATCACCGATATGGATAGTGCCGAAAAAACCGGACGCCTCGGGAAAAGTTAAATGGCGCATCGTGGTCGACTACAGGAAGATTAACGAAAAAACCATAGACGATCGATATCCAATACCAAATATCACAGATATCCTCGACAAACTTGGCAAATGCCAATACTTCACCACGCTGGACCTCGCAAGCGGCTTCCACCAGATAGAAATGGCCCCAGAAGATATTCCAAAAACGGCGTTTAACGTGGAAAACGGGCATTTCGAATACACAAGAATGCCATTTGGGTTGAAGAACGCTCCAGCCACTTTCCAAAGGGTGATGGACAACGTTTTGAAAGGACTTCAAAACGATATATGTCTCGTATACATGGATGACATCATCGTATACTCAACATCTTTAGCTGAACATATTTTAAATTTAAACAAAGTTTTCCAAAGATTAAGAGAGTCCAACCTTAAAATACAGCTGGATAAGTCCGAGTTTTTGCAAAAACAAGTAGCATTTTTAGGCCACATCGTGACGCCAGAGGGTATAAAACTGAATCCCGAGAAAATAAAGGCGATATTGAAATATCCGATTCCCAGAACAACCAAAGAGATAAAAGGCTTCCTTGGACTACTTGGCTACTACAGAAAGTTCATCAAGGACTTCGCCAAAATTACCAAACCGCTTACTCTTTGTTTGAAGAAGGATTCAAAAATAGAACACACCCCGGACTTTATCGAATGTTTCGAGATTTGTAAAAATTTATTAATAAATGAACCTCTCCTACAGTACCCGGATTTCTCGAAACCATTCAACCTTACAACCGATGCTAGCAACTATGCCGTAGGCGCCATTTTATCTCAAGGGCCCATCGGAAGCGACAAACCTATAGCTTACGCATCTCGCACCCTCAACGACTCTGAAACAAACTACTCAACCATTGAAAAAGAAACACTTGCAATAGTATGGGCGACCAAATACTTCAGGCCCTACCTGTTTGGCCGAAAATTTAAGATCTTGACCGACCATAAACCACTCCAGTGGTTGTTCTCCCTAAAAGAACCAAACAGCAAACTAGTGAGATGGCGGCTTAGGCTCGAAGAATTCGATTATGATATATGCTATAAAAAGGGAAAGAAGAACACCAACGCCGATGCGTTGTCCCGTATCGAAATTAACACGAAGGAAATGACACCCCTACAAAAATATATACGAGATTTCAATGCCGAAATGTCAGCACATGAGGAAGAAAGTCAAGTTGATGACGCTTCTCTTTATAACAACCAAAACAGCACAATCGCAGACCCAGGAGATGACGAACGACAAGAAGAAACCGCTAACCAAACTCACGACAACGAAACCAACCACTCAAATCAAGAAGAACCCATACTAACTATTCCAATATCAGAAAAACCATTAAATTACTATGCCAACCAAATAATATTTAAAACAATACTTTACGGTATCACCATACCAAAAATAAAAAAACCTTTTCCGAATAAAAAAAGATTAACTGTTTCCATCGGACTTGATAAATTCGAGTCCAACGTTGTCAATTTCTTTAAAGATTACGTACCACCAAAAACTAAACATGCTATTTACTTCGAGAATAACGACAAATACCAAGAAGTCTGCGAAATACTACGACAATCATTCTTAAACTCTTCTTTTGACCTAGTTAAGTGTAATACTTTACTACGAGATGTAACTTCTAAGGACGAACGGAAAGAAATCATCCAAAAATACCACGAAAGTAAGACAAATCACCGTGGCACGCTTGAAACCGAAACCCGTATTAGACTAACCTATTATTGGCCGAAACTTAAAGAGGACATACAAGACTACATAAATCAATGCGATATTTGCCAAATTAATAAATATGATCGAAATCCGATTAAACCTAAATTTATGATCACGCCTACTCCCACGAAACCCTTCGAAATTGTACATGCCGACGTATTCTCAGTCGAAAAACAGAAATTTGTAACTCTTGTTGATTCTTTTTCCAAATACGCTCAAGCATACCCAGTAGAAGGAGCTTGTAGCATAAATATCGTTAAAACACTTCTAACTTATATTAATCACCACGGCTTACCACATTTATTCGTAGCGGACAGCGGAGGTGAATTTAAAAGCAAAATGATTCAAGAGTTCATGGAAACCCATAAAACCGCGATTCATTATACAACTCCCGGTAACTCACAATCGAATGGAATAATCGAACGGTTTCATTCCACACTGATAGAACATTTACGGATACTTAAATATAACAAAAATAATTCAGACATTAAGGAATTAATGCTATATGCAATTTTAGGTTACAATAATTCGATACACTCAATAACAAAACAAAAACCAATTGATGTTATAAATGGCCACCTATCAACTAAAGATCCTTTTGATATAGAACTAGACAATGCTCTACTAAATAATTATATTTCTCAGCACCGCGAAAAAACAAAAGAACTTTACGCGAAAATACATAAATGTTCAGTCGAAAAGAAAACTGCGGCCATAAACAACCTAAACAAAAAAAGACAAGAACCAATTAAGTATAAACCCAAACAAAAGGTTTATGTCAAAAGATTCAGCAAAATACGAAATAAAATGTATCCAAAATATACACCCCAAGTGGTTACAAAAAATAATAAGATAACTATCGGCATCCCCGGAACAACTAGACATAAAAGACTTATAAAAAATATTCCAACCAAACAAACTGACAAGAATATATCCTTACAGGTTGACGCACATCCTAGTACAAGTGCAACCCCAGGACATACGGATAACTAACCTAGAAACTAACCCCGGAATCCTTCCACTAAAACTTGGACAAGCCCGAATTCAAACAAGCTTACACGATTTCGTACATTACTACGATTTAAAACCTATATCACAAGAAATCGAAACAATTTCTCTGCAATACGATCTAATAACTAAAGCAATAAATAGCTGTCAAGCATACCTTCAAATTTACAAAATTTCGATCTAAGTTTGAAGTATCAACTCAAGAGCGCGAAACGGAAATTAGACACTATTTACCCAACTCACCGGACCAAACGCGGACTAATAAATGGGTTAGGAAGCATAATAAAAGCCATTTCAGGTAACTTAGACCAAGAAGACGCTGAAAGATATAACAAGGCAATTGAAAAATTACAAAACAACCAAGAAAATATTGTGCAAAATCTTAACTCACATATTTCCATTACACGCGATTTAATTGAAAACTTTAATACAACAGTTTCACTACTGAGTCACAATCAGGAAGAAATCACCGCGCAAATAAATGGAGTAAGCTCAGACTTAAAGAAATTCGTATTTGATTTCAATCATTACATGAGAGCTAGAAACATACTTGATCAATTAAACTTAGCCTTACAAACCACCTTGCAGTTATTAACAGATATTGAAAATTCAATAACATTTGCAAAAATAGGTATCTTACATAATAGTATAATGAGTTTTGAAAACTTAAATTCAATTGTTGATATAATGTTAAGTCATCACCCTTCCGAACAATTACTTTATGTACGGAAGGAAGAATTAATAAAATATTATAAGATAATCACAGTAGATGCCTACTACTCGGATCACAGAATAGTCTTTATTTTGCACTTCCCTTTGATACATCCTGAAACCTTTACCCACTATCACTTATATTCGATACCCACGAAAAATTCCACAACCATTATACCACCTTCACCCTTCTTAACAATGAATGCTGAACTCTATCAGTATGACAGCAAGCGTTGTATGCAGTTGGAAACCATGTACTTATGTCAAAACACTTTGATAATTCAGGACGTCGATAAGAAAGACTGCATATTCCAAATATTACAACTAAACAATAAACAAGCTAGTTGCCATCACACGAAAATCGCGATGACCACACCTTTAATAGAGCAGTTAACAGAAGCCCACTATGTCGCTATATTTCCAAGGCAAACCAAAGTTCTAACAAAATGTACTTCAACAGAAATTCAAACGCTACAGGGAGTATACCTAGTTCAACTTCCCAGAGGATGTCAGTTCCAGACGTTAAATTTTGTTTATCTAAATACAAAAACAGAAATTCAAGAACAGCCCTTAACACTACCGAAAATTGAAACGGCAGTCATCCAAGACCCGGAAGAACACCATCTCAATATCGACAAAATCCCCTTAGATGGACTTCAGAAGATTCAACAAAACCAAAAGAAGCTTCTGCCCTTATCTATTACCAAAAGAGGAGAAAGCTCTACCCACTTCTGGACGACCCCATTATTTATTATTGGTACCCTACTGATAATATTCGTCATTTATAAATGCAGAGAAAGACTAATGCAGAAGAAGAAGAAGACCTCAACCGGCAGACAAGAAGTTTTCTTTCATCCCCATAAAACTTCTTCTAAGGATGGAGGAGTTATAGATGCCAGTACCCCTTGACTTCCAGCTGAGATCAGCATCCCAACGTCACAGCAAGAGATAAGCTAAAGTTACTTATTCTCTCGGAAGATGTTAATTCAGGCTTTTTGTCACTTTACCTTGTATTGTACACATCGTCATAATAAATTGCTACTTTTTGTATTTTGTTCTTTGCTTGTGAAAATTTCTAATTGTTTTTAAAAAACAGTTTTCCGGACGGGAAAACATTAGTCGGGCACCACAAATTTGTAAGGAGGCGGACACGATACAAATGCACATATATATATATATATATATATATATATATATATATATATATATATATATATATATATATATATGTGCATTTGTATCGTGTCCGCCTCCTTACAAATTTGTGGCGCCCGCACCTCCACTAGAAATAATATAGATAGATTAGTTCTGTTTACATATACATAACCGCCAAATTTCACTTACCAAGGGCACGCGGAGAGGGGAAAGGATTTTTATCTTTTTTTACATACACTTTTTTATTCATACGATTGGTATGTTTACACCTCGTTATATAAATAGTACCTCTCTGACTCAATGTATTTAAAACTGTTATATATAACGGTAGACTTTGCCTCCTTCGAGGTTGCCAGACTTCTATAGTGTAAAATGCTCTAGCGCTTGCGCAATTAGTTGCGCTATGCAATCGGGTGCGTTTGTTATTATGATGATTCATATTGTGTAAGTTATACTCTATCAGATTACATTGGTGTTTTACCCGATAATGTGCGATTATCTGTTTTAAAATGAACCGTTCACGCTAAATATCTATTGTAGAATAATGTATGTAATTCAAAATATGTTCTTAAGGGAATTATTATCAGTGGCGGCTGGTGAAATTTCAATATTTTTTTTCTCGTCTGTGGCGCATGGGTCCCATACGAAACTTGGGAAATAACATCTAGAGAAGCACTTCTCTAATGACCCCTAAAAAATTTTGCAAAAGCAGTTTGCGAAAAAATTTTTGAAAATTCGCTAGCCTCCCCTGGGTCTAGGGACCCCTGTTTACTTTTATTTTTTTTTGTCATATGCATTTGACTTTTCATAAAAATGCATCGACAGATTTTTCAGTTTGTGAAAATATTTTCATTACTAACTGAGATACAACGAATTGAAATATTGTAATTTGTTAAATTGTAAATTACAAAATTTCAGTTCATTGTATTTCAGTTAGTAATGAAAATATTTTCACAAACTCTAAAATCTGTCGATACATTTTTATGAAAAGTCAAATGCATATGACAAAAAAAAATAAAAGTAAACAGGGGTCCCTAGACCCAGGGGAGGCTAGCAAATTTTCAAAAATTTTTTCGCAAACTGCTTTTTCAAAATTTTTTAGGGGTCATTAGAGAAGTGCTTCTCTAGATGTTATTTCCCAAATTTCGTATGGGTCCCATGCGCCACAGACGAGAAAAAAAATATTGAAATTTCACCAGCCGCCGCTGATTATTATTACTATTTAAAATGCTTTTCAAAAGACATCACTGAATCAGTTCAATTTTGTAACACAATTGTTACATATTAGTCCACGTAAATTAGATATTTTAGAAGAAATAATTTATAAAGTAATAATATTTGGAATGCTTAATCTAGATAGGGTTCGAAATAGATACCCGAATGGTTCCCTACAATTTAGAGGGGGTGAAACGTCCGTAATGATTATGAATAGAGCTGCTTCGGCCATATTACGGGGACTTAACGCTGGTTTTTCACTTTTATCTTGTAAACCGTTCGTCGAAAGAGAAAAAAGTATAGGAAATAAAAAAATCGTCATGTTAAATTCTGCATAAAAAATGTACTATTAACCTTGTAGCTTATCCTCACCTATTTCGCGCTAACAGCATCCGAACAGAGGCGTAGTTTGGGGCGCAGAGGTAAAAATTCATCCTATTCCAAGTTTGACTCCGGATATCTTAAAACCGGTTACTTTAACGAGAAAAATGCTCAGGAATGAATTTATTGATCAGAATTTTCTCTATTAGATGCATATATAGAGGGTTTTGTCGCAAGTAGTTTATGTATTTTCCCCTTCTTTGCAATTATATTAGAGGATAATCTGTACTGTTCACACAAAAGAAGATTTGGAGTCATATTTCAACTCTGAGCTTGCTTCAATTCCACTTCTTCTCTTCAATAAGAAAGGGTTAATGAGGAAAATTAAGAAATCGTCTGTATGATATTTTCAATGCTGTACGAGAGAGGCCAATAGATTTTTCCGATTGCCAGTTCATTGTTGATGGCGGCAATTTGATTCATCGTGTAGTATGGCCGAAGCAGCTTTATTCGTAAACATTACGGCCAAAAAGTGACTGTAGTGTTTGACGGATATGCTGACTGCAGTATGAAGAACATCGAAAGACAGCAGCGTCTTTTGAAACGCATTTCACCGGAAATTGTTTTTCATGAGAACACGCCACTGAGTGAAACGCAAAATAAAATGATAAACAATCTCACAAAAAGGAACGGTTTATTTCGCAATTGGTGGAGAGATTTAAAAACGAGGGAATCAAAACAATTACTGCTGTAGACGACGTTGACGTACTCATAGTTCAAACCGCCTTAAACGAATCTCATGGAAACGATACAGTGGTCATCCTCGGACAAGATATTGATCTTCTCGCATGGATTATCGCTCTCGCACCTGAAGATAAAGATATCCGTTTCTTAAGAGAGGCTCAGAGATAAATAAAAAATAAAGATTACAGTTCTCGTGACTTGCAGTCTTCGGAAGTTTTAACAAGCTGTATGGCCACACGTTCAGTGGATGCGATAATACTTCAGCTTTCTTTGGTAAAGGAAAAGTGCAAACGGTGGAATGCGTCAATAAAAGAAAAAATCTCGAAGAGGTTGTCCGTATATTCAACAACCGTAGCTCAACGAAAAAAGAAATTACATCTCTGAATCATCAAAGATTCATTATCTTAAGTTAGTCCGCCAATCTAGTACTACCGGGATTCTACGAAGACTGCCAGCAACATCCGAGGCATTACGTCAACATTCTTACAGAGTATTTCTCCAAATTCATGTTTGACGAGGAGAAAACTTGGAACCAACGGAATGCAGAAAAGCAGAAAATAATATAAAATATTTCAAAGAGATGATATACTTAAAGAAGTAAAATGTTCAAAACTTAATCATTTTGGAGCAAAAATGTAAATATTTCCCTCCAGCAAGAGACAAATTTTTGAATTGTTTAAAAATTTTTGAAAAGCATTCGAGATGACTCCAACAAACTATCATTAATTAGTATAGCAAAATTTATGATTAACCAACAAATATATTCTAGAGTTTTGGTCTCGAATTCTTTTTAAAACATTTTTATTTCTTGCTAGAGGAAAATATTTACATTTTTGCTCCAGAATAATCTAGGTTTTTAAAATATCTTTGGAAGGTGGAAGATTACACTGGTCAACATTCAGTTTGAAAAAATACACCGGACTCTACCTAGGTACCCTCAGATTTTTTCAACCACCTTTTCTTAGTTTGACCTTCGGATGTCCTTGAACCTGACGTGATAGAGCTTAACCGACCTCGGCATCGGAATCAGCGACCCCAAAAACCCCTGGGTACCTAGGTAGAGTTCTGTGTATTTTTTTATACTAAATGTTGACCTGTGTTATTACTATTCTTTTATTTTCTGCTTTTAACCCCCCCCCCAATAAAAATCGTCTTCTATTTTTTTTTTACTTTTACTATATAAGGCCAGCAGCAGTGACAAATAGTGGATTAAGGGCAACTAGTTACATTAAGGAATGTTCGTGTCCTGTTAAATAAATACCTTAAACAAATACCTTTTTTAATTTGCTCTAAGCTATAAAGGGGTACAAAAATATTTGTTTCTGAACAAAATAAACGTTTTTTTATTCCCAAATTGAAAAAATTTAAAAACCCATTGATCTCTAGAAAGTATTATTTCTGTGTATAAAAGTTATTTATATTTTTAGTAAGATAATTTTAGTTACCATATCTATAGATGTATTTAGGAATAGTATGCCTCTTTACTATGTTGCCAAGTTTAGGAGGCGATATCGCTACTTTATTGTAAGGAAGCATTTAATACCTATATACATCAAGTGTTTAAAACAGCAGCGCCACCTGGTAAAAAATGTAGTGGACTATGGTGTATGTTTACATATGTTTATAGGTATTTTCCGCCTCCAAAAAAAGTGTCGTTAAATGCTTCTATCTCTCTATTTCTTCCCTTTTTGTCATAATCTTATATGCGCACCAATAAAGCTGATCATTATTGATAATAATGAGTCATGAATTTACTAATTATCAAGACATTCGCGATGAAAACAACACAAAACGTCTCCGCCTCCGAAATCGGAGGCGAACGCGTAAAATCGGAGGCAAACACCACCTAACCATATAACATTCGGAGGTGTATGAGTACTAAATGCATGTATATATATATATATATATATATATATATATATATATATATATATATATATATATATATATATATATATATATATATATATATATATATTGTAACGGTCATTTTTATTTATAGTCATAAAAGCCCTTAAATTACGTTATTTTATATTTTTCGTGCATAAATTACCTATTTTGTTACCTTTTAAAAAATAAATTACCGCCGCTACTGTCGGATATTTGTTAATCTTATTTTAGGCCTATGCCGTCGGCTTGACCCTTATGAGATTACGTCTCTGTTTTCTCTGCTGCACGCGCTGCCACTCTCTCTCACTTATACCCGTTCCCACGTCCTGTCAGTCTCCCGCTCTTGGCTGATACCTCTGTGCTCAGCGGTTGCCAGGCGATACCGGGATTTTTATTCAGTACGCTTTGTTTGTCATATTGATGTACGTGCTGCTCTCGTTTCTCCAATACGTTTTAGTTTAAAGTTTTTTCTTTCAAGTGTATATCTTTTCAGTGGTGATTTGTATCTTTTGCCAAGGTAAGATATATGCAATTAATATTTTTTCTCTCTTTTTCTTTAGAATAATCCTAAATCTCTGCTTGCAAGTTCGTTTACAACATCTTGCTTTAAAGAGGTGATCCAAGCACTCTTCGGTCTTGATCACAGCAAATAAAGGTGTTTCCTATTTGTTTAGGCTATACACCGATTTAAAATATGAGATTGTACTGGATATTAGGGCTTGATCTAAGGGATTAGTGCGGCTCGATCAATCCGGCCATGCCGCTCGATCGAGGAAGCCGTACGGCTGGATCCAGTGAAGCGCGCGGCTCGATTAATCCGGCCGTGCCGTCCGCTCGATCGAGGAAACCGTATGGCTGCTTCTAGTGAGCCGTACAGCTGAATCCAGTGAGCCGTGCGGCTCAACTTGGGCCGTGCGCCTCACTTTTGAGGAGCGTGTCTCGGTTTTTTTTGAGTAGTGTGGTTCAGATTTCGAGACGTACGTCTCGAAATTTTAGCCGCGCGTTTCGAATTTGAGACATGCTTCTGGATATTTTGAGCAACTTTTTGATCTATTTAATAGCATGCGGTTTTAAGTTGGCTAATGGTCGCAATTTTCTTATTCTAGAGAATGGCTGCTGTCATGTCACTGGAAGATTTGGCGGATTTAGTCCCCGCGGTTCCAGAGGAGGCCGCTATTTTTGGTCGCATTAAAAAATTGGCAATCACATACTTGCCCGACGGATGGAGACAATGGAAAGCTTTTGAATTTTCTAAAGAAGAACTCCTTGGAGAAGAGTGTGATCCCCAAATCTTAAACAAAATAAGGTTTGCTCTTCCCACAGTGGGTTTGGTACAAGCATTCGATCCAGAAACGACAAGCCTATCAGAAAAAGCCTACAGGAATATGAAGGTCAAAATGTTAAGCTGGCCTTTTTGTATTGGCTTAATAATCAGACCAGCCAATTTGGCAGCGAGAATAAGAGGGTCTGCAGTGCAAAATGAGTTAGTAATTGCTGCTCTGGCTGATCTGAAACCGCTTTTGGTTTCTCGCAAGGAAGCTTCCCGGCAGCTTTCTGAAGATTTTTCTGATGCTGAAAGTTTCCAGGATGGGACCTCTAGTCAAGCCCCCAGTTCCTCTAAGTTAAAGGAAGAAAGCAGAATGGACAAGTTGGAAAAATCTAATGAGGAACTTAAAGCAATGTTTCAGTCGTTTGTGGAAAGCTTTAATACAGAAGAGGAAAACGTGTCTCCAGATGTTGATGAGTCAATAAACGAGGTCTTCTTCGACGATCAAGAAGAGCAAAGCCACATCCCTCCTCTCTTGGATCTCGACCTAGGGGCGAATTGTTCCACTAATGAAGGCTATGAGTTTGATTTCAATCCACAGACAAAAGAGCAAGAACCACCGATTCCTTCTGCTAAACCCCATATTGAGGCACAAGGAATAGAGTGTCTTAGATTAGGAAAATCATCATTTACTCGAATAATATATTCAGAGGTGCAGAAAAAGTTACAAGCTTCTCCCGTGTTCACTGCTCTACAGGTGAACAACCAAATTTCCCATATGTCTTCCAATGGAGTACCACTTTATGAGCATATGGCAAAAGTAGATACAACATTCGGTGTTATTCTCCACGGGCTTCTACTTCAAAGGGATTCATTCTCAGAATCTATGAAATTTCTTATTACTAAACATCCATCAATTAAGAAGGATGTACAAGATACCCTAGCCGGATCCGATTCAGTCTTTAGGCAACTCTCTGATGATGTCCTGCAATACGTATGCGGCCACAAGGCAGAAATTATAGAGCAAAGAAGGAAGTTGTTTCTTCCAAAAAATAAACAGGTTGCGTCGTTAATGGAGGCTATACCTCCGTCTTCTTCACATCTTTTTGAGACAGAACCTCTGGCAGAACTAATTAAACAGTATGGGAATTCCTTTCGTAGCTCTTTCAGGAAGTCCACCGGCTACAACCAACCAGCTCCCAAATTTCCTCAAGCTCAAACGAGGACAAATAAATCACCAAGAAGGCCCTTTACCCAAGCGGCGGCGTTGCCTTTCTCTGGTCAAAAGTACAAGTCCTCAAGAGGTTTTACCTCTAGAAAGAACTCATATTCAGGCAAGAATGAGAGGTCAACTGAAAAGTCAGCTAAAAGACCAAGAAGGCTATGACGATTTGTCAACATCGTTCAGGGCGGGGCAACTGAAATGTTATTTAGAGCAATGGAAGAAGATAGGAGCCCCAAAAAGAATTCTGGAAACCATAAAGGGTTACTCAATTCCATTTGTCAGAAAACCTCCTCTGTTGGCTCTCACGGAAGTCAACATTCATTCTACATACGCAACCTCGGGGATGGACGCCGAGATAGAGAAGATGGTCGATCAAGGTGTTCTGGAAACGTCCCATTTTGCAACAGGTTTTTTGTCTCAGATGTTTTTGGTACCAAAGTCAGACGGCTCCAAAAGACCGGTCTTCAACTTAAAAGCTCTAAATCAATTTCTCCGCCCGAAAAAGTTTCACCTTATAAATCATCTCAAGATGCCGCTATTTCTACAAAGCAAGGATTTTATGACCAAAATCGACATGTCTCAAGCATATTTCCATATTCCAATAAAAGAAAGATACCGAAGATTCCTATCCCTGCTACACAAAAAGGAAGTATATCACATGACATGTTTACCATTCGGCCTCTCGAGTGCACCTCTCGAGTTTTCAAGAATTTCCAACTGGCTGGCAGATTACCTTCGCAAGAAAGGGATGAGGATAGTAGTGTACTTGGACGATTTTTTGCTTGCAAACCAAAATCCGGACATTCTCCGTTCACAAACAAGAAGCGCTATAAGCTTCCTGAAATCTCTGGGTTGGCAGATAAACAAGGAAAAATCAATAGTAGAACCTCAAACACAATTGGAATACCTAGGAGTTTACTGGGACACTGTAAACAACTTAATATCACTACCCGTAAAAAAGAAGAACTCTATAAGAAAAGATTTAAGGCCTATTCTGATCAATTGCCAGTGGAACTGGGAGATAGCCAAACGCCTTCTGGGAAAAATGAATTTCGCATCTTTTGTCGTCCCGATGGGAAGACTGCATTCGAGAGACATGCTTCGAGCAAGCCTAGCGCTTCCCGAAGACAATCCAAGGTTAAACTTTCGAATTCCAGAAAGAGTGCTTTTAGAATGTCAATGGTGGATGCGAAATATAGAACAGAATTCTCCTCTTTTCCACAAGAACCCGGAGATATTTGTATCAACCGATGCGAGCAACATTGGTTGGGGAGCTCAGATAGAGAACAAGATAGTAAGTGGAATCTGGTCCCCGTTTCAGAAAAATTGGCACATAAATTGCCGAGAGATGTTCGCTGTGTATGCGGTTCTGAAGGAAATAGTTATGGACTTGAAAGGCAAAACGGTACTGATTCAGTCGGACAACAGCACAGTTGTTTCCTATATAAAAAATCAGGGAGGAATGAAATCAGTAAGACTGTTAAGAATGACTCAAGCTATATTCAGTCTTGCTCAACATTGGAAGATAACACTGTTAGTTCAGTACATACCCAGTATGTACAACGATATTGCGGACAGTCTTTCGAGAAACAAATCTCTACCAGACTGGCATTTACTTCCGAGCATAACGAACCAAATATTCAAGATATGGGGTACTCCGCAGATAGACCTATTTGCGACCAATCAGTCAAGGGTTGTGGAATGCTACGTTTCCAGGGATGTAAGGGATCATCAAGCCCAGTTCACGAACGCCTTCAGCAAGGAGTGGATTTATCATCTTGCTTGGATATTTCCTCCTCCCAGCTTAATACTGAGAGTACTGAACCATCTAAATACAGCAGAGGGAGTATTTATTCTAATTGCACCAAAATGGGACAAGGTATTCTGAAGGGTGGATATAAAAGCACGGGCGATAGCACCCCCAAAGCAATTAGTAAATCTTCACTTGGGTCTGGTAGACGCTCAGACACAAAACCATCTGCCTCGAGCTCACAAGTTATGCTTGGAAGCTTGGAAGGTATGGGGTGGGTCAATTTAATAAATGATTGGTCCATTGAGGATAAGATCTTGCTCGAAAGCTCATGGCGAAAATCCTCTCTCAAGATATACACATCTCCTTGGAACGATTGGGTTGCTTGGTCCAAAGAAAAGGGTATTTTAGCGATTGATCCTGACCCAAAGTTGGTAGCTCAATATCTTGCTTACTTGCACCGTGTTAAGAAATATGCACCAAGTACAATTAAGCTACACAAATCAGTGATAGCCACGTTTGCCAACCCTTCTAAAAGTGAACAAACTACGGGACACCCACTCATTAAACGAATACTTAAGGCTATTGAAATTGCTAAACCAATTTTGAACAAGAAAAATATATGGAATGTGAACCAACTTATCACCTGGATGAAATCGGACCAGGTAGACGAGGATAGTATTTTCCAGGCATCTCGAAGATTGGCCTTAATTTTGCTACTGTCATCAGGACGTAGGATACGTGATTTGACACTTTTGAAAATAGACAAGCAATCGATGTATATGGATCAGGAATCAGTTTCGTTTTGGCCGGAATTCGGCTCCAAAACAGATAAGAGTAATTATAGGCAATCTGGTTGGAGACTTCTAAAGAATTCAGAGCTGAACTTGGATCCAGTATATTGGGTAAAAACCTTAATTAGGGTATCGTCCAATAGAAGGAAAGCCAGAGAAGACTTAACACATCTTTTCATAACGAGTCGTGGAAGAGTAGGCCCAGCATCTAGAGCGGCCATTGCAGGATGGGTAAAAACGGCATTTGTCAGTGCTAAGATTGGTTATTCACCAGGCAGCATTAGATCTGCGGTTTCATCCTCCCGATTTCGAAATGAGGTTCCTTTAGATATAATTTTAAGAAATGGAAACTGGAAGGATAAAGAGAACTTCTTTAAATATTATTATAGGGAGATCGATAACTCGCCTAAACCTTCGCAGGAAAATATTTGTGATTCTATTTTCATACCTATTTAGTTATTCTTAGTTTTGATGTTACCTACTTTTCGTTTTGTTGATATTTATTAACATAGCGTTATAATTGTTTGAAATATATTTTATATAAAAACAAAAAGCTTTGATATTTTCACAGTCAGATCCTAAACACTTCTCATAAGGGTCAAGCCGACGGCATAGGCCTAAAATATACAGCGTTTTCCCCCCGAAGGGAAGAAAACGACTTATTTTGGGCCTTGCCTAGGCTTGACCCCAGTAAGTTCTTGACGACTTACTTCGAAAAGGTACTGAATAAAAATCCCGGTATTGCCTGGCAACCGCTGAGCACAGAGGTATCAGCCAAGAGCGGGAGACTGACAGGACGTGGGAATGGGTATAAGTGAGAGAGAGTGGCAGCGCGTGCAGCAGAGAAAACAGAGACGTAATCTCATAAGGGTCAAGCCTAGGCAAGGCCCAAAATAAGTCGTTTTCTTCCCTTCGGGGGGAAAACGCTGTATATTTTAACCGCTATGGAGGATGATGTCATGCAATAGCACGACGTCTAGTTCCACTAGAGGTAACATTTTGAAAACTAGACACATGATTGGTCCTTTCAAATGTTATGCTATGTCATAATGTTGCTCCCCACCCACCCATTATAAATATCGCGAAAAGCGTCAACCATGACACTTCCACGGCCGCTTTAAGCGTGCCCACAGTCATCACATTTTAACTTGAATTTGAGGAACTAAAGTAATAGTTCCAGTATTAAAATGTTTAGTCTTTCTCAACTTTTATTATAATACGTTTATTGTCTTTTGTCTCGTGAATTTAACCATATCTTGTTAACAAGAATTAGTCAAGTGTTTGATTATGTTTGTTTTTTTTTTCGAGAAATAGAATATAATAATATTCTTGTTTATGTAAAAACTACGTAAAAATGATTTAATAGTGTTGTAACCCTACGTATACTTTGGTGCCCAATTATAGAGGTGTGCTACAATCCAGTGAAAGTGTTTTCTGTTCATCGGGAGTTTTGTAAGTAGAATAAAACCATTCATTTCCCGTCCAACGATCCAACAATTAACTCTTTAGTGCAGTGTTTTTGGTTGCACTTCACTTTTTAAGCGACATTGTGAAAACTATCTTTTCCGTCTGTTTCGTTTTCGCATAAATAGACACACTGTTCTCGTGTGATGCAATTTTAATCACTTGATATAGACATTTGTTTATTCATAAAGAAAATATGTAACTAATCACTGGTGTATATACACCTTATTTGTCTTTTAGTTAAGTTTTATTGTACTATCTTTAGATTCATCGTTTGATAAATATTTTATTATTCATTCGAAAACGGTTTGTTTTAAATTTTCTTTTAGTAAGCGAGTGAACAATTTTATAACTGTTTTTCCTTTGAATAATTACTGAATTGGCCAATATCCACTAGGTATATTGCTTTGAGTATTTTGTTACCTTTAAATATGTATATAATTTATTTGTGTACAGTTATGTTTGTCTCTCCGTACACCTGTGAATTTGTTTGATTATTTGTTTGTACTTCTTTATTCGTTAGCACAAATTTATTCGCCCATACCCTGTAGTGTTATTCTCATTTGCTCTACCACTTTGTTAATAAATTAGTTTATTGTTAATTTCGTATTTTTATTTATTTAGAATTCATTTTAAATAACCCCAAGAGAGACAGGGAGTTATAATATATATATATATATATATATATATATATATATATATATATATACATATATATATATATATATATATATATATATATATATTTACATCTCCATATAAATATGACTTCCGGTATATGGTGCGTATATATGGCTTCCATCAGAAGGAGTAGAAATATATATATTTTGACTCATGTATATATCATCATTTGTGATTCACATCTCAGTTATCAATCAGGAACAGTTTTCATCACATGAACAAATCGCGATGGACAATATATGGCTGATTATATTCTGCAGATATATAGCTTCCGAAATATACATTATTTTAGGATCTGCAGTGGATACGGCTTCCAGCAGTGTTGCCATGCATTTAGCCAAGGCTTTAAATTCTGCTTTATTTTCATGGTTTTATATCTACATAATATGCAAGTGTTCACGGATAAATATGAATAGGTATAAATGACCAAAAATTTTTGAGCTGATGGGTGTTCATGTTCTGGATTTAGCTCCTACTTGATTTGAAATTAGGATATACCAATTGTTATTAAAATGATTTATATATAGGGTATTTTAGAACCAATTTTCTAAGAATTGACAAAAGTAAACTGCTTTTATTTTCCAAATTACAAAAATTTTGCATTAAAATCTATTGAGAATAAAAAGTTAACACCAATTTACAATTGTCGGAATAATCGACCCACAATTATTTCCACTTTCGATTTATCAATTTTTAATTAAATAAAAATTAATATAAAAACAAAGACTTTTAAATATTATACTCATTCACGTTCGTATTGAATGAGCCGTATGTTTGAACAATGTATTAATGAGTGAGTAACGGGTGATCTGATCTGACTTTCATGGATAAATTTGGTCGGCTGGAAGAAACCACCAAGTTATGACTTAGACGACCAATGACAAAAAGAAGTTAAAGATCTTTATTTTGGCGTAAATTTCATCCTTTAAATCAATAACATAAAATTAATTAATTATTATAATTTGAAATTTTTTGATACGAATAAGGTCATTAAAAAAATGTTAGATTGTATAAAAATAATAAAAAGAGTATAGGAGCAAGTACCAACCCTTGAGGTATTCCATCTTTTATAGTCAATTCTTCTGAATAACTGTCATTAAATTTAATACATTGTTTTCCTATTTTCGAGGTATGATGTAAGCCACTGTAATACTATCCCGGCAATTTCTTATTTTTTAGATTCAATACAAGTAGATCTTTATTATAATAATATAAATAATATAAAATATGTTATGTTGTAAACGTACTTTATATAATAATAAAAAATCTCTTCTTTAACTCATCTTTCTGACGCTGTATCTCTTTAAACATTAGACTTACAATAAAAACCGCTGCCCAAGGAATCACTACTTCCACATCCAAATTTTCGATCCAACTCACTCACAACGAAAAAATTTTTTATGTGGAAATAATTGCTTATGGAACTTTAATAATATAATATTTGAAATCCTCTACCCCAAAAACCTATAAAACGATACCCCACATCGGTAGTGGGGTGGGGTTGGTGATAAGGGGGTGGATGAGGCAAAACAATATTTTAAGGTTTCTGATTCTTGTACACACACTAAATCACATTTTTTTTTATCTCCTTTAATAATGAGGTGGGGGTAGTAATGGGGGTGGCTAATGCCAAAAATTTTTTCGAGACATTACCCTGTCAAAAAAATCTCATCAATCCGTATTAAAAATTATCAAAAATTAATAAGTATCTATGAGAACCTATATGGTCAATAAGTTTCTATAAGAGTTAGGTAAAGTTGCTGTTGAAATTGTTATCAGTTTATATCAGAATTGACCAGCAAAACGAGTCAAGCCATATCCATTTGTAAATCCAAACATTTACTTATACTATCTCAATGAGAATTTATGAGAACAGTATCTAATGTAAAACGTGCGGCTTTCCGTGGTTAAATGGCAAGAGTTTCTATAAGAAACGAGTTGCATTAGGTTAGAACAGTTTTGATTTGTAATTGAAGATTCAAAATTATAATGTTTGAATAGGGATTTATGAGATCAGTTTCTATGAGTATTAATGTGTTTTCTTCAGTAATATATTAAATGTGTTTTCATTTGTTTGAATGGGTAAAAAGAAAGGTCAGTTTTGAACTGCAATTACAAATACAAGTTTAATCACTTCGAATGGGGTTATATGCGATCAATTTCTAAAAGTATTTATGCTGTTTTCCGGATATAATTGTGATGAGGTTTAATCAGTAACAAATTGTTCACTACATGTTATGATATGGTCGGAAATTCCAAGTACACATTTGGTATTCCTTCAAGAGGATTGATGAGAGCTGTTTCTACGAGTATCTATTTGTTGTTCCTCTAGTAAATTATATAAGTCTTTATCAGTAAAGATTCGGATCTAATTTAAATATGAAAATTATATCAGAATAAAGCAACCAAATATTTTAAACAGTATCTATTTGTAAATCCAGACATTTACTTATACTATCTCAATGAGAATTTATGAGAACAGTATCTAATGTAAAACGTGCGGCTTTTCGTGGTTAAATGGCAAGTGTTTTTATAAGAAACGAGCTGCATTAGGTTAGAACAGTTTTGATTTGCAATTGAAGATTACAAATTACAATGTTTGAATAGGGATTTATGAGATCAGTTTCTATGAGTATTAATGTTTTTTTTTCAGTAATATATTAAATGTGTTTTCATTTGTTTGAATGGGTAAAAAGAAAGGTCAGTTTTCAACTGCAATTACAAATACAAGTTTAATCGCTTCGAATGGGGTTATATGCGATCAATTTCTGAAAGTATTTATGCTGTTTTCCGAATATAATTGTGATGAGGTTTAATCAGTAACAAATTGTTCACTATTTGTTATGATATGGTCGGAAATTCCAAGTACACATTTAGTATTCCTTCAAGAGGATTGATGAGAGCAGTTTCTACGAGTATCTATTTGTTGTTCCTATAGTAAATTAGATAAGTCTTTATCAGTACAGATTCGGATCTAATTTAAATATGAAAATTATATCAGAATAAAGCAACCAAATATTTTTAACAGTATCTATTTGTAAATCCAAACATTTACTTATACTATCTCAATGAGAATTTATGAGAACAGTATCTAATGTAAAACGTGCGGCTTTGCGTGGTTAAATGGCAAGAGTTTCTATAAGAAACGAGTTGCATTAGGTTAGAACAGTTTTGATTTGTAATTGAAGATTCAAAATTATAATGTTTGAATAGGGATTTATGAGATCAGTTTCTATGAGTATTAATGTGTTTTCTTCAGTAATATATTAAATGTGTTTTCATTTGTTTGAATGGGTAAAAAGAAAGGTCAGTTTTGAACTGCAATTACAAATACAAGTTTAATCACTTCGAATGGGGTTATATGCGATCAATTTCTAAAAGTATTTATGCTGTTTTCCGGATATAATTGTGATGAGGTTTAATCAGTAACAAATTGTTCACTACATGTTATGATATGGTCGGAAATTCCAAGTACACATTTGGTATTCCTTCAAGAGGATTGATGAGAGCTGTTTCTACGAGTATCTATTTGTTGTTCCTCTAGTAAATTATATAAGTCTTTATCAGTAATGATTCGGATCTAATTTAAATATGAAAATTATATCAGAATAAAGCAACCAAATATTTTAAACAGTATCTATTTGTAAATCCAGACATTTACTTATACTATCTCAATGAGAATTTATGAGAACAGTATCTAATGTAAAACGTGCGGCTTTTCGTGGTTAAATGGCAAGTGTTTCTATAAGAAACGAGCTGCATTAGGTTAGAACAGTTTTGATTTGCAATTGAAGATTACAAATTATAATGTTTAAATAGGGATTTATGAGATCAGTTTCTATGAGTATTAATGGTTTTTTTTTTCAGTAATATATTAAATGTGTTTTCATTTGTTTGAATGGGTAAAAAGGAAGGTCAGTTTTCAACTGCAATTACAAATACAAGTTTAATCACTTCGAATGGGGTTATATGCGATCAATTTCTAACAGTATTTATGCTGTTTTCCGAATATAATTGTGATGAGGTTTGATCCGTAACAAATTGTTCACTACATGTTACGATATGGTCGGAAATTCCAGGTACATATTTAGTATTCCTTTGTTGTTCCTACAGTAAATTATATAAGTCTTTATTAGTATGCATTCGGATCTAATTTAAATGCAAAAATCATATCAGAATGAAACCTCAAATATTTTCAACAGTGTCCACCTGTAAATCCAAACATTTAAAGATAATATTATAATGAGAATCCATCAGAACAGTATCTATAATGTAACGTGTGCGGTTTTCCGTGGCTAAATTTTAAAATTATTTGCAATAAATAAGCTTTAAGGGATTCGAACAGTTTTCATTTGCATTTCCAGATAAATAGTTTTAATTGTTAGGGATCTATGAGGTCAGTGTAATGTTTTTTTTTTCAATAAAATGTGTTTTTATTAAAAAAAAACATTACACAAAGACACTGATCTCATAGATCCCTATTTAACAATTAAAACTATTCATCTGGAATTGCAAATTAAAACTGTTCAAATCCGTTAAAGCTATTTATTAAAAATACTTTTAAAATTTAGCCACGGAAAGCCGCACGCGTTACATTAGATACTGTTCTGATTGGTTCTCATTAAAATATATCTTTAAATGTTTGGATTTACAAGTGGATACTGTTTAAAATATTTGGTTGTTTCATTCTGATATAATTTTTGTATTTAAAGTAGATCCGAATGCATACTGATAAAGACAAATTTTCTATTGGAACAACAAATACATACTCATAGAAACTGCTATCATCAATCCTTTCGAAGGAATACTAAATATGTACCTGGAATTTCCGACCATATCGTAACATGTGGTAAAGAATTTGTTACTGATCAAACCTCATCACAATTATATTCGAAATACTGATCGCATATAACCCCATTCGAAGTGATTAAACTTGTACCTATTTGTAATTGCAGTTGAAAACTGACCTTTCTTTTTACCCATTCAAACAAATGAAAACACATTTAATATACTTATTACTGAAAAAAATAACATTAATACTCATAGAAACTCATCTCATAAATCCCTATTCAAACATCATAATTTGTAATCTTCAATTGCAAATCAAAACCCGGTCTTCGAAGCGTGTCGCCCGGGTTGGCTCCGGCGGGTTATATCGCCTGTAGTCCCCCCTCAAGAAACATGTAATTAGGTTTGTAACCTGTTTGTTTTTTCTTCTAAATAAATAAATAAATAAATAAATAAAAACTGTTCTAACCTAATGCAGCTCGTTTCTTATAGAAACTCTTGCCATTTAACCACGGAAAGCCGCACGTTTTACATTAGATACTGTCCTCATAAATTCTCATTGAGATGGTATAAGTAAATGTCTGGATTTACAAATAGATACTGTTTAAAATATTTGGTTGCTTTATTCTGATATAATTTTCATATTTAAATTAGATCCGAATGGATACTGATAAAGACTTATATAATTTACTATTGGCACAACAAATACATACTCGTAGAAACTGCTATCATCAATCCTTTCGAAGTAATACGAAATATGTACCTGGAATTTCCACACGTAACATGTAGTGAACAATTTGTTACTGATCAAACATCATCACAATTATATTCGGAAAACAGCATAAATACTGTTAGAAATTGATCGCATATAATCCCATTCGAAATGGTTAAACTTGTATTTGTAATTGCAGTTGAAAACTGACCTTTCTTTTTACCCATTCAAACAAATGAAAACACATTTAATATATTACTGAAAAAAAACATTAACACTCATAGAGACTGATCTCATAAATCCCTATTCAACCATTATAATTTGTAATCTTCAATTGCAAATCAAAACTGTTCTAACCTAATGCAGCTCGTTTCTTATAGAAACTCTTGCCATTTAACCACGCAAAGCCGCACGTTTTACATTAGATACTGTTCTCATAAATTCTCATTGAGATAGTATAAGTAAATGTCTGGATTTACAAATAGATACTGTTTAAAATATTTGGTTGCTTTATTCTGATATAATTTTCATATTTAAATTAGATCCGAATGCATACTGATAGAGACTTATATAATTTACTATTGGCACAACAAATACATACTCGTAGAAACTGCTATCATCAATCCTTTCGAAGTAATACTAAATATGTACCTGGAATTTCTGACCATATCGTAACATGTAGTGAACAATTTGTTATTGAACAAACCTCATCACAATTATATTCGGAAAACAGCATAAATACTGTTAGAAATTGATCGCGTATAACCCCATTCGAAGTGATTAAATTTGTATTTGTAATTTCAGTTGAAAACTGACCTTTCTTTTTACCCATTCAAACATATGAAAACACACTTAATATATTACTGGAAAAAAAACATTAATACTCATAGAAACTGATCTCATAAATCCCTATTCAAACATTATAATTTGTAATCTTCAATTGCAAATCAAAACTGTTCTAACCTAATGCAGCTCGTTTCTTATAGAAACACTTGCCATTTAACCACGGAAAGCCGTACGTTTTACATTAGATACTGTTCTCATAAATTCTCATTGAGATAGTATAAGTAAATGTAAAGACTTATATAATTTACTAGAGGAACAACAAATAGATACTCGTAGAAACTGCTCTCATCAATCCTTTTGAAGGAATACTAAATGGGTACTTGGAATTTCCGACCATATCATAACAAGTAGTGAACAATTTGTTACTGATTAAACCTCATCACAATTATATTCGGAAAACAGCATAAATACTTTTAGAAATTAATCGCATATAACCCCATTCAAAGTGATTAAACTGGTATTTGTAATTGCAGTTGAAAACTGACCTTTCTTTTTACCCATTCAAACAAATGAAAACACATTTAATATATTACTGAAAAAAAACATTAATACTCATAGAAACTGATCTCATAAATCCCTATTCAAACATTATAATTAGTAATCTTCAATTGCAAGTCAAAACTGTCCTAACCTAATGCAGCTCGTTTCTTGTAGAAACACTTGCCATTTAACCACGGAAAGCCGCACGTTTTACCTTAGATACTGTTCTCATAAATTCTCATTGATGTGGTATAAGTAAATGTTTGCTGCTCCATTCTGGTAGAAACTGATAGAAATTTCAGCAGCAGCTTTACTCCAGGCTCCAGTAGAGGGAGCTGTATACGTGTCGCTAATTCATATCTACTCTAATGTGACCTAAGGAACTGACGTGTGTTTGTTAAATTAAAAGTAAAGCAGTCTCTTTCACTGCCAACTCATTCATTGCTTCTAGGCTAGAACAAGAATACCCGAGGAAATAAGGACTTTGCAGTATTTTGTGTTTACCACAATATTAGTATTTATATTTGAAATATGCAATTTAAACTGTACATTTGTTGGCATGCATATCCAAATTAATACTAATAAAAAGGCAAAATGGAAGTTTACAATAAAAATACATCTGTAAAATATACAATTGAAACTGTACATTTGTTGACATGTATATCCACATTAATACTAATAAAAAGACAATGTTGAAATTTACAATAAAAACATGTTGATAAATGGTGTGTTATATACGATAGATACTGGAGAAAGGACGAACTGGACTCTTATGATATTACTTATAGAAAAGTTTAGAATCTCTTTAAAGTTGTATCTGTAATTCCATATGTTTACAGATATAAGGGCAAGGGTGCATTTGCAGACACTAAACTGTAGATTTGTTGATGTATATTTCGTATAAGTACTCATGAAAGGGCAACATGATAATTCCAAATAGCTCATTCGGAATTACTGTTTCATAACCGATTTAAAACTTAATAAAACAGATAAAATCCTGTCTGTATAATAATAATATAACTTATAGAAACGATAAAACCGCATCACTTTTTTTTTATAAGTTTCTATGTGGAATTTTTGGCAGGGTAGCTTCTCTTGTATATATTAAATACCAATTTTCTGGACTCTCACCTGCTTGATTTAGCTATTTACCTCAATTTACCCCCCAACCCTTTGACGGAACAAGATGAAAATATAATCTAGTTCCAGATCTCGTTAAAGTACATATGTGTACCAAATTTCAAGTCAATATCTCACGGTTCCAGAGTAAACGTGGGCACAAAAAAGTTACAGACAGACCGACAGAAGTTTTTTTTCGCTCAAACTTAAAATCTCGACGTTTCATGACATTCTAAGCCTATTTGGACAATAAAAATTTTTAAAAATTTTTTTGTCGTTACTCTACTTCCACTGGATGTGGAAGTAAAACGTAGGAAATTTTGCGTCTTCAACTTTGTCTCGAACATTTTTCTCTTAGGATCGAGTGTTGCCGAATTATTTTGAAAACCAATTTTTTGCAACTTTCAAACAAGATGGCGGCTCCCCCTAGGTCGAAACCTTGTATCTTTCATCAACAACATATATCAACTCTCGTGTTAGGTTAGACATAGACATAGGATCTTTTCTCATACTTATCATAGTATTCATGTATGTTGTATAAGCAATAAATTAATTTAAGATTTTAATTAACTTAAAAAATTGCGGCTGGCAGTATGGTCCTTGACCGAACGCCTTAAAAAAAAAACATATCAAAATCATTACTACTCCACCTTTTGCAGGGCAAAACTCCCCACTGATTGGACTATAGCCCATTAGAATAAAACGAAATATAATATTTTTTTACCGTTGCTGTACTCCACTACGTGGATTTGGAAGTAAAACAAAATATGGAATTAAAATCGACAGGTTCGTTCAATAAATGGAACTTAAATAATACACATTTTTAATTGTATGAGCTTGCATTCTAAAAAAATAGCATACTTATGTAAAATATCCTTAAATTTACTATAATAATCATTGTATTCATTTAATACTACTTTTTATTAGTTTAAATTGAAAAATATTATAAACGTTTTTTTTTCTTTGATATTACTCAATATTACATCTGACTAAATGTACTGTCGTGAGCATTGAGCAAAAAAAAAATGGGACAACTATTTTTCTCTACCGTAAATCTGTCTCTATTAGCGCACTTGCAATGAATTTTGACAAATAACCGCAATGTCACAAAAATTAAAGTTAGACGTACACAACTAGATTTTAACAAAAATACGTTATAAGACTTGTTCCATTTTTTTTGCGCACGACAGTGCCTACCCTATACTGGGAATGTAAATTGAATAAATAAATAAATAAATCTTTGAGGGGGCTCGAACCTTCGGTGTGGCGCTGCCTCTGAAATAGTTTCTACACCAAAATACTTGAATATTGCTCGACTCGCGTTTCGCCAACCATGTTGGTATCATCTAGAGACTATGAAACTGAATTTACAAACAGTCTTAGTGTTCTGTAGTATTGATGCCCAAGAATGTTGTTGCATATTTATCTGTTACTGATTCATGTAGTTTTCGTATCCTTAATAAAAAGAATTCTAAACGATTTTAACAAAAAACATAAGTTTCTCCAGTCCGACACTGTATTTCTTTAAAACATTGCTGCATGCAGCCCAAACTACCACAAAAGCATGTAGTAAGTTTTGGGAAAATGGTTAAAAAATATGACAACTTAAAAATTTGGCATAAATTAGAAAATCCTCTGTATATTAATAACAGAGAAGGCTCCAGAGGGTACATATGAAAGAGTTTTGGAATCAGTTCGACCTCCTCTATCGCCAATTATGTACGAAACATTTTGCATAACGAATTAAAATGCGGGTCAAAATTTCATTAAGAGGACCAATATTTTTTAACTCCGTAGATTTTTCATACTATCTAACGAACTTTAATCGGATTACACTTACACAGTCAGTGTTTTACAACTTTTTAAAAGCTTTTATTTAACTTGCAAGCTGAATTCCGACTAGTTCTAATTAAGCTGGAGCATTAAAATTTGGCACACGTATATAAGTCCGGTGACAATGCAACATAGTATAGCCATTATCGGTCTAAATCCAATATGGCGGACGTCCCAAGATGGCGGATCGGCTTTTTCTTCACAAACCCCTTGATATGGGTATCAAATGAAAGGGTTTGACGAGTAAAATACGACAAGCTATGTAACGTCATTCTAAATTCAATATGGCGGACGTCTCAATATGCCGGATCGCCTTTTTCTTCCCAACCTCCTTGATATGGGTATCAAATGAAAGGGTTTGACGAGTAAAATACGATAAACTATGTGACGTCATTCTAAATTCAATATGGCGGACGTGGGAGAGGTGGGAAAGCGGTGGGGAAGGAATGGGAAGTGTTGGGAAGATATAGGGTAGGGGTGGGAAGAGGTGGGGATGGGGTGGAAAGAGGTGGGAAGAGAGGGAAAGGGGAGGGGAAGAGGTGGAAAAGAGGTGGGAAGAAGTGGGGAATAGTGTTAGAGGGGTGAGAATACGGGAGAGGAAAGGGGTGGATGGCGGTGGTAAATAAATGGTTATGTCTGTCTGTCTGTAAAATAAGTACACTAAAAAGTAAAAAATAAAATTATATAAAAAAAATATTTTTAAGAAAAAGCTTTTATTTGAAAAACTACTAAAAAGTAAAAATAATTTTTTTAAAATTTATACACCTGGAAACCAAAAGCTTTGGGGGCGGTCAATTGAGCAAAGTAACTATGTAATAGCCCCCTATATGACCGTCCCCAAAGCTTTTGGTTTCTAGATGTATGAATTTTAAAAAAAGAATATTTTTACTTTTTAGTAGTTTTTCAAATAAAAGTTTTTTCTTAAAAATATTTTTTTATACAATTTTATTAAATTTCTTTCTACTCCGCTATTTATGCGATATTCTCAGTTGAAATGAAGTGTCATTATATTTAAATTCCAATTTCGTTCTCCTATCTTTGATTTCGAAAAACCCCATGCGTAAACCTTAAGTAAAATATCAAAAAATTTGTTTTTAATTACTGTTCTAAAACACATCGAAAACGCCATACTAACTGAAAGATATTTTCACTAAAAATTCAAAATATTTATGATTTTGGATAACATATGTCTTAGTTGTATTTTAATAAGTATTTCTAAGCAATTGTAAATTGGTACTTGTCCTTATAACAAAAACAAAAGTCGTTGTGGTGTAGCGAGTAGCAACAACGAACGCTTTGCAGAGTCATTTGAAACGTTAAAAACACACAAGATCATACCTAATTTTCTAAATGCCATGTGATCCAAGGTTGCCAATATTTACCGGAAGCAGTATTCACTGTAGAACTGATAGTATATTATACGGCATGGAATATACGGGAACCGTGGCGCCTTCGTTGATGTGGCTGCCTCGTCAAGAGTTCAAAATCCGAATATCTGACTTCCAGCTGAAATTAGCACAGCAGACAACTGAGGCACCATGGAGACGTTTTACATTGGTTGCGTTACGGCTTCCGTATACGGAAGCCGTATCGCAGTCGGAAGTCGTATAGCATGTAAATGGGCTATCATCGGAAGTCGTATCCTACGCAGTCTGTATATGTATATATATATATATATATATATATATATATATATATATATATATATATATATATATATATATATATATATATATATATATGCAAGGGTTCTGCGTCCACCAAAGTATATCTACATATTTTGAAGTCTGCAAACAGCACCTAACTTTCTGTGTTTATTGATACAGAATAATCATTATATACATATATACTTGCTTCAAAAACCTCAATTTTATTTTCGTATACAATTTGCAATCTTTCTGCGTCTTTACAATTTCCTATCATTTCGAAGTCCAGTATATATTTTACAAAACTCTGTTTTCTGCGTCCGTAAAGATATACCTTTACATAATTCAGACTTTTATGCGTCTGACATTGTTGCCATGTCTTTTAGGCAGCATTTTCAGCTGACTGGTTACAAATTATATAAAATAGCATGTTACGGACTATGAACTGTAAGTAATACTTTTCAGATCCAGAATGCAGTTTACTAAATCGAGGTCGGTAGGGCCGAAGTTGCCTAAGCATTCGAGGTCTGAAAAATCACTTACTGTTCACGGATAATAAATTATTTTTTGCAGTACCTACGATGCAATTCAACGAAAGGTAATAAATAATGAGTTAACATTGAAATATTGACAACGAACTGTTAAACTAGAATTTTATATTTTATAATAAATTAAGCACAGTCTAGAATTTAACAAGAACACTTAATAAATAAATAATAATTCATTTAATAATCAAGTTTAACGTATTACTTCCACGTTGTGGAGTTTAGTAGCGCAAAGAAAAATATTTTTTTTGTTCAAATAGGCTTAGAATGTCATAAAACGTCGAAATTTTAAGTTTGAGCAAAAAGAATTCTGTCTGTCGGTCTGTAACTTTTTTTGTGCGCACGATTACTCTGGAACGGTTTATGATATTGACTTGGATGGAGGAGGGTCAATATGGGCGGTTTTCGACCCAATCTGAAAGTGTGCCAAAACACATGGAATAAGTATCTTGAGTCCGTAAAAACAATATTCAGTTGATTCCAGCCTAGACGGGTGCAATCCCCCCCCCCCTTATACCCCCAACAAAATATATAAGTAGAAATACCATATTAAAAATATCAAAATGAACCCAGGCACACTGAGTCGCTACAGTGTACATATTCTATATACATTAGACTCCTCCCCCCACCAGGACCGACTTTAAAGTCTAATCTTGACATATTGAGATGGTACAGCGGAATTCCAGGACACACTAGACACATGCGAGGCTTAATCTATTTACCCCAATGGAATAAGACCAAAATATAATCTAGTTCTAGATCTCATTAAAATACATACATGTACCTAATTTCAAGTCAATATCTTAAACGGTTCCAGAATACCCGTGTGCACAAAAAATTTATAGACCGACAGACAGACATTTTTTTGCCTAAAACTTAAAATCTCGGCGTTAGAGTTCGAATTGTGCCTTCCGAGGGAGCGAATGTGTGCCTGAAATGCTCCCACTTAAAACTCGAAATACCTGGTAAAACGTTAAATTTGATAAAGGTGAATGGTAGCTCAAAAAATTCCGCGTAAATCGATATTTCATAACAAAATAACAAAGCTGAAATACAATTAATATTTGAAAATAACTAATACAAGAGTACATAGTGGCAAAACCGACCAGTGTTGTGTTTAAAGAAACGGAACGAGTATAAACAAACGACTTGGGACCCAACAGGATAAGGCAAACCCTTTTTCACTTCTAAGTACCTATTCATTTCAACCTTGTCAGTCAAGTTCATTTATGTCTTAATGACTTACAATTGTCTGCCGCATAAAACCATTGAAGTGTCGGCATTTGTTGACAAATTTATGGTGGGGCAATAAATTATTGAAGTATGGACATAATATCCTTGGGTAGATATTCAAGTAAATTATCTTTTAATCATTATAAAAATATTCAAATATATTTAATTTAGATTGTACCCGAAATAATCAATAACGTATTGTTCGTAAAGTATGGTCATATAAATTTCTTATGTTAACATTCAAATAATTCTTTTTTCATAATTATTAAAAAATACTCAAAAGAATTTAATATATATTAAACCCGTAATAATCAAATGCATTACTCTTAAAGTATGGTCATAATGTTTTCTTAGGTAAATCTACATAATTATTAAAAGTACTCAAAGGAATTTAATTTAAATTGAACCCGAAGTGGTCGATGAGGCATTGTTGGTATATTGCGTCAAAACTGAATTCTCACAGCACTTCAACAGAGGTATGCATGGTGCAGGTTTGTTTCAGAAAAATGTTATTTTTCTAAGAAAACACGAATACGCCAATGAACTCCTAATCGCCGCAGAAGAAGAACGACACATACTCAACTGCCTAGAAAACATGAAACCGCACTGGGACACATCTGGACTGAAAATAAACTTCAAGAAATGGAGCGAGACCCGCCAATAAAAGAAAGTTGGACTAGCGGAGAGGAATACAAAATAGATTAATACTCCCTAAGAACAACGAACAAATCGAAGTCATGGGACCTTACCAAATGTATGTACATAGCCAACAATGAGATATGGAGTCAAAGACGCGGCAACAACAAAAGCCAACAGAAGAAGTTCTTGAAAAGAGCAGAATGGGACATCTTTCAACTACTACAAGATGAAAACAGCTACATAAAACATCGACACTATTAGGAGGAAAGACAATTAATATAAGGATAGAAATATACGCAATGAAGTATTGGGGACATATCCAAGGAAGAGGCCCAACACATCTACTGAAGAAAGCGCATGTAGCGAAGAGCAACAAACTAAAAATAGGGACACCATGCTCTGTGGAGAACAACAATTGAGAGGATCAGGAAAAAAAAATGAACACCACAAAGAAATCGCAACGATTATACTCTACCACAATTTGAAACCGAGAAATCAGAAGACTCAGAAAAAGAAGATTCGAAGAAGCGGAAACACAAAAAGAGGAACATAAATACTCCATATTACGACACAACGTGGCAACATATTTCACAAAAATAGCTAGAAGTCCAGAACCAAAAACACAAGGGGAGCTTAAATGCTCCCTCACGACACAATGCGGTAACGCATCTCACAAATGCCTACACCTCCCATCCCAACATTCCTTTACCATTTTACCATGCGCCTTGTGGATCTGTCTGCTGGCAACAAGCATGACCCTAATACAACCCAGCCTGGACGTAGCAGGCCCAGCTGTATAAGCCTGGAAGTGGCAGCAATGCCTATCGCATGCTGGTAAATCAATCAATCGATCAAACTTAAAATCTCGACGTTTCATGATATTCTGTCTATTTGAACAATAAAAATTTTCAATTTTTTTGTTTTTTGAGTTACTAAGTAACCTTCTACTGGATGTGGAAGTAAAATAAAAATTCATATTGGGAACTTTTCATCGGAAAATTTTACTAATGAAGTTTATTCAGAATTGTGCAGAAATCGAAAATTTCATCATTTCATCATAATTAAAAAGTAATGAAATTTATTTTAAAAATGTTCAAAAATATTGTTTTAATGGTATGTTCAGAAAATAGACATTTTTACAACTTTATTTCAATATTTTTTCTTTTTGATGAAATTCTGTACTTACAGTGTTTGGATAACTCTGAACGACTTAAATTACTAAAATTTCCCACCAAGTACAGTTAATGATGCATATGAAAGGAATACACTGTTGCCACCTCGTAGGACGCAGAAACATTTTCAAATTGAATAAAATTATACAGTAAGAAAATATACACGTAAAGTGGCAGCGCTACCTGCCGTTCAAATGTATGAACTACATTTATACAATTTTGTACATTTTAGTAATGTTTCTGCGACCGGCAGGGAAAATTTCAATAGGTTATATTATTTAAATTAATTGATTTACAGTGTTCTATTTTGCGGCATCCAAATTAATGAAACTGTCGCTATCATTGGCATTTTAATAGAGGTTAGTACAAGTGTCGAGATTTATAATAACGTGGGATTACTTTTCTGCGTCCATATACGGACGCAGAAAAGTGGTGGACGCGGAAAGATATGTAAAAATACAATGTACAGAAGCAGAAAAGATAGCGTGATGTATATATATATTTACATCTCCATATAAATATGACTTCCGGTATATGGTGCGTATATATGGCTTCCACCAGAAGGAGTAGAAATATGTATATTTTGACTCATGTATATATCATCATTTGTGATTCACATCTCAGTTATCAATCAGGAACAGTTTTCATCACATGAACAAATCGCGATGGATATGAGCTACGACATAGAGTGCAGTAGATACTGCTTCCGACAATATATGGCTGATTACATTCTGCAGATATATAGCTTCCGAAATATACATTATTTTAGTATCTGCAGTGGATACGCCTTCCAGCAGTGTTGCCATGCGTTTAGCCTATAGACTTTAAATTCTGCTTTATTTTCATTGTTTTATATCTACATAATATGCAATTGTTCATGGATAAATATGATGAATAGGTATAAATGACCGAAAAATTTTGAGCTGATGGGTGTTCATGTTCTGGATTTAGCTCCTACTTGATTTGAAATTAGGATATACCAATTGTTATTAAAATTATTTATATATAGGGTATTTTGGAACCAATTTTCTAAGAATTGGCAAGAGTAAACTGCTTTTATTTTCCAAATTACAAAAATTTTGTATTAAAATCTATTGAGAATAAAAAGTTAACACCAATTTACAATTTTCGGAATAATCGACTCACAATGATTTTTTATTTCTTTATCGAAAATTAATAAATAAATACATCGTCAAATTAATTTCCACTTTCAATTTATCAATTTTTAATTAAATAAAAATTAGTATAAAAACAAAGACTTTTAAATATTATACCTACTCATTCACGTTCATATTGAATGAGCCGTATGTTTGAACAATGTATTAATGAGTGAGTAACGGGTGATCTGATCTGACTTCCACGGATAAATTTGGTCGGCTGGAAGAAACCACCAAGTTATGACTTAGACGACCAATGACAAAAAGAAGTTAAAGATTTTATCTTTATTTTGGCGTAAATTTCATCCTTTAAATCGATAACATAAAATTAATTAATTATTATAATTTGAAATTTTTTGATACGAATAAGGTCATTAAAAAAAAGTTAGATTATATAAAAATAATAAAAAGAGTATAGGAGCAAGTACCAACCCTTGAGGCATTCCATGTTTTATAGTCAATTCTTCTGAATAACTGTCATTAAATTTAATACATTGTTTTCCTATTTTCGAGGTATGATGTAAGCCACTGTAATACTATCCCGGCAATTTCTTATTTTTTAGGTTTAATACAAGTAGATCTTTATTATAATGATATAAAACATGTTATGTTGTAAACGTACATTAAATAATAAAAAAAAAATCTCTTCTTAAATTCATCTTTCTGACGCTGTATCTCTTTACACATTAGACTTACAATAAAAACCGCTGCCCAAGGAGTCACTACTTTCACATCCAGATTTTCCATCTAAGTCACTCACAACGAAAAAATTTTGTATCTGGAAATAATTGTTTATGGAACTTTAATAATATAATATTTGAAATCCTCTACCCCAAAAACATATAAAACGATACCCCACATCGGTAGTGGGGTGGATGAAGCAAAAAAATATTTTGAGGTTTTTCCCTTTAATAATGGTGGGGGATGGCTAATGCCAAAAATTTTTTTGAGACCTTAATTTCTCTTGTACATACTAAATACCAATTTTCTGGACTCTTACCTGCTTGATTTAGCTATTTACCCCTAATTTACCCCCCTTTGACAAAACAAGATGAAAATATAATCTAGTTCCAGATATCGTTAAAGTACATATGTGTACCAAATTTTAAGTCAATATCTTAAACGGTTCCAGAGTAAGCGTGCGCACAAAAAAGTTACAGACCGACCGACAGACAGACCCACAGACAGACCGACAGACAGAAGTTTTTTTCGTTCAAACTTAAAATCTCGACGTTTCATGACATTCTAAGCCTATTTGGACAATAAAGATTTTTAAAAAACATTGCTGCGTGCAGCCCAAACTACCACAAAAGCATGTACTAAGTTTTAGCTACTTGGGAAAATGGTTAAAAAATATGACAGCTTAAAAATTTCGCATAAATTAGAAAACTCTCTGTATATTAATAACAGAGAAGGCTCCAGAGGGTACATATGAAAGAGTTTTGGAATCAGCTCGACCTCCTCAAAATTTCATTAAAAGGACCAACATTTTTTAAGTTAACTCCGTAGATTTTTCATACTATCTTTAATTGAATTACACTTACAGTCAGTGTTTTACAACATTTTAAAAGTCTTTATTTAACTTGCAATGTTTGTTTGTTTGTATGTATGTATTTTTGTTTAAGTCAAATATTGCAAGCTGAATTTCGACTAGTTCTAATTAAGCTAGAGCATTGAAATTTGGCACACTTGTATAAGTCCTGTGACAATGCAACATAGTATAGCCATTATCGGTCTAATTCCAATATGGCGGTTGTTCCAAGATGGCGGATCGGCTTTTTAGTCACAACCCCCTTGATATGGGTATCAAATGAAAGGGCTTGATGAGCAAAATACGATAAACAATGTGACGTCATTCTAAATTCAATATGGCGGACGTCTCAAGCTGGCGGATCGCATTTTTCTTCACAACCCCCTGGATATGGGTATCAAATGAACGGGTTTGACGAGTAAAATACGACAAACTATGTGACGTCATTCTAAATTCAATATGACGGACGTCCCAAGATGGCGGATCGCCTTGTTCTTCACAACCTCCTTGATATGGGTATCAAATGAAAAGGTTTGACGAGTAAAATACTATAAACTATGTGACGTCATTCTAAATTCAATATGGCGGACGTGGGAGAGGTGGGGAAGGGTTGGGAAGATATGGGGTAGGGGTGGGAAAGGAGAGGGGAAAGGGCGGGAAGAGGCGGGAAAGGGGTGGGAAGAGGTGAAAACAGATGGGAAAGGGGAGGGGAAGAGGTGGGAAGAAATGGGAATTTTTAAAAAAATATTTTTACTTTTTAGTAGTTTTTCAAATAAAAGCTTTTTCTTAAAAATATTTTTTTTATATAATTTTATTAAATTTCTTTCTACTCCACTATTTATGCGATATTCTCAGTTGAAATGAAGTGTCAATATATTTCCAATTTCGTCTTCCTATCTATGATTTCGAAAATCCCCATGCGTAAACCTTAAGTAAAATATCAAAATTTCGGATAACATATGTCTTAGTTGTATTTTAATTAGTATTTCTAAGCAATTGTAAATTGGTTCTTGTCCTATTACAAAAACAAAAGTCGTTGTGGTGTAGCGAGTAGCAACACGAACACTTTGCAGAGTCATTTGAAACGTTAAAAACACACAAGATCATACCTAATTTTCTAAATGCCATGTGATCCAAGGTTGCCAATATTTACCGGAAGCAGTATCCTCTGTAAAACTGATAACATATTATACGGCATGGAATATAGAAAAAGAAATTGCAGAAAAATTTAATGAGTATTTTATAGACAGTATAACTGATATAGTAGATAGTATTGATAAACCACTAGAAATAAATGACATACCTAAAGATTTCAATAAAAACATGAAATGGGAATTTTTTTCAAGAAATAGATTATAATCATTTAAAACAAATCGTTTACAATTTACCGAATAAAGCAGGAACAGATGAAGGTATAAGTGTTAAAGTTATAAGAAATGCATTTGAAATAATTGGAGAAGTATTACTAAGCGTTATAAATTACTCACTTCGTACAGGTAAATTTCCAACACATTGGAAAACTTCCACCATTTTACCAATCCCAAAAGTACATGGTACGAAGAATGCCCACGAATTTAGAGCAGTTAACATTCTACCCATTTATGAGAAAATTCTAGAAATTGTTTTAAAAGAACAACTTGATAACCATCTTGAAAAATACAACATAATGGTACAAGAACAATCAGGGTTTCGTAAAAATCATTCTTGTGAGACGTCTTTACAAAACATAATATCGAATTGGAAGGAAAGTATAGATATAGGATGTGCAGTTGGTGTCGTCTTCATTGATTTCAAAAGGGCATTTGAAACAATAAATCGTGGAAAATTAGTGGAAAAACTAAAAATGTATGGTCCGAATGGAACCGTTATAAAGTGGTTTCAAAGTTACTTAAAAAACTAAGTATGGGTCTGAAGTATCTGGGGAGAAAGAAACGAAATATGGAGTACCACAACATTACTACGAAACGCTGTAATTCGATTTTAGCAAACACCGACCGAAAGACTTATTCCTAATTAAAGGAACTCTCGTGTCAGCCACTCCACACCACTTGCAGACTGCAGTTTCGAGCTGCGTATAGAGCGTATAGAGGGTTGCTTCAGAGAGAAATTACGTTTAGTAAATACTCTGCCCTCTAGAAGCATACTTTGAACATGTGCTGCCCATCTCAGGCTAACCAATTCGATTGTAGTGAACAGCGACCGCTAGATGGCGCCTTCGATTTATTTTGCATGTTGCCAGTCTTAAGACTACGAACATGTCCCTATACATCGGAAATCTCGTTGCCAGTCACTGTATACCTACCTTGCACTGAAGAGAGCCAAACAGCTCGAAACTGCAGTCTGCAAGTGGTGTGTAGTGGCTGACACGAGAGTTCCTTTAATTAGGAATAAGTCTTTCGGTCGGTGTTTGCTAAAATCGAATTACAGCGTTTCGTAGTAATATGTGATTATTACACTTAATGCGCCAGACTTGCAATTTGTTGTAGTCTGGTCAATTTCCTTATTTTTGAAATAAGGATGTATAGAGGGTTGCTTCAGAGAGAAATTACGTTTAGTATATATATGTATATATATATATATATATATATATATATATATATATATATATATATATATATATATATATATATATATATATATATATATATATATATATATATATATATATATATATATATATATATATATATATATATATATATATATATATATATATATATATATATATATACATGCATTTAGTACTTATACACCTCCGAATGTTATACGGTTAGGTGGTGTTTGCCTCCGATTTTACGAGTTCGCCTCCGATTTCGGAGGCGCAGTCGTTTTGTGTTGTTTTCGTCGCGAATGTCTCGATAATTAGTAAATTCATGACTCATTATTATCAATAATGATCAGCTTTATTGGTGCGCATGTAAGATTATGACAAAAAAGGAAGAGATAAAGAGATAGAAGCATTTAACGACACTTTTTTTGGAGGCGGAAAATACCTATAAACATATGTAAACATACATCATAGTCCACTACATTTTTTACCAGGTGGCACTGCTGTTTTATACATTTGATATATATAGGTATTAAATGCTTCCTTATAGTAAAGTAGCGATATCGCCTCATAAACTTGGCAATAGAGTAAAGAGGCATACTATTCCTATATACATCTGTAGATATGGTAACTAAAATTATCCTACTAAAAATATAACTTTTATACGCAGAAATAATACTTTAAATTTTTTCAATTTGGGAATAAAAAAACGTTTATTTTGTTCAGAAAGAAATATTTTTGTACCCCTTTATAGCTTAGAGCAAATTAAAAAAGGTCTTTACCCTATTAAAAATGTATTTATTTAACAGGACACGAACAATACGAACATTCTTTAACGTAACTAGTCGCCCTTAATCCACTATTTGTCACTGCCGCTGGCCTGATATAATAAAAGTAAAAAAAAAAATTAGAAGACGATTTCTATTGGGGGGGGGGCTAAAAAGCAGAAAGTAAAAGAATAATAATAACACAGGTCAACATTTAGTTTAAAAAAATACACCGGACTCTACCTAGATACCCAGGGGTTTTTGGGGTCGTTGATTCCAATGCCGAGGTCGGTTAAGCTCTATCACGTCAGGTTCAAGGACATCTGAAGGTCAAACTAAGAAAAGGTGGTTGAAAAAATCTGAGAAAATATACACATAGGTTTTTGGGGTCGCTGAGTCCGAATTCGGTGTTCGCTTACCCTTAAAAGGCGTCCGGAGGTATTTCAAGGTTAATTTGAGAAAAACGGAGAGGAAGCTGTTAAAAAATCTGAAAAAATTACATATAGGTTTTTTGGGTCGCTGAGTCTGTATCCGATGCCAGTTGACCTCTATCACGTTAGTTTCAAGGTCACTTGAAGGTCAAACTAAGAAAAGGTGGTTGAAAAAAATCTGAAAAAAATCACGCATAGGTTTTTGATGTCGCTGAGTCCGAATCTGGTGTTCGTTTACCCTTAAAAGGCATCCGGAGGTCATTTCAGGGTTAATTTGAAAAAACAGAGAAGCTGTCAAAAAATCTGAAAAATTTTATATAGGTTTTTTGGGTCGCTGAGTCTGCATTCGATGTCGGTTGACCTCTACCACGTCAGTTTCAAGGTCATTTGAAGGTCAAAGTAAGAAAAGGTGGTTGAAAGAATCTGAAAAAATCCAAACAGGTTTTTCGGGTCGCTGAGCCCGAATCCGGTGTTCGCTTACCCTTAAAAAAGAGTATCCAGAGGTCATTCTGAGGTCATTTCAAGCCGGCATTCGTCCGCCAGCTTTAGCTGTACATGAAGATTCATCGGCTATCTCAGTGCAAATATATTTAACTCAATGAATCACCTACTTATTTTCTTCTGTGAAAGGATGGCCTTTAGGTATAGTTGCAGAAGCAGAGCGAACATGCATGTAGAGAGTACCTTGAGTATTCGATAGATGGCGCATGCCCACCGCAAGTGAGTTGGGGTAGAAGAGAGATATAAGTTCGGTGCGAATCACGGGCGTTGACTTCACTCACTTGGAGCTCAATCAGTGCTGGTTTTGCCTATAAGCTGAGTAAGCGCCAGCTTAGGGCCTCGCATTTAGGGGACCTCAGAACTCAGATTTCATACGCAGATATGCACGTTTATTTTATTAGAAGAGAAAGCTTCAACGAAAAACATACCTAAAGCTTAGGGCCTCCGGTTACCTAAAACCGGCCCTGAGCTCAATCCTGTCAGGATCAAAGTAATTTAATGGTTGTTTAAGTCAGACAAACTGACAAGGAGGCAGACAGACTGTCAGATAGAAACATTTAGTCATTCAGTCAGATAGGAAGATAGACAGAATTACCGACAGAAAGGCAGGATGTCAAATAGATGGACAGAGAGAAAATGCAGGCGGATGATAAATACAGACTAACAAGCAAACAAACAGGTGTGCAGGTATAAAGGCAGACAGATGAACAGACAATAAGTAGGTAGGTAAGCATTCGTATAAATTTTTTCTAATTTTTTTCACCTCCTATTCTTACTTTAACCTTCAAACGACCTTGAACATGAGGTAATAAAGGTCAACCGACATCGGATTCGGACTCAGCGACCACCCCAAAAACCTATGTGTGAATTTTTTTAGATTTTTTCAAAAACCTTTTCTTAATTTGACCTCCAAATGACCTTGAACCTGACGTGATAGAGCTTAACCAACCTCGGCATCGGAATCAGCGAGTCCAAAAACCCCTGGGTACCTAGGTAGAGTCCGGTGTATTTTTTCAAACTAAATGTTGAATCTTCCACCTTCCAAAGATATTTTAAAAACTTAGATTATTCTGGAGCAAAAATGTAAATACTTCCCTCTAGCAAGAAATAAAAATGTTTTAAAAAGCATTCGAGACCAAAACTCTAGAATATATTTGTTGGTTAATCATAAATTTTGCTACTAATTAATGATAGTTTATTGGAGTCATCTCGAATGCTTTTCAAAATTTTTTAAACATTTAAAATTTTTCTCTTGCTGGAGGGAAATATTTATATTTTTGCTCCAAAATGATTAAGTTTTGAACATTTTACTTCTTTAAGTATATCATCTCTTTGAAATATTTTATATTATTTTCTGCTTTTCTGCATTCCGTTGGTTCCAAGTTTTCTTCTCGCCAAACATGAATTTGGTGAAATACTCTGTAAGAATGTTGACGTAATGCCTCGGATGTTGCTGGCAGTCTTGGTAGAATCCCGGTAGTACTAGATTGGCCGACTAACTTATTGAAGATAATGAATCTTTGATGATTCAAAGATGTCACTTTTTTGGGGGCTTTGTATATTGCTAGCGCGAATTTCTCTCCAGCACTTGTAATTTATTTTTTCGTTGAGCTACGGTTGTTGAATATACGGACAACCTCTTCGAGATCTTTTCTTTTATTGACGCATTCCATCGTTTGCACTTTTCCTTTACCAAAGAAAGCTGAAGTGTTATCGCATCCACTGAACGTGTGGCCATACAGCTTTTTAAAACTTCCGAGGACTGCAGGTCACGAGAACTGTAATCTTTATTTTTTATTCTTCTCTGAGCCTCTCTTAAGAAACGGATATCTTTATCGATAGCGATAATCAATGCGAGAAGATCAATATCTTGTCCGAGATGACCACTGTATTGTTTTCATGAGATTCGTTTAAGGCGGTTTGAACTGTGAGTACGTCAGCGTCGTCTACAGCAGTAATTGTTTTGATTCCCTCGTCTTTAAATCTCTCCACCAATTGCGAAATAAACCGTTCCTTTTTGTGAGATTGTTTATCATTTTATTTTGCGTTTCAGTCAGTGGCGTGTTCTCATGAAAAATAATTTCCGGTGAAATGCGTTTCAAAAGTCGCTGCTGTCTTTCGATGCTCTTCATACTGCAGGCATTGTCAAACACTACAGTCACTTTTTGGCCGTAATGTTTACGAATAAAGCTGCTTCGGCCATACTACACGATGAATCAAATTGCCGCCATCAACAATGAACTGGCAATCGGAAAAATCTATTGACCTCTCTCGTACAGCATTGAAAATATCATACAGACGATTTCTTAATTTTCCTCATTAACCCCGTTTCATCGAAGAGAAGGAGTGGAATTGAAGCAAGCTCAAAGTTGAAATATAACTCCAAATCTTCTTTTGAGCGAAGAGTACAGATTATTCTCTAATATAATTGCAAAGAAGGGGAAAATACATAAACTACTTGCGACAAAACCCTCTATATATGCATCTAATAGAGAAAATTCTGCTCAATAAATTCATTCCTGAACATTTTTCTCGTTAAAGTAACCGGTTTTAAAATATTCGGAGTCAAACTTGGAATAGGGTGGATTTTTACCTCTGCGCCCCAAACTACCCCTCTGTTCGGACGCTGTTAGCGCGAAATAGCTGAAGATAAGCTACAAGGTTAATAGTACATTTTTTATGCGTTATTTAATGCGACAATTTTTTTATTTCCTGTACTTTTTTCTCTTTCGACGAACGGTTTACAAGATGAAAGTGAAAAACCAGCGTTAAGTCCCCGTAATATGGCCGAAGCAGCTCTATTCATAATCATTACGGACGTTCCACCTCTAAATTGGGGGGAACTTTTCGGGTATCTATTTCTAACCCTATCTAGATTACGCATCCCAAATATTATTACTTTATAAATTATTTCTTCTAAAATATCTAATTTACGTGGACTAATATGTAACAATTGTATTACAAAAAACCGCTGCCTAAGGAATCACTACTTCCACATCAAGACTTCATATCTAAGTCTCTTACAACGAAAATACTATATTTGTACTCCACTAATTGGAAATAATTGTTTATGGAACTTTAATAATATAATATTTGAAATCGTGTACCCCAAAAACCCATAAAATGATATGCTCCATCAGTAGTAGGGGGTGGTGATTCTTGATGACTGGTTCCTGTATACACACTATCACAATATTTTTTTCACCCCCTTCAATAATAGAGGTCGCTATTGCCAAAAATGTTTTTGAGACCTTAGCTCCTCTTATATTTTCTAAATACCAATTTCATGCACTCCTAATTGCTTGATTTACCTATTTGCCTATTTACCGTCATTTACCTTCAACTCTGCAACGGAATAAGATCGATATATAATCTAGTTCCAGATCTCGTTAAAATACATACGTGTGCCATATTTTTAAGTCAATATCTTAATCGTGAGCACCAAAAAGATACAAGACTAACAGACAGACCGACGCGATAGACAAATTTATTTTATTCAAACTTAAAATATTGAGGTTTCATGACATTCTAAGCCTATTCGTACAATGAAAGTTTTCAAAAATTTTTCTTGGGTTAGTATACTTCAACTGGATGTAGAAGTAATACGCAGAAAATAGCATGACAGAGATATAAAAAATCATTTTGTGCCGATAGAAGTAGAACCTCTACTTCAAGCATTTTCCTCAATAAAACCTACTACGCATCCATACTACCCTAGGTAACCCACTGTTTATCCAGTTTACTAGAGGAAAGCCACTACGCATTCATACTTCTTGAAGAAACCCACTGCGCATCCATTTTACTCGAGAAGACCCACTGCGCATCCATACCACTTGAGGTAACCTACTGCGCATCAATGGTATTCAAGGAAAGCCACTGCGCATCCATAATACTCGGGGAAACCTACTGCGCATCCATACTACTTGAGGTAACCTACTGCGCATCTATAGTACTCTATAAAAGCCTCTGCGCTTCCTAAGTACTCGAAGAAACCTACTGCGCATCCATACTACTAGAAGTAACCTACTGCGCATCGATGGTACTCGAGGAAAGCTACTGCGCATCCATAATACTCGGGGGAAACCTACTGCGCATCCATATTACTCGAAGTAACTTTATAACATGATATTTGAAATCGTCTACCCCAAAAATCTATAAAACGATATGTCACATCGATAGTGGGGGTTGGGGTGGTGGTAGAGGGTTGGGGGGTGGGGGTGGATTAAGTAAAAAAAAAATTTGAGGCCATAGGTTCTTGTATACACGCTAAATTACAATTTTATTTTTTTTTCACCCCCTTTAATAATGGAGTGGGGGTAGTAATAGGGGTGGCTAATATCAAAATTTTTTTGAGACCTTAGCCTTTTCTTATATATACTAAATACCAATTTTATGGACTCTTACTTGCTTGATATACCTATTTACCCCAAATTTACCCCAATTTACCCCCAACCCTTCGACGGAACCAGATGAAAATATAATCTAGTTCTAGATCTCGTTAAAGTACATATGTGTACCAAATGTCAAGTCAATATCTCAAACGGTTCCTGAGTAAACGTGCGCACAAAAAAAAGTTACAGACAGACAGACAGAAATTTTTTTTCGCTCAAACTTTAAATCTCGACGTTTCATGACATTCTAAGCCTATTTGAACAATAAAAATTTTTAAAAATGTTTTTGTCGTTACTAATAATAATTCCCTTAAGAACATATTTTGAATTACATACATTATTCTACAATAGATACTTAGCGGGAACGGCTCATTTTAAAACAGATAATCACACATTATTGGGTAAAACACCAACGTAATCTGATAGAGTACTGCTTACACAATATTAATCATCATAATAACAAACGCATACGGTTGCATAGCACAACTAATTGCGCAAGCGCTAGAGCATTTTACACGATAGAAGTCTGGCAACCTCGAAGGAGGCAAACTCTACCGTTATGTATAACAGTTTTAAATACATTGAGTCAGAGAGGTACTATTTATATAACGAGGTGTAAACATACCAATCGTATGAACAAAAAAGTGTATGTAAAAAAAGATAAAAATCCTTTCCCCTCTCCGCGTGCCCTTGGTAAGTGAAATTCGGCGGTTATGTATATGTAAACAGAACTAATCTATCTATATTATTTCTAGTGGAGGTGTGGGCGCCACAAATTTGTAAGGAGGCGGACACGATACAAACGCACATATATATATATATATATATATATATATATATATATATATATATATATATATATATATATATATATATATATATATATATATCTATTTGAAATTTCTATATTATCAATAGTGTTGACAATTTTGTTTATACTACTAATAAAATAATTCAATTGGCTCAGAAGCTAAAATTTTTAGTGTTATTAATATCGAACGATATTGTTTTAATATTAAAATTATGATCTTCCCCTGTTATTAATCTGTAGCTATAAGTTCCATATTTTATATATATATATATATATATATATATATATATATATATATATATATATATATATATATATATATATATATATATATATATATATATATATATATATATATATATATATATATATATATATATATATATATATATATATATATATATATATATATATATATATATATATATATATATATATATATATATATATATATATATATATATATATATATATATAAAATATGGAACTTATAGCTACAGATTAATAACAGGGGAAGATCATAATTTTAATATTAAAACAATATCGTTCGATATTAATAACACTAAAAATTTTAGCTTCTGAGCCAATTGAATTATTTTATTAGTAGTATAAACAAAATTGTCAACACTATTGATAATATAGAAATTTCAAATAGATATATCCAAGGTAGTTTAAATTCAAATTTAAATGAATTTCAACCAATCGCTTTACAAGATGTTAGTAATATAGTTAAAGAATGGGCCTTTCCCATGTAATGGAACTTAATGATTATTTTGTCATAAATCATTCGTTTATACACGTCATATCGTATAATATTTTAATTTTAAATGGATATTTTAAAAATAAAAATTTTGTCTAATTCACTCCATATTTCGAACAAATAAACGCGCTCAAATTACGTCATGGGGGGAACTCCAATCAAAATTAAACAATTTCTGGATTCATAGGGCATTTGCACGTGACGTCACAGCTAACCTCAAAAATATGTGTTTCTTAAGATTTAAGAGTATTACCCAGCTATTATTAAAATTTCTGCTTGGTCTCCGTATTTTCAACTAAAGTCCAGTTCAGTGTAATGTTTATGAAGTTCTAAATACCTTGTCCTAATAGGACTCTTGTTGTAGGTTGGAAATCTAACCTGTAATTAGCAGTCTATTTTTATTAATCAACAAGATTGAAAAATTATTTACTTGAATTTTTAAATATTTGCTTGGAGCCAGTACGGCTTCAAGCTAAAAATGCGTATACAAACATTTAAAATGAGAATAAACTTGAAAAACTTAAAATTTAAGGTTATGATGCGAAAATTAACAGAACCTCTTGATGTTTCTGAATTTTACATCTCGTCTGGAAACCTGCCTATGAGACTATTTCCATGTTGCCTAATGTATATGAATGTTTAACGTTAGAGGAAATGCTTTAATTATTTCACTAAAGAATGTCTACTTTTTATCTCCGCTTTTGAAAATAATAAATTTCCATTGAATAATATCACTTCCTATAATAAAAATGATAAGAATTAACAGAAGAAACACACTTTCGACATGTTGGCTCCCAGCGACATAATAAGGAGAGACTGGAAAAGTAGGCGTGGCACATGGCCAGAACATATTCAAGCAACTAGTCCGCATGGGCGTCACTTTAACTTAACGTTATGGAATTTGCGAATATTTTAAAAATGTATAGAGCAGCCTTTACTCCGTTTTTAAATATGATATAATTTATTACTACTTCTACAGCAATTTGATTAATAGATTTGAGCTCAACTAATAATAGAACAGTGATAAAAAACAATATTCATTCATTAATTATATCCCTCAAAGCAGTACTCCACTGCAAATCATGGCAACTAGGGCCAACAAATGCTGCGTCCCTCGAGCGTTACTTCTATGGCCAAACAAACCGTATGTATACTGAATTGGGATTGCCCCTCTATACTTTAGACCTCGTTGTTGGCTCCCAACAAATAATTGACACTTGGCAACAATGATAGAAATAAAATAAATAGATAGGTTATGTTCTCTCATTTACGATTTACGTTGTGATCGTACGGATTTAGTATTTTGACTTCATAACTGTGTTTCTTAATTATTTAAAAGCGTGTGAGTGTGTGTGTGTGTACTGAGTAGACATAAAAAAATGGAGACAGATTTTGAGAAGGCAGCAAGTGATAATCTCCCTATTATTGACAGTGAAACGGTGAATGACAATTCCTGTTTACTTAAATAAAATAACTGTTACTGATAAATCTTTAGATTTAATAATGATTTTAAAAATTATTCAATAAATGTAAAAGAAAATAAAACACTTAAACCTAGTTGTTTATATTTATTAACTGTAATTTGCAGTGGTGCATAGTGATGTGTCGTATTTGTATGAATCGTATAATAATACGACTCTTTCCGATGATACGTATGGTACGAATCTGTACAATGGATACGGTTTCGTATTCGTATCCAGTGCATACTGACCTAATGCGAACAATGCGGTTCGATTTCGTATCGGTATATACGTTATATGCGTTAACCCTTTACAACTTCTGTTCTCCTGTCGAGATTCACAATACATAACGACTAAAAAAAAGAAGAAAAAAACCTAGACTGTCACACATCTGTTTATATTTCTCAATAGTTCTAAGGATTTAAGACCAAAATGTTGTTGCATAGGCAAATATACGATATACCAATTCAATTGTACAATAGTACAATTATGCGCAGTTTGATTTTCGCGCATACTAGCATCTTGATATACGTTTAGTACGAAATACAAATACGAAACTTCTGATACGAATCTTTCTGCATACGATACGAATCTTTGAAAAGAGTCGTATTGCCCATCACTAGTGGTGCAGCCAGAAAATGCATCTGGGGGGGGGGGGGGGGCAATAGAACCGGCCTCTTCAAAGGATGAGGAAAACTTTTCAGAAAATTATTGTAAACGGATGTCTATAGATTCCTCTACTAAATAATATTGGCATCAATTACAAAATATTTATTTCAAGGGATAGTTTGAATACTGCTTTGTGCTGATAGAGATTATGCGTGTTTATTTTTGGTTCATGGAGGACGGCTGGGGGGGGGGGGGGGGGGGGGGGGTGTATACTACAAGAGTGAAATGAATCATATTTTAACGTTTTCATTCAGTTTTTGTACATTCCTATTTAGTTTTATAAATTCAGCAGGTATGAAATACCTGTAACTATAAATGTATTATTATGTATTAGTACAGTAACTAGAGGTTTTAACTGTGGAATAATGTCATATGATTTAGATTTCATTCATTTTTGGCAACTTGATAGTAAATACATCAAAGAAAAGTTTCTGTAGTTTCACACGTCACTATACTAGAATCACAGAAAAGAGAACTACCAGAAACGACACTTGGGCTTTCCGCCAAAATTCCATTGCCGCCATTTTGTTGTTAGTACATCTGTCAGTTCATTTATTGTTTTAGGGTAAAACAATAAGTGCGGTAAATGACAGTCTGTGACATAATACCAAAATAAATTCTTAAAAGGTTTTAGTGTTATTGTACTGTGTTAATAATAATTTTTATTAGCGATATGAGTAAACGAGGTGGAATCCGTTTGCGCTGTTAAGGAATGTACAAGTAGTACGGCAGGAAAAGACATTAATTTACTTTCCTAAGGATCCCCAAAGGTATTTCATTATTGATGTAAATTATAAGATATTTCCAAGTAATTGTGAACCTTTCTTCTTTTAAGGTCCGTATTGTGGTTGGAAGCAGGAGATCGTGGCCCAAGCAGCAATTTTAGTAGTTTCTACGTAATAGTTGCCATTAGGGGAACTTTAAAGGTTTCCGCAACTAAGGACTGTTACGTAATGGGAACCATCCTTCTACCAAGTATTCACCAAAATGGGGAATAATAATTACGTAGCAAATTACTATTCCGGTACTTCTACCATTACCGTGTTGAAGACTAGGTTATTACGTAAACGGGAGTAACCAAGTAGTAGAAATGACTAACTTTTGGAACAGCTCAGCTGACCGAAATGAGAGCGCAAACTATATATTTGGCTCTCTGTTATTCGAATAGCAAATTAATGACTTACTGAGTTTAAGCACATGATATGTCCAAGGTCCAAGTTAAGGTGATTATATACAACATGCATAAGCATATATTATAAATCATGATGTTTTGCATTTACCCTGGGTGTGGATATTAAAACCACCACTTGTTTTCTGTAAAATGTTATCATGATGCTTCGATAAAAAAGACGCCCCCTCGAGAAAATGGTTTTTTCGGAAAAAAAATTTTTTGCAAAAATTATGTGTACAAGCAAAACTACAAAAATTTTTATGGAAAACGTTTTTTTTTTAATTTTATATATTATAAAGTAATAATCTATTTAGAAAACATATTTGTAAGTGACTATAATAAAAAGAAATTTTTTATTGAATTATATTTTTATCCGTGTCAATATGGCGTCTTCATTCAACAACAGAAAAATGACGATTTTAATTGCAGTAACTTAGTGGTTGAAAAAACCAAAATTATTTCCCTAAAAGTTACATTTACTATAAAGTAGCAGATGCCACCAACGTTATAGTTGTTGTTACTTTAAAAGTGGTGACGGCAACTGCAACAATTTCACTGTGTAGTTATAGTTACCTAGATGTAGCAAATGGGACCAATGACGCTATAAGATCTTAGTAACTGTTGCTACCAAATTATTTTCATATTGGTAGAAATGGCATAATCGATATATGTAAATTTTTTTTTTTAATTGGCAACGCGGTAATAACTGTTAAAGTGTCACTGTCACTGTGTGCGATGGGAATATGTGGATTATTAAAAATAACAATTATTATACTTTTTAAGTACTTTTTATTATCTGATATTATTTGGAAAGAGCACATATCGAACAATATTTGATGGATGCCCATGACGGTGAGCATCTTATGTCAGAGGTAGGTGTTTTTTATAATCTTGCTTTTATATACCTATTTAAATGTTTGGGTTTTTTAGGTTGCATTGATATTGGGAGTTTGCGGTGCCTACCGTTGCGGTGAACTGACCTTCTTAAGCGTCGAAGATATGAGATAAAGAATAATATCTATATATATCCATACCAGATACCAAGACGAATAAATCAAGAAGTTTCACAGTTTTAAATGAAGGATTTTCGGTGAACCCACTTGATTCGATTAGGAAATATGTCTTTAAGACCGCAAAATGTGTCTCACAAAAGATTTTTCGTAAATTTTCAAAAGGGAAAGTGCACTGTCCAATGCGTTGGATTAAATAAGCTCTCAAAAATTCCAAGAATTGTAGCTGATTATTTGCAATTGCCTGATGCAGATTTGTATACTGGCCATAGCATGCGCCGTTCCTCATCAACTCTTGGCCAATGCTGGGGGTGACATTACCACCCTTAAACGTCACGGTGTGTGGAAATCATCCACCGTGGCGGAGGGTTATTTGGAAGATTCAGTCTCAACAAGATTGTTATTGCTAAAAAAATTCAGGGAGAGCAGCACGAGTCAGGCAATACAGACGTCGTTACTAGTATAGAGAAAAATTGTGTACAGAAGAGCAGTTTTCTTTGTGAAAAATCGAATATGATGACAATAAATGTTAACATAAATATAAATAAGTGTTAGTGCATGGATTCTTTGTTTTGTTAATTTTCCATATAATGGAGACAATAAATAAATTCCTTGGACTTTATTTTATATTAAAATTACTCTTTAGTGACTAAATCACTTTACCTCACTTTAGCTTACCACTTTATCTCACTAGTGACTTATGGGTCACTTTATACCTTCAAAGTCTTATGAATAAAGATCACTTTATATGAAAGTGTTGGATAAATATATTTATTAACGTAAGGTGAGTAATAATGGAAAAAATACATAACAGTTTTCATATTTATTTAGTGATCAGTTTACATTTAATTTCATTCAATTCCATTTATTGTACATAAATAATGTCTTATGCCGTTATACCGACATTGTCCGTTCCCCATCGACACAATATTTATTAAATTTGGAGTTTTTAATCGGCAAATTCATTTAATATGCTCAGTGGATCACTAACTGAACTATGGGTCAATCTGTGTGTTAAAGACAAGTTGTAATTTTCGAGCAGTACACAGTATCATTAATCACTACAACTGTTATACTTTTCGATTACTCTTCTTGTGTTGATGGGAGCACTTTTGCACTTGTTGCCAAAGATGATGGTTTTGCTGTGGCGAAATAATCTTTCATGATTGCATCATATTCTGAAGAATCACTATTTCTCTACTACTGTTTAACTGTTTCTTCAGTTTTCTATAAAACGTGGATGAGTGCTGATAAACTTTATTTCGCTTTCACTGAGCATTTCAGATGCCGCCATTTTATTCAATGCCAATAATTATATAAATTGTCTTAAAAGTTAATATTACTCTGTAGTAGATTTTCAAGGTATATGTAACTTTTAAGTCATTTTCAATTAGTGGGGAGTAGTAAAGATAACTTCATGTTCATGTTCGTAGAAATAACCTCATGTTCGTAGAAATAACCTCATTTTTACTCGAGATGTCACTAATAAGTTAGACTACTTTCAAGTGGTCCTTTGGTAAAGCTGTGCAGTCGGCATTACTACCAATTTTCACTTTGCAGTTGAGGATGCTTCAAAGTAATGCAGAGTAGTATCCGCGACGTTGCAGATTCTCCAGCAGTTACTTGAAAGTGTTATAACTATACAGTGCCTAAATTCAGTAGAATCTACTTAATTGTCACTACAAATGCATGCCACAAAGTGAATATTACCCTGAAGTCGCAAAATTAGTAACAGTTATGTTATTCCTACTATATTAAAGTTCCGATGCCTCAGATGCCAGTTCCCATCACTTTGAATGCTGCTTGGGTGGGGATTTGGCAAGTAAAAGTTCAGCCGCCCAACAAACACCAAAGATCGGCCCATCACTGGGCCAGAAGTTTCATTTCTGGGCCAGAAGTTTCATTTCTGGGCCAGTGATGGCCCGCTGAAGCCCCAACCTTCGGTGTTTGTAGGGCGAACTTTATAACAATTTTAAGTTGTGCGCACGACAAATATGTGTCAAAATAGATTGCTACCAACAGCACTACCTACTATTACAGATTTTCTCAGGCGAGATATTGTATTGATTTCAATACCTTTTGTGACTTTATATTAAGAATACAATTGTTCGTAGAGACAATTTTATCCAGTTTACTTTAATAGTTTTAATACCCATTATAAATAGAATTCTTCGAATAACGTAATTGTATTCAGCCTGTGTAAGTTTATAAACATGCTGTTTAAATTTCCCGCCAAAATTACTAACAACAAAATGGCGAAAGTCACAAAAAAACATCAAAGGTGGTGCTGAGAGTGCCGCTTCTGGTAGTTCCTTATTCTGTGCTAGAACTAACAAAGCTTGATGACATGTCTGTCAATTCGGTAAAGATAGAAAGAGACAAACACTTATACGTACAATCTGCTCATATGTAGCCTCTACCAAGGGTGCTAGAGCATACTGATTGGTCATTCCCCCCATTTCGTCATCAGTGCAGAAATATTGCCGCCAATTTTAAATTCATATAACATAATAATTTTTTCTGTAGAAAAGAAGCAAATTTCGTAAAAAAGAAAAAATACGGGTGAGTTTGTTTAAAGAGAACTTTTCAAATATTCAATAAAAAAAAAATCGTGGGAAAGGCTCATTAAAAAATAATTTAGATACCAGTTAGTTATTAAACACAAAATTTCATAAAGGCACTATACACTCAGTGGGACATATATTACTACATATTAAAAATCTATCACTCGACACGGGACAATTTCCAAATCGGTTAAAATTGAGCACTGTAACTCTAATACCAAGAGTGGTTAATTCAAATCTTGGCAGCGATTTTAGACCCATAAACACTCTGCTACCAATTAAGAAAGTAATAGAAATGGCCGCATATAACCAATTAGTTAAATATTTCAATAACAACAATATCCTCATGCAATATCAGTCTGGTTTCAGAGCTAAACATTCTTGTGAATCTAGTTTGCAGCTAACAGTTACAAACTGGGCAAAAGATCTAGATAAGGGTAATGAGCCTTTGAAACCATTGACAGATTAATTATTTTAAATAAATTAATGAAATATGGAATAACTGGCAATGCGCTTGTGCGGTTTAGAAGTTATTTAAGTGAAAGAACACAAAGATGTAGAATTAATAGCACATACTCAGATAATTTAAAATGCAGTATGGAGTGCCACAAGGTAGTGTTTTAAGACCGTTGCTCTTCAATATTTACATCAATGATATAAGTTCTTCAATAAATTGTACATTTTTAAATTTATTCGTTGATGATACCCTAGTTGTAATATCACGAAAATCTAGAGTCAGCCATAAATGAATATTGAACTAGGTAATATTCAAAAATACTTCAATCTTAACAAATTAATTCTTAACACCAAAGCTATGATAACAGCAACACCATACAAACATGCAAATATAAATATTGATGAAGTTAATTTAGAAACAAATAATAGTTCAATTGAAATTGTCTCAGAGTTTAAATACCTAGGATTTATTCTTGATTACACTTTTTCATTTAAGAGTCACTTTCAATATATACAGAAAAAGATAAGAAAGAAACTATTTTTCTTTTAGAGGATATCTGCTCATTTATCAATGGCTAGTAGACTATTGGTATATAACACAACCACATTTTAAGTCATTCATCATTACTATTCTTATATTAGACAAGAAGAACCATGGTATGAGAATAATACTACGATGTAACAGGTACACTCCAGTAAATTCAATGCTTGAAGTATTAAACTGGCAATCAATAAATAATAGGTTATATTATTTTACCATGATATTTATATCAAAAATATTAAATGGCCTTCTTATCTACAATCGTTTGTCACTTTTAACCAGAAAATTAATGAGTATAACACCAGATGTCAAAATAATTTCCACATTCAACGGACTAATTCAAAAAAAGCTATGAATTCTGTAATTTTTAAAAGCTGAATCAGTACAATTTATTACCTCAAAAAGTAAAGGATGAAACAACTTTAGTAAATTTTAAGTGCAGTTTAATCAGCCATATAAAAACATTAGTATTTCACCCCTAGTTATACGTTCTTCATAGCGAGTTTAATATTACAAATGGGTAAAGAAGTTTTTAATTAGATAAATATGTATAATATATTGCTTATTACTGTTTTATTTAGATTAGATGTAAACTGTGTAACAATTTCTTTATATATGTGTGTATATGTATATAGATGTTTATATATGTATATTTTCTCTTTTTTGTAATAGGTTATTTACCTAAATAAAGATCTTTCTATATGCTGGGGCCTAGAAGGAACTGCACAACACGGAGAATGTCAGTTCAGTCCGAGCAACGAGGAGCGGCAGTAGACAGTTTCAATGAGAACATGAAGATGGCAGATGTGATTCTGTGTGAGCCTATTAACTACGCGAGAAAACACTCGGAAGCACAACAAAACTTCAGTCACCCACGAAAACCTAAGAAACAACATATATATTATAGAATACTTTTTTCCTTCTTAATTGATAATTTAAAATATTTCATTTAACTTTAGAGTGAGAGTTTTTTATTCTGTTTTAGTTTATTACGCTGTCATTCTTTTAAGTCAGAACTTGGCATTCATATTGTATTGTATTACTTATGGAAAATTTTTGGTTATAGTGCTTAAATGCAAATTAATTTCTTTAGATTCTTAAGTTAAATGTAAGTCCTGGAGGGGGTTGAGCTTAAGAGCATTGTTTCATTATACAAGTAATAAAGACACAACACGGTCATTATTACTTCTTTATTAAATTAAATGTATAAAGGCTGAATTTGATTATTATATTAATTTAAGTTATTTTGCTAAAACACTTTCTGTTGTTTAAAGGTAATTTAGTAATTACTGGGAAGTCCTCTGAATTGCAAATATTTCCAGATATCACTACAACAATATTTAACTGTTAATTAATTGCTATAAAACAAACAAAAACAGATGTGGCAAATAATATCTAATTTACAAAATAAAGCACATCCCGATCATAACATAGAAATTACTGAAAATGATACTGTTTTACTGAGGCAGATCTGGCAAACAGATTCAATCAATATTTTATTGCTATTCCATTCTCAAGTACTAATAATGATCTAGCATTTCTTGAATCCAACGTTCCAATGAAATACAACTCCTATTCCTAGCACCACTGGTAGACTGATATAATTGAGATAATTAATAAATTGAAATACTCTAACTCTAGTGGTTTTGACCATGTTTCCAATAATCTTTTAAAAAACTGTAAGTATCTTATTTGCCAACCAGCATTTATAATTAATTTAATGTTCCAGGAAGCCGTTTTCCCATTGAAACTTAAGCTTGCAATTGTAAATCCTTCATACAAAAAGAGGGACACAAACATTATCACCAATTATAGACCTATTAGCCTTCTATCTAGTTTTTCAAAAGTCTTAGAAGTTGCAATAAACGATCAGTTAACCATATACCTGTACATATACAAAATAATCTCTCCAAAACAGCATGGTTAACCAAAGATAAAAATACTGATACGGTCGTCACTAATTTTGCTATTGAAATTTTTAGAGCAATAGCCAATAAGATTCCAAGTTTGAGGCTCTTTATAGATTAACTAGGTATATTAACGGTTATTGATATCTACATCTATGTAGTCTGCTGCTTCATTTTCAAAAACAGAGCTATATTCACTCAAAATATAACTCCCCACTTCTATAATACTCGTTATAAGTTTGAACTTCAACCTGATTCTCATTCGACCTCTTTATACCAAAGGAGCATTATATACAATTGCTGTAGACTATTTAATTTTTTACCACTGGAAATTAAGGTGTCTGGAAATCAGTATATCTTACCATTATCTATGTATCTTACCCCATTATTTGTAAATTAGTAAGTTAGAAGAAAATATTAAATCATTAAATAATCAGATTTTACTACTCAACAAGCTAGATACTATAGCTGCCCCATCTACAAGTGGTATGATGAAGCGTGCTTCCGTTGAGGGTTGCCACAGTGACAGAGTTACAGAAAACTTACAGTTGACGTCTGCATCAACGTCATCTCTGGGCAACTTGCCGAGCCAGAGAAATGTCATGAATAAGGGTAATTCTAACCCTACCCATAAAACAAGCAATAAAAGTCAGCTAGGGTCAATAGACACAACTATGAAAACCTTACCAAACGCAACCAACATTACACAGTTAGAAAAAGCTCAAGAAAATGTTATGCGGAATATCATTAATTTAGAAAAGGATATACCCAGCACATCATATGCTGACGTCGTCTCAAAAAATATTGAAAAACCATTGCAGAAATTTCAGAATGATGAAGGCTTTACTGAGGTTGTTTACAAACAAAAAAGACAAATAAAAAGGAATATTCCGAAGACAAAAATTGGTACAGGCAAAATTGAGGGAAAATGTAATAAAATAACGGGTGCAATACGTAGGAAATGGATTTATGTTGGAAGAGTTACCGGAAAAGAAGATGACATGAAAGAGTATTTAAGTGACCTCAAAAACTTTGAACAATATGATAAAATTATAATAAACAAATTAAACACGCAGGGCAATAACTCGGCATTCTGTATGGGTCTTCCTACAGATGAACTGTACAAAAAGGTTTTTGATGTAGAGTACTGGTCTGAGGGTATCTCACTAAGAGAATACGACCTAAAAAAAACTTTTTTAGCCCAGCGGCTACAGAAGAACAATCCAGCTACTACTTAGATTCAAAAGGAACAGAAGTTTTGAAACTAAATTCTTATAGGGTCAGTGATCAATTTGATCAAAACGCATGGGACCTCAATAATCCCACAGATAAAGACTATAACGTTAAACTAGAAGTGCCCAGCAATCCCAGAGACTTAATATGTTATTATCAGAACGTTCGCGGTCTCAATACGAAGATTTCAGACTTTTTCCCGGCTGTGAGTGAAAGTGAATTTGATATGATAGCACTAAGCGAGACCTGGCTTCATAGTGACGTTATCAGTTGTGAACTATTTCCTGTTGTTTATGAGGTATACAGAAAGGACCGCAAGTTACAAACTATAAAACAACAATGTGGAGGAGGCGTTTTATTAGCGCTTAAAAATCATATTCAGTCGGAAGTTTTGGATGTTTCTTTTTTTGATTTGAATTTTCCTTCAATTGATATGCTGGCTGTTAAATGTTGCCTAAATTATAAGCCATTATATGTAATAGTTTTGTACATACCTCCTTCAATTACGGTAGAGGACTTTGAATTATTCTTTGATTCTCTTGAACATTTTGAGTCTATACAATCAAATAATGTTCTCCTAGTTGGTGATTTCAATGTTCCTAATTTAATTAATTTAGATAGTAATGAAAGAAAAACTAATTGTATCACAAATTTACTAACTTTTTTTGATCTTAAACAATGCAATAATATACAGAACAATATGGGAAGATTACTTGATTTAATTATTACCAATATTAACTGTGAAGTTATACGGGACCATGCACCTCTTGTTAAAGAAGATATATATCATCCATCACTAATAATCAATCTTCATAAAATTGGTACAAATGAGCCAAAGTTTTCACCGAACTTGGAACAGAAAACATACAATTTTAAGAAAGCGGATTTTATATCTTTGTATAATGCCTTATTTGAGTCTGACTGGTCATTCCTAAAAGAAATTAATGACGTTGAATTAGCTGTTCACGAGTTCTATGAAAAATTTTATGCAATCCTTAATGATACTGTCCCATATTACAAGACGCACAAGCGTAAGTATCCATCATGGTATGACTCGAATATTATAAAAAAATATAAAAAGAAAAGCCAGACTTTTTGAAAAATATAAGAAAACCGGTAGTGACCATATCTTACAAGAATTTCGAAGGCTTCGAACAGAAATAAAGGAACAAATAACTAATGCGTATAACAATTATATTCAGAATGTTCAATCATCAATCTCTTATGACCCGCAGTTGTTCTGGTCATACTTTCATTCAAAAAAGGAAACCTCTAGAATTCCCGGTAAAATGACATATGTAGATATCATTTATGATCAACCACAAGATATTGTGAATATTTTTGGGAAGTTTTTTGAAAGTGTCTACTCGTTACCTGTGGATGATGATGTAAGTGCTAATGAAATTTGTGATTATTATGACAATATTAACTTTGAAAACATATCTGAAAATGAAGTCATGAATGCGATAAAAAAATTAAAAAATAAAATGACCTCAGGTCCAGATAAGATACCATCATTTATTGTTAAAGATTGTGCTAGTGTTTTAGCTGAACCTCTGTGCATACTATTTAATCTCGCATTGAAAAAAAAAAAATTCCCTAGCTGCTGGAAGAAGGCCAAAGTTTGTCCAGTATTTAAGAGTGGCGATAGAGCAATTGTTGATAATTACAGAGCTATTTCCATTCTTTCGAATTTTTCTAAAGTCTTGGAAATTATCTTATACGATCGCATTTACTTGTCTGTTCGTAATCAGATATCAACCTACCAGCACGGGTTTATGAGTAACAGATCAACCGTTACAAACTTAGCCGTTTTTACACAATATGTGTCAAATATATTGGATGACAAGGGACAAGTAGATGTCATTTATACAGACTTTTCAAAGGCTTTTGATAGGATAGACCACGATGTCTTACTTAAAAAACTAACAAAATTTGGCTTTCATGCCCAAGCTATCGAATTTCTTAAATCCTATCTATCTAAGAGACAGCAATATGTCTCGTACAATGGTTACAATTCCCCTCAATATTTTGTTACCTCTGGTGTCCCTCAAGGATCTAATCTTGGACCTCTTCTATTCCTTCTATTTATTAACGATTTAGATGACGTTATCGACTGTCATAAACTCTTCTATGCTGATGATCTAAAAATATTTTCAGTCATAAATGGCATTGATGACTGTAAGAAGTTACAATGCGAACTGGATCATGTCCAATCCTGGTGCATAGATAATAAATTACATCTTAACATATCGAAATGTAAGATCATGAGCTTTACAAGGAAACAGTTAACTTATGAATATGCTTACAATATCGATAATAAAACATTATCACGATGTAATTCTTATAAAGACTTAGATGTAACGTTTGATTATAAGTTTTCTTTCAATGATCATATAGCGTTAAAAGTATCTGAAGCTATGAAGTTTTATGGATTCATTGTAAGGAATTGTAAAACATTTACTGATATTGAGGCGTTAAAAGTCCTATATTTCACTTATGTCCGATCCAGGCTTGAGTATGGTGCTCTAATCTGGTATCCATATTATGATTGCCAAAAGATGACAATAGAACGGGTCCAAAGAAGATTTTTAAAATACTTGACATTTAAAACGGATGGTGTTTACCCTGAAAGAGGTATAAGTTATAACTTCTTATCTGATAGATTTAATATCATTAGCTTAGATATAAGAAGAACTTGCATATCATTAATATTTTTGTACAAGATGTTACACAATATGATTGACTGTTCTGATTTACTCCGTGATATTAATTTTCATGTACCAAGAATCAACACACGACAGAATCTAACATTTAGATGTAAAATACCCAGAACGAATATTCTCTCCAAATCACCTGTACATGTTATGTGTGAAAATTTTAATAGTCTATGTAATTCATGTGACATTCACCATTGTTCGCTAAGTAGGTTAGTAGAAGTGGCTATTGAGCATCTTGGTGTTAGAAATCTGCATAATACTTTGTAACTTTTAAAAGATAAAATTACAAATTAGGTAGCATTTTATAGGTAGTACAAGTTAATGTTTAAATATTTTAGTTCTCTTAAGGTTATTGTGTATTCACTATCTCACATTGTCCTGTAAATGGATTTTCTGTTGGACAATAAAGCTATTATTATTATTATTATTATTATTTATATATATGTATATATAAATTTAATAATATGTATACTTACCAAATTGTGAAATCACATTATGACCTGTCATATATATAACTATGTACCTACCCAGACAGCACAAAAACATCTTAGAGACATCCAAAAGACATCTGACTTCGATATTTAAGACGTCTTATGAATGTCCGTTTATGCCTGAAAGACATCCATAAGACATCTTTTAGAACCCTGATGTTACAAAAGGTAACGTCTTTATGACGTCTTTCTACAACATCTTTACGATATCTTTCTACAACATTTTTATGGAATTTTCAGAGATGTGCAGTGGAAACTTTCCATATTTGATAAAAGTCTGTAAAAGTCATGTAAATAATATACCTAATTTCTTGCACTTATTTGGTAAGTATCAAAATGAAGCTTGCATCATCACGAATCAGATTTCACCATAAAATAGCCTATCAATAAGCCCAATGGAAAGTTAGAAGGAAAACTTCCTGGAAACTTTCCGGTTTGAAAACTCCGAAAGTTTCCTGGAAGTTTTCCTTTTAACTTTCCATTGGGCATATAGATAGGCTATTTTATGGTGAAATCTGATTCGTGATGATGTAAGCTTCATTTTGATACCAAATAAGTGCATACAATAATATTATTTACTTACATGATTTTTACAGGCTTTTATCAAATATGGAAAGTTTCCTCGGCATATCTCTGGGAATTTTTGAAACTGCTAGGTATATGAAATAAAGTAATTCACCTCATCAGTTAAAAAGTATGATTATTATAATTTTGCAATTTTGTACAAATTACATTACATTTTTTTAAGTAAATTTGTTCTTTGGTCAGATGCTCTCCTTAGCCACGTCTGTATGGTGTTTTCTGTGCCTCGTCAATTTTGCAAGTCTTGCCGCTTGCTCCACTGAATCTAAAAGAAAAACATTTTATATTGATTTACATCTTTACATGTAGGTATATTTCCTAAAGCAAGGTTACAGTCATGGAAATTTAAACAGTTAGGTATTCCGGCAAATCAGACAAATGAACCCCGTGAGGGGTTTCCTTGGATACATACAAATTCACCCATGGAGAAAACTTCAATTTGTTTTGTTGACAGTACATAGTCCATAACAATTTTAACAGTAATCATTTTCACATATCGATGAATTTGTTTCTACCCTCGTGGGGTTCGTTTGTCTGATTTGCCCCAATATTTTATGACTATTTTATAAATAAAATTTGTGTTTTAAATTGTTAAAAATGTCACTGCCCAAATGGATGTACCCGAAGTTTCGAATGTTCACTTGAACGAATCGATTTAGGCGTTCTATTTTTCTGGTAATATTTGCTGGCAACGGCAAATATTACTAGAAAAATTGTACGCCTAAGTCGATTAATTGGAAATTTCCATATGAAATTTGTTCAACTGAACGTTCGAAACTTATTCATCCAAATGGCTATATAACGATACTTATATTAACACATTGACTGCCATGAGTATTCAATTGAATACACATTAGGAGGGTCCAAGCTGCCACGTGTATGTATTAGAATTACACAATACCGGTTTATACATATAGGACAAAAAATACTCGTTGCCTGGAGGACCCAACTATTGAATTTGGTGTGGCATGGCAGTCAACGTGTTAAAGTATTTTTTCCACACAAGTATATTGCTGGTACTTGTGGGGATGCTTTACTTACGTATTTCAAAACAGTGATGTAATTGAAAATCGTCCACTGGGTCAAGAGTAAAACATAACCTTACAAATTGATAACAACATGACGTGTAGAAATCAACAGTATTTCACAAAACACTAACTACAACTACACGCAGAAGTGTTTAATGTAAATCGATGCAAGCATCATATATTCTTGAGTTTTTATCAAGAAAATTTAATACTATTTTCTCAAAAATTGGAAACTTGTCGGCGCCACGGCGTTGTCCACATGCGACGTACGAAAGGATCTTCGAGTAACAAAGGAAACAAAAATGCACGGCGCCTAAATCAAATTTATTATTCTAAATGAAGCTGAAATGTAATCTGTGATAATATAATATTTATATTGATGAATGTTTTCTATTTTTAGTTTAACAAAAATTACGTTCAACAGAAAATTAAGATTTGATAATTACCTATAATAAAATAGATATAACTATAAAAAAAATAGACATAAACAAATATAATGAGAGTTATTTTGTAAATATAGATCCGGATCAGCATGTTTTAAAATAAAAAAGTAAATCAGATAACCAATATTTGCTGCAGTTTTATGTAATTTAATTTTAATTTGAGGATATGCAGGTGAAAGACATTTAAAGAACATCCTAAAGACATCTATTTTAGTCGTCTTTGGAAAATCTATAAAAAGATGTCTTTAAGACGTTTTTTTAAGGTCTTCAGGCGTTCAGACATAATATGGACATAAAAAATACGTCTTTAAGACATAGCGTGCTGTCTGGGTATAGGTTATGTGAATAAATAATTTTTATTATTATTATTAATATATTTTGAAAAGATCATGCAAGAAGTACTTAATAGACAGAAAAATTTGTTACACGCTGAATGATTTTTTTTTTACATATTGTTTAATTACATAATTGTTTAAAAAATTTTCTACGTTTTTTTTACTTTGTATTCATATTTATTTGTTTGAATTTATATTCTACTTAACTTGTTATAGTTACTAGTTTTATTACTTTATGAAGTGCACCTTTAAAGCTTGTTATGACGTGGCTCATCAAATATGTTGTACTATCTTTTTGTTGTATATATGTATCTGATGAAAATAAACCTATCTATCTCTAGTATATTAACTTATTACCCTACCTTGAAAATGTCATCTGACTCCAACTGCATCGTAGTACCAGGGATCGTCCAGACATTTATTTAATATTGAAGCATTGCTCACTAGAATGGTCGAAAATTTTTTATAGATAGTCTCGATCCCCCCAATTTGTTTCCAAATTCGAAAAAAGTAAGTAGGTATTTTTTGGAGACCTGAAATTTCCCATGTAAATTACGGGGGGGGGGGGAAATTACTTTTTGGGATTTTTTGAATAATTGTACAGGTTTAGGGAAAATTTTGCATTAAACTTATAGACGTTGGAGAGGACTATCCAATGAAGAATTTGATGTATTATACATATTGTCGCCCCTAACACACCTCCACGGTGCCCCGAAAACTATCTTGATCTTGAATCCAAAAATGTAAATTCTTCAAGAAATTGACCCTTTTCAGCACTTTATTTTTTTTTCTTCAAATATTATTACTATTGGTCTAGTGGAATATTTATCAACATTTTTTAGTCAATTTTCATTTGTTTAAATAATTTTTTTTCTCGAAAATTCGTCTAAAATCCTAATTCCTGAGATCGGACTGGCAGTCTATTATTTTTAAATGACATCAATTTATTTTCAAATATTTTCCAATTGTTCAAACAATCAATTATTATTTATTTACTTTTTTCAAATTATGCTAGAAAAGTCAGCTTTTTTTGTAATAGACCCATAACATTTTATGTTTTAGATATTTTACCTAAACCGTCATTTGTATATTATCTAATAAACCCTCATTTGTTTAAATAAATGATGGTTTGTCATGATGGACATTTTCAAAGCCGTAGTTATCTAGTAGTTAACTTTACTAGCAGATGAGGTGTGAGTAAACTAGAAGTTGGTAGTTTACCTATAAAATAACTGTCACAAAATAATGTTTTGATATTTCATTTAAAAATGGATACGTAAGAAGTAAATACTTATAATAGCAGTGATGAGGAACCAAGAAGGCCCAAGGTAATCCGGTATAGATCTAACTTTTTTGAAGAATACATTTTCTATTCTCTATAATATTTCTATATTTTTTGTATTAAATTTACGAGGATATCCTTCTCATCGGCAGAAAAATTTTCGCACCTTTTATTATCCATGATATAATACTTAAAATAAAACACATTTTTATTGTTAAAATAAATGTTTTCTGTGTTCTAGATAAGATAAGATAATTCATTGATGTTATTTACACAAGTCAGCACATGGTAGAAAAATTTTATCTAATTCTAAAATAAAATTGGTAAAAGACAAACAATGTTTTTAGACAGACATACAGACTTGATTTAAATGTATGTACACACACACGCACGCACGCGCACACACACACACACACGTCGCTAAGTCCTTGCTTCCGATTACAAAGCTATTTGAATAATTTCTATACACTCCTGAGACCAGTCATTTCTAACCCAAAGTGATTTACGTGGCCAGGCTACACTAATAAGTATATGGCACATTCCATTTTCTATTAACATTCTGTGGCCATACACATATTTCACACACTCAGCTGATCCACAAAATCAAGGTTAATGTACCTATATACTACAGGTATTGTGTGGACATACACACTTTGACACACACACTTCTATACAGCGGGCAACATTTTTAACACATCTGCTATTGACCACTTAAAATAATTAAGACGCAATAGTTCAGCGTTCGAGCATTATTTTATCAATTAAATTTGTATCAATTTTTTTCAATTCTGCCACTAGCATTACCTTAGTTTCCAAATTTAAGTGCAGTCAAACTTTCCGTTCTTTATTTATTAGCTTCCCCCAAAATCTACTATGTGGTAAATTTTATTCTTCATAAAGGTGCCTAACAAAGTGTCTACACGTGACTACACGGGTACACTTTAATTATTTGAAAATGTTTCAAGAGTAAACTACCCTTGTTATCAAAGATAGTGAAACACATTTTATTTGAAAAATTTCAAATAATATGATTCTTGATTCGAAAAAATACTTTTAAATATGTTTGTTACCAGAAATTCTCTTTTGTCCTAAAGAATCTATTACAGTTCCCTTTGAAAAGCTTTTAGTCATACTTTTTTGGTTATTCTCGATCTCGTTGGTTCTAATATCAAGTATATCGTAAAATGTTACATGTTTAAAAAAAAAAGATCGATTATTTCTGGAAAAAATCCCTGAAATCGCCACAGGACAAAGGACTAGACAATAGAAAATGCTACATTTTATCCTGTTTGGTTAAAAAAATATGGCTAAAAGTGTGTCAGAGGATTGTAACACAATGTTAAAATTTATATTGATATTTTGAAATAATTGCAAGTAACAGATTAACATTTAAAAATATATTTCAGAAATGTTTATAAAGGAGGAAAAATGTTTTCCTTTTATTTGCAAATGAAATGTTTCAACCAATATCTTCAATAATTTACTTTTGACCCAATTTCAATTAAATTTATTTTTTCATCTAAGCGCCTGGACCAACACAAATTGATGTATCTCAGAATATGGTTGCTGCTAGGATTTTATATTTGCAAATCGATTAGCATTGTTTTAAAATACCTAATATAAAAATCTTGTGTGAATGATTAAATTTAATATATTTTTAATAAATTAATTTATATATTTAATTTACATGTAATTTAAAGAATTAAATGTATATAATAATATTTATTATACAATGTCCAACCCCCCGTGAATGTACAAAATCTAAATGTATACTTTAAATGTTTCATCAATGCTTCATTAGTTAAAACCGCAACAAAACTTCCTTTGCTGTAAATCATGTTTCTTCTAGAACACAAATACTTAAATGTTTGGTTCAAAAGCCATTGACAGTTTTTCACGCACTTGCTATTCATCCATACAATAGGCATGTTCCTTTTCTCCGAGATCTTAAATGATCTATTGTTCTCTATTTCATATAATATAATATTGGCAGAGAAAGATAGAGGCCAGTCGTCAGGTAGATTATCATCGTTTTAAATCGGGCAAAAAATTTTACTATTGGAACCAGTTCATTCTATGATAATTTTTCCCCCTCGTCCACTCCCCGGAACACCTCTAATTTTGGGGCAATATCGCTTAAAATTCATGTTTTTGCCAATATCTCGGTTCTGAACGGTCCTACCAAAAAAAGATGGTTGTCAAATTTAAAGATAAGTAAATTCTCTATCGAAATGGTTCAGACACATTTTTATGTAGTATTAATATTCTTGAAGTTAAATGCGGGGGAAATTAAGCATTGTATCGCATCCACGCTGTATATCGGCTGAAGGTATTATTGCATGTAAAATAGCAGTGCACTTCACAGTCCACTTCGTTTTGTCCCTGTGCTTGTTTTTACACATGATTGTTTGCATAAGAACATTAGGACTGTCCGGTATGTCATTCTCAAAGTTTTCTAAGAAAACATCTGACGCGGGGTTACTTTTTATTTCATATACATGAGATCTAATATCTTCTAATACTATTGCTCCCTTTACAATTTTCAATCGTTCTTCTTTCGCGTTTTTTTTTTCGCGATTCTCGTAGCAATTCGCTGTTAAAATTTTAAAACCGGTATCCTGAAAACTAATGATATGATCGTTACTATGCTTCTTAGAAATTATAATATCAGCGCCATACTCGCTTTCTAGTTTATTGCCGACAGTTCTGTACTGAGGAATGTAACCATTATATTCGTGAAGTATGTCCTTCAAGAAAAACTGACATACTTATATAAAACTGTCGATATAAAGCGCGAATGCGATACAATGCTTGATTTCCCCCACCTATAACTTCAAGAATATTATTACTACATAAAAATGTGTCTCAACCATTTCGGTAGAGAATTTACTTATCTTTAAATTTGATAACCATCTTTTTTCTGGTAGGACTGTTCAGAACCGAGATATCGGGAAAAAATGATTTTTAAGCAATATTGCCCAAAATTGTGGGTGTTCCGAGGGGGGGGGGGAAATGAGTATGTTTAAAAGAGGCCTAAACTGAAATGGTTCCAACAGTAAAATTTTTGCCCGATTTAAATCGGTATTTACGCATCCTGAACTCTCCGAGGATTGGTCTAATAGTGGCAAGTGAGATTTTGGATAGAAAGAAACAAAGTAGTAAAACGGGAAGGGATGCTCATAACTCTAGCCAACTGAATAGTATTTCGTCACAAATTTATTATGCTCCGGATAAAGTTGACACCGTCATTGTGTGACCTTTAAACACGCTTGCTTACCTGTATAAAATGATTTTATATTATAACTACACATTTGAAAATAACTACCACGTCAGCTAACTACTATAGTATATAGTACTTTAGTTACTTCTAGTTGATGCCCGCGACTTTGTCCGCGTTAAACTTCGTCTGCCTGGAAGAACTTCGTCCACGTGAAATTAAGAACATTGACAAACTAAGCCACTACACATCAATTGTATTTAAAAAACTCACTGCGCATCCATTGTATTTGAAAAAACCCGCTGCGCATCCATGAGACTTGGAAAAATCCACTGCGCATCCATAGTACTCGAGAAAACCCACTATAAATCCATAGCACTCGGGGAAACCCACTGCGCATCCATAGTATTCGAGGAAATCCACTGCGCATCCATAGTACTCGGGGAAACCCACTGCGCATCGCAATTTGATAACAATTGATGATTTTTGTGTTAGAGCGAGTTAAACGAAAAAATTATTATTTTAATCGGCAATAGAGCATGTGTCAATTTCATGCTTAAAACCCCCCTCTCCCTGTTCACCCATTCGGGGGAGGGGGGGAGGCTCTTTTTGAAAGCCGTTGAATACATGTCTCCTTATTTCCTCAGAAGAGCCCGTTGCTGGAATGTCACGTTTAAGTTTTACATACGGGTACCTTTTAGACCATCTACCTGTTTTCACCCCTTCAAAAAGTGAAAATCGAAATTTCGTCTTACTCGTGTCTATTAGATTCCAATAAAGAGTGTTTATGCCAAATTTCACGCTTCTAGGTCTAACCGAAAAGCTTAAAAACCTCCCCCTCCCCGTTCATGTGGATCTCTTTTTGAAAACGTCAAATATGTGTCTTCTTATTTCCCCAGAAGAGTCCATCGCTCGAATAATCACGTTTCTGACTTACGCAATTTCAAAAATACCCTCGTTTTCACCCCTTCAAAAAGTGAAAGTCGAAATTTCGTCTTACAGGGATCTAATAGATTTCAACAAAAAATATTTTTGCCAAATTTCATGCATCTAGATCTAACCGTTTCCGAAAAAGCCTAAAGTTTCAACCCCCTTTTTCACCCTCTTGGGGGGTCGAATTTCGAAAAATCTCTTCTTAGTGGTTGCCTACGTAATTTGAGGAACCACTATGCAAAATTTGAAGTTTATAGGCCCAGCGGTTTGAGCTGTGCGTTGGTAGATCAGTCAGTCAGTCAGTCAGGGTATTCTTTTATATATGATAAATATTAAAATTTCTTCTGTAACTTGCAATAATTTTCCGAATTGTGATTACCTGTCAAGTAATTTCAGATAACAAAAATAATAATGACAGATTAATAGAGTTAAAAATGCCTGGATATCGGAAATATTGTTCATAATATTCCACAAATATGAAATAAAATTGTCCATAGCACTAGGAAATATTCTTGGTTATTAGCTGTCTTTCAAATACTTATAAAGTAGTCAATTATTGTTTGCGTGGCCACACAATGTAACCTTCCGCCTTCCCCCCTTGCCACTGTCTTTGAAACGATAATCTAAAAATAGATAGAATCAGGTTATTGTAGAGGGCAGCACTCTCCACTAAATTTCGTGGCCACACAAAGTTGGTTACAGCTCGATGACATACACATCAAATTTTTACCGTACATATGTGGCCTTGAAAAGATTTCAATAGCTTCGGGGTGGGGAGACCACGTAGAATCGTTTAAAATGGGTCTAGAATTGTGTGGCCATGTGTGTGACCACATAAGTGATGCATGACCCCGCAACGCCTGTAAAATTATGGTGTGTGTCCACACAAGTATTGAAATACGTACGCGCACACGCACACACCTATACATGTCTCCATATAATTATTGGGACACACAGATAAACACCGACTATCGGGGTCTTTGAAGCTGTATATGGCAACGAGTAGAGAATGCTGAGCTCATTACGTCCCTATAATTCGTTTTTCGATACACACCGTAGAACTCTTTTTATCGAGGTGTATAGAATGCCCCAAATATTATGTTCGAGGTTCATTTTGTGTTAAGACCCGCTAAATTGATACACTTTCATGTGTAGGTCCCCATTATCCTATAGCACGTAGAACGTGTGTGAAGACCCGACAAATTGTTTAATAATAGCATGTCCCGAATATCATGTCTGAGGCCAATTCTGTGTGAAGACCCGATAATTGATACACACTAATTGTGTACAGACCCGATTATTTGATTTGATGTACGACGTGTGTGAGAACCCGACAAGTTGGTAAATTGGGTTTTGTACCGATTATTGCGTTTTATGGTTATTCCCGATAAACTGATATACACTTGTGTTTACAGTACCGTCTATTCGGTTTAAAATACAACATATTAAATAATCACAAATATAAGGTATACTTAACAACAAGATGGCCGAATATAATGTTTATTTTGTGGAAGACCCGATAAATGCTTGTGTAGCTCTGACAATTCAGCTTGAGGTACACCTGAGCCGTCTACAAAGATCCGGCAAATTGTTAAATAATAGCATGTCCCGAAAATTATGTTTGTGAAGGCCCGATAACTGATACATTAATTGTGTGTATATATACCAGATTATCTAATTTGAAGTATAACGTGTGAGGGAACCCAACAAGTTGGATTATATCCTGATTATTGTGTTTTATGGTCATTCAGAGCGATGACCCGATAAATTGATACACACTTGTGTATAACGAACTGTCTATTCGGTTTGAGGTACAATGTATTAAAGAATCATATGTGTAACTTCGCACTTAGTAAAGACTTATTATTATTATGTTTTAGGCCTCGACAAATTGGTAAATGCCAAGATATCCGAATATGATTTTTAGTTCATTTTGTGTAAGACCCGAAAATCTGATACATTTGTGTTTGTAGTTCTGACAATTTAGTTTTAGGTATGCCGCGTACAAAGAGCCGACTAATTGGTTAATAAACAAGTAAGTAATATTTATTTAGTCAGTTATATTCTAACTAGTAATTTTATGCATAAATGTATTAAGGCCGAGAAATGCGTTTTGGGCAAAATTGCGCCCAATGATAATTGGTAATGTGTATAAATTAAAAAAATATATTTGAGTTATAGTATTTACGGCTACTTACACTATTAACATTGCAACACCTCAACAATTCCATTTTTTTGAACATATTCACATATCCAAGCGAGCGCATATGTATCTGAGCCGCTCCCACTTAAAACGCGAAAATACCGGCTAAATCTCCGTCAAATTTGATAAATTTTAGGTGAATTGTAGCTCAAAAAATTACGCGTAAATCGACATTGTCATAACAAAAAAACAAAGTTGATATAGAATTAATATTTAAAAATAACTAATAGAGTTATTTAGTGACAAAACCGACCAGTACTGTGTGGAAAGAAACGAAAATAGTGTAGGACCCAACACAAGCAAAGAACTAAGTACCCTCTTCACTTCTAAGTACCTATTAATTTAAACCTTGCCAGTCAAGTTTATTTATGTCTTAATGACTTACAAGGGTCTTCCGCATAAAACCATTGAAGGTCCATTAAACCCTGGAAAAGTCGGCATCTGTCAACAAATTTATGGCGGGGCAATAGATTATTAAAGTATGGCCATAATATCCCTGTGTAAACCTTCAAGTAAATTATTTTTAATCATTATAAAAATAATTTAGATTGTACCTGAAATAACCAATAACGTATTGTTCGTAAAATAGGATCATTTAAATTTATTATGTTAACCTTCAAATAATTCTTTTTTCATAATAATTAAAAATACTCAAACGTATTTAATATAAACTAAATCCAGAGTAATCAAATGCATTACTTTTAAAGAATGGTCATAATATTTTCTTAAGTAAATTATCAAGTGAGGTTTTTCAGGTCAAAATTACGCTTATTATTAAGTGAAAAATTTGACATAGAGTGGTACATATTAGCATAACAATCAAGTGATCTAGCCAATATTAAATTAATATGGGTGATTAAATCTCTCAGTGCAAATAAGTGCAAAACGGGGTGACAAAGACCTTTGTTAAGTGAAAAATTCTAGAGTGGTACATATCAGCATAAGAGCAATTAAGTGATATAGCTAATATTTAATTAACACGGGCTATTAAATTTCTCAGTGCAAAAAAGTGAAAAACAGGGTGACAAAGACCGAGTACTCGACCGAAAACCACGCAGGAAGCAATAAATCATAATAAAGTGGAGTATATACAAGGTCAACAACAAAGCTAAGTCCCCAATTTTTACTACTTAAATTATTTACTTATGTACCTGGTAAAGCTAAGGAATCTTATTAAAAAGTTTAGAACCGAAATAATAACAAGCAAAAAGTAAGCAAGAAATAGTAACTCTCCATCATCTATATGGAGCACAAGTTCAAAGCCGTGTTAATTCTTGATAAAGCTCATAAAAATATGAGTGAGGGCTCATTGGATTCGGAATGACGTCTAGAAAAATGTGCAAAATTTTCAAAGCCGCTCATAAATAATTGCAAAAGTTATAAACAAATGAAGATTGAAAAAATGACAAGTTTTGTTTTTTGTAAATAACTCGAAAACTATTAGTATTTAAGAAATTTTAAATAATGATTCTTAAAGAAGAAGAAATTTCCAATAAAAAAGTCCCGACTCCCGAAACTCTATTTCTATTATTAATGATTTTAATTTAATGTTGAAAATAGAGCTCCGCGCGGCGAACACTAAGCCGTTACGATGCTCTGAAATCGGCCGTAATAAGAAAAAATATTTTTTTATGTTATTAAATTAATTTAAAAATTTTCAAAAATTATGGTATTATTTATGAAATGAAAATTTAAAGTTTATGTGATGTTATAGCACTCAATTAAAATTAATAAAAAAAGATTTTCAACCTCACTTTTTCATTTTTATAGTTTTTTGTTAGGTTAAATAACACAGGCCCACAAAAAAGAAAAGTTGTCTGCGCCGGGGTATTGACCATACCTATCCCTTGTATTTTGACCCGCTGAACACGAATCTGACCTTAATTTTTACCCTATACGTCAGGTTTTTTTTAAAGCAAAAAAGTCTAATATTTGTATATTTATTTGCTGTTAAAAGAAAAACCTGACGTGCTGGGGAAAAACTAACATCAAATTCGTGTTCAGCGGCTCAAAATACAAGGTATAGGTGTGGTCAGTACCCCCGCGCAGATGACTTTTTTTGTGTGTGATTGTGCCACAGTGAGTGTGGCACAGTGGCAACGAAAAAAAGTGGCCTGCGCGGGGGTACTGACCACACCTATCCCTTGTATTTTGAGCCGCTGAATACGAATCTGACCTTAGTTTTTCTCTAACACGTGATTTTTTTTTAACAGCAAAAAAGTTTGTTGAATCGTAATATTTATATATTTATTTGCTGTTAAAAAAAAACTACAATAGGCTCATTTATGAAAAATCGGTGAAAAAATTTTTTTACAACGGAATATTGTCCCTTTAAATGTCTAAATAATACCATAATTTTTAAAAAATTTTAAATTAATATTTAATAACATAAAAAATATTTTTACTTATTACGGCCGGTTTCAGAGCATTGTAATGGCTTAGTGTTCGCCGCGCGGAGCTCTATTTTCAACATTAAATTAAAATTACTAATAATAGAGATAGAGTTTCGGGAGTCGGGACTTTTTTATTGGAAATGTCTTCTTCTTTAAAAATCCTTCTTTAAAATTTCTTAAATACTAATAGTTTTCGAGTTATTTACAAAAAACAAAACTCGTTATTTCTTCAATCTTTATTTGTTTATAACTTTTGCAATTGTTTATGTGCTGATTTGAAAATTTTGAACATTTTTCTAGACGTCATTCCGAATCCAATGAGCCCTCACTCATATTTTTACGAGTTTTATTAAGAATTAACACGGCTTTGAACTTGTGAACTAGTAGAGCAGAAAACATAACTCCGGCACACATCAACGCTATGAAAAATCTACAGGAACAAATATCGGACTATATATAAAACAACATAGATCATTTCACCCTGCCCATGCTGGCATTCATCAACGAACTGGAGCCCCGTTATAATCAACACAGCGGATCCAGCACATCTACGCTAATACTGAACAGCAACAGACTAGAAATAGGGAAAACAACAATCGAGAGGATCATGAACAAACTGGAAAATGACCAAACATACTGGGGAAGAAAAGCCAGTGGAAATAATAAATTCCACAAAGAAATCGCAGCGATATATACTCTACCAGAACCAGAAGAGGAGGAATCAGAAGACTCAGAAGAAGAAGATTTGTAGAAGCGGAAATACAAAAAAGGAGCACAACCACTCCACATCAGACACAATGCGGCCACGCATTTCACAAATACCTACAATACCTACAGTTGTATCCCCGTTCTACCAGAACCAGAAACGGAGGAATCAGAAGACTCAGAAGGAGAAGAAGAAAAAGGAGCATGAACATTAAATATTACGAACGCATTTCACAAACACCTACCCTGCCCATCCCCCACTCATGTACCATACGTCATGTGGCTCTCGCTACTGGCAACAAGTATGATCATAATATAACCCAGCGTGGACGTGGCAGGCCCAGCTGTACAACCCTGGGAGTGGCAGCAATGCCTACCGCACGCTGGTCAATCAATCAATCCGATCCAGAATCCAGAAAAAAATCGGCACACCGTAAGAGATCTGTTATTTCACGCACTAACGTGTTTATATAAGTTTTAATACCAAGGTTCTAGAAAGAGGTAAATATGCTCACTGGCTTACCAAATTTATCTAATAATACATTTACTTATTTAATTTTCATGAAAAACCGCTGCATGCTACAAAATCACACAACAACTTCTTTTGTTCCAAATGAAATGTAGATTTCAAAAATAGCCTAATTTTTTTTATTTATCTAGTAACGATGTTTATTTAAATAAGAAGTGGTATGCCTCATTTCTACACCACTGGTTCCAGGAAAATTTAAAATTCTAGCAGTAAGTAGAAATACTCTCAGGTGAAGTGGTTCAGCGAAAATTTAATTTAATTATCTCTCTTAGTAAAAAATTTAAAATATACTGAAAACTACTTTAGATCACATCAGAATTGTAGCCAGGAAGCGCCAGGAGGTTGCTCGACACCCCCTTAGAAAATTTGAGCACCGTGCCACAGCCAAAAGAGAGGAAAAAAGTGAAAAAGTAGTGTTATTGGCCTCCCCTGAAATCCCATCAGCACCCTCAACAATATAGGAGTGGGTGATAATCCAGAATGCAGGAGGTGTGGTGAGGATGAGGAAACTCCTCAAGATATACTATGTGAATCCTCAGCCTTGGAGGCTGAAAGGCTTTCATATTTCGGAGAACCATTCGTGACTCCGATATAACTAGAGCTCCCATCAACCGTACACTCGCCTTTGGAGAGGACCGTGACTAATGGGATAAAGAAACTATGAAATACAATAAGCTTAAGCTTCAGTAGGTACAGCGGAGTTTCAGCACCGCAACCCATAAGGAAAAAAAACCTAAAATTTTTTTTCTGGCTACAGACGTGAAGTACCAAAACTAATTCTGGAATTTTAACATCTTTGGTCACCCTGTATAGTAAATCGTAATCTGGAAAATGGCCAAGAACTTTTCAGAATAAGCAGAAGTTTTTATGATAATTTCTTATCAAAAAACCCAAAATAAAGTATAATTAAGCCCATCCGTGGACACACTGTATATTAGATAAATTTATTACAATATTTATTATTATTTTGTTAAAGTAATGTTATTCTACTAAACTTAAATTGGTTATTTTACTCAGAGACCAAAAATAGTACCTATTTAAAATTCTGCTCTATAATCTATACTACATTATGCATTACTATATTACAATCTCAATAAACTGAATTTTTGAAAACCAAAGCATGTAGGGTCTTCACATAAAATAAACCTTAAACATAATATTCGGATATGCCATTACCAATTTGTCGGGTTATGGCACGTTATACTTCAAATCGAATAGCCTGTATACACAAGCGTGTATCGGGCCTTCACGCAGAATGAAAATTAAATATAATGATTGGGACATAGGACTGTTTACCTATTAGACGAGTTCTCATACACGTTGTACTTAAATCTTAATAATTGGAAATGTATACAGAAGTCAGAATCTTAAACAGAATATTAGGGACATAGCTTTTTTTGAAAATATTATTTAATTGTGGCAACTACTGAAAATGATATAAAAAAATCCCTTATAATGCAAATTTTTTGGTACACACTGTATAGTGGAGTGCCTGGAGCGTTAAAAACATGAAAACCTCGGATTTCAGTTACAGTGAATGAAATTTAAAAATTCAAAATGGAACTAAGCTAATAATATATATAAAAAAGTTTACCTATTAAAAAATTGTGATCTTGATTTGAATAAAAAAAAAATTGATAATTGCAACAATAGTACAGAACCTAGAGGTAAAAAATATGCAAAACTTCGGAATAATGTCATATTGAACGGATTTCGTTCATTTTTGGCAGTATAATAGTAAATGCTTCACAGAAAAGTTTTTGTATTGTGCGGGGGCTTTCTAATTTATAAGGGGTGGATGCCACCCCCTCTCAGGGGGTGGCATTTAAAAAAATATATATATTTATTGGAGCTGAAGTAGAATCAAATTTTAAGAAGAAAAGGTTCTATGCAATTTTTCACATAAATTGGTAGTTTTTAAGTTATAATGACTTCAAAATTGCGATTTTAGCTTAAAAAAAAGGTATTTCCAAACGGCTTTCGGCAAGTATCTCGAAAAGTATTACTTTATCGAAAAAAAATGTTACAGACCAGTTATAGAAAGTACAAACTGGGAATTAATTATATGTTTTGTTTATTGATGTAGGATTAATAATGTCGGAGATATTTAAGTTTACATTTGGCATTCAAGTGTTCATAAGATAATTATTTATAGTGAGAGTTAAATATCTCAGAAACTGTGACACCTACATCAAGGATGCTAATAGGTAGAATAATAGGTTATTAATTATGCTTTCAACTGTTTTTTTATTTGTTTCTGTAGCATAAAAAACAAAGAAGTTATGACCGAAGCAATGTGCGTCTACATATTTTTTTAATAACAACGTCGCCATTTTGTTACTGTAATTAGCCAGTAATTAAAAAAAAGGAATTTCAAACACTGTTTCTCATTAATATATAGCATGACGTATATGCTCAAATTGTCTGGTTTGTATACAGCACTTGCGTTAGAAAAAAATACAGTTTAAACTGTAAGGGTATTTTTGATAAAACGCAATTCTTTTTTCTTCTTTTCCAAATATCTCAATAAATATTAGTTTTATTGAAAAATGGGTAGAGACCAAAAATAAAGCTCATAAACTGATAATGAATGATTACAAAGATTTAATAATTTCGGAGATATGAAAGTTTACAAATGGCGTCCGAACGTTCATAAGACGAAAAATGCAGTTTAAATGTTAAATATCTCAGAAATTGTGACACGTCACCATGCTAAGAAATGAAATTAAAGACAATTAATTGCGCTTTCAAATACCTTTTTTTTGAGCTAAAATCGTAATTTTGAAGTCGTTATAACTTAAAAACTACCAATTTATGTGAAAAAATGCATAGAACCTTTTCTTCTTAAAATTTGATTCTATTTCAGCTCTAATAAATATATATATTTTTTAAGTGCCACCCCATGAGAGGGGGTGGCATCCACCCCCTATAAATTAGCAAGCCCCCGCACATTATAGAAACTTTTCTGTGATGCATTTACTATTATACTGCCAAAAATGAAAGAAATCCGTTCAATATGACATTATTCCGAAGTTAAAACCTCTAGTTACTGTACTACAATTCAAATAGTATAATACATATTAGGCTGTAGAGTATTTTTGTATAATGAAATTAAGTTGTTTATCTAAAGACAGTAATCGAGGAAAAGAAGTAAATTAAGGAAAATTAAATAAAAAGAAAATTATTAATAAAATATCTGTTTATTTAAACAATTTACATTTTTGTCCATATCAAATATTTTCTTCGACTTCATTTATTTGAATGAAAGGTGGAGTATTAAAACAACTATTTTCGCTGCACTGTAGACATACTACACTATAATATAAGCCACTCTTCCGACATCCACAAGCAGGTCCACGTCCCTTTTTGCAATTACAAAATAACATTTGCAATAGATTATCCGGAGCCGGCAATTGATTCATTGTTACATGTTATTGGAATACTTCCATCCCCAATTTTCAATATCTCCGTCATTTCCTAGCCATATCTGGATTTGCAGGTACACTCTCTTTAGGTGTTCAAATGCTGCATCAGTTGTAGGAGGTAATGACGACAAAAGAACACTTGTATTTTTGGCCGTTGCTTTTCTGAAAGAATTGAACCTCAACATATTCAAATCTTTAATTTTTGCAGAATTGTTACTTTTTAAATTAATGGAAATTTCCGGGAATAACTCGTAAAAAGTTAATTTTTTTTGTCTTTCGCAGTTCGCCATTTTCAAATAGAGCAAGCGGATATGGTGCGAGTTCATCTAATATATAAAAATCTCGTGTCATAGTATTTGTTATCGAACTCCTCCCAAACGGCTTGACCGATTTTTATGAAATTTTTGGTGTATATGTGGTAGGTCTGAGAGTAGGTCGTAGGCTATTTTTTATATCCCTAGGTGATAAGGGTGGCCCTATCCAGAAATTTTATTTTTATTTTTTGGACAAAAATTTATAATTTATATGGCAAAACAACGTTTGCCGGGTCAGCTTTACTAGCTGACCCCCTCATATAATTTTTAAGCTCTTCATCGATTTTTTTTAAATACAAATATGTTGAAACAGCAGCAGTGAATCAACAGGAATCACATCGTCATGAATTTTAATTTTGTTATATTTCGCCAATAAAGGAATTATTATATCTTTCCTTGATAATTTCAATTCGCGAAAATTTTTTCCCTCTGTTTTCTTCATTACATTTAAACCTTTTTCAAAAGCGTCATAACAATTTGTATCTTTATCTCCAGTAATTCCGGTAGCAATGGACGTAACAGCATCTGTATCAGGAAAAGGGCTGTGTTGCTTGAAGAAGCCCATCAATCTTTTTACATCGACATCATCCTTTTCTATTCTAGCATTTGTCGAATCACTATGCTGATGACTTTTCTTGAACGATATATCACAAAAATGTTCTATGCCTTCAATAATATCTTGGTATAACGGACAACTCACTTGATTTTTGCAATTAAAAATCTAGAACTACGTCCGTAAAGTTGAACATTGCAGCTGTCGCTGTCGTTCTCCCTTCCACCTAGATCATATACATTCATTCACTGTAACAGAAGTCCAAGGTCAAAACCCCAGGCGCTCCACTAGTAGTCAGAAAGTCTGCTTGCCTCAATATTTCATTTCATTTTTTTCATATATGATCCGATACGACTAAAAATCGACATCTAGGGGTTTTCGTGGAAGTAGATTACGATTTTTTTAAAATCAGAATTGAAAAATCAAAATGGCGGCCCAAGATGGCGGACCATTTTTTAAATTTATGATCCGATAAGACTAAAAATCGACATCTGGGGATTTTCGAGGACTAAGGTTTACAATTTTTTCATCAAATGGCGAAGCCAAGATGGCGGAACGTTCTTCTTCGGTTATGGTTTGATCTGATTGAAAAATCGATATCTGTGGATTTTCAGGGAGGCAGATTACGAACTCAAAAATCAGAATGACGGCGCCAAGATGTTGGACGAATTTTATCATTAATATTATTGTTGGATTCCACAATATTATAGCATAATTGTTATGGAACCATAATATTGTATTGTCATCAGAACTACACCTGTATGCAAAATACCTGCTCAATTGGACGTCGTATCTCTAAGGGCTTCCATATTACTATTGTTAAGGTTTCATAATATTGAACCATCCTTACCATAATATTGTATTGCCATCAGAACTTCATGTGTATGCAAAATTTCAGCTCGATTGGATGTCGTTATGGTTCAAAATTGACTAGAAATGTTTGAGCTAAACATCCTAACATACATACAAACTAACATGTGTGCAAAATTTCAGCTCAATTGGACATTGTGTCTCGAAGAGGTTCCATTATATTATTGTTAGGTTCCATAATATTGTATCATGTACCATGCTCTACCATGTTACCATAATATTGCATTGTCATCAGAACCACACGTGTATGCAAAATTTCAGCTCGATTGAACGTTGTTAAGTGATTCAAAATTAACTTGCAAAACGTGAACTAAACATCCTAACATACATACAAACTAACGTATATGCAAAATTTAAGCTCAACTGGAAGTCGTATCTCGAAGGGATTCCATTATATTATTGTTGGGTTCCATACTATTGAACAGTGGTACCAATAATATTGTATTGTCATCCGATCTACACGTGTATGCAAAATTTGAACTAAACATCCTAACATACATACAAACTAACGTATATGCAAAATTTAAGCTCAATTGGAAGTCGTATCTCGAAGGAATTCCATTATATTATTGTTGGGTTCCATACTATTGTACAATGGTACCAATAATATTGTATTGTCATCCGATCTACACGTGTAAGCAAAATTTCAGCTCTATTGGACGACGTTACGTGATTCAAAATTAACTTGCAAAATTTGAACTAAACATCCTAACATACGTACAAACTAACGTATATGGAAAATTTTTGTATATGGTATCATAATATTGTACTGTCATCAGAACTACACGTGTATGCAAAATTTCAACTAGATTGGACTTGGTACCTCGAAATGGTTCAATTATGCTATTGTTGGGTTCCATAATATGGAGCATTGTACCATAATACTGTATTGTCATTAGAACTACATGTGTATGCAAAATTTCAGCTCGATTGGATGTTGTATCTCCAAGTGGTTCCATTACATTATTGTTGAGTTCCGTAATATGGTACCGTGGTGCCAAAATATTGTATTGTTATCAGAACTACACATGTATGCAACATCTCCGCTCGATTGCACATCATTAAAGTGGTTCAAAATTAACTTGCAAGAGTCTGCCCAAACATACTAACAAACAAACATACTGACTAACTAACTAACTAACAAACTTACAAAGCAAGTTAAATAAAAGTTGTAATAAAAAAACCTAAAAGTTCAATGAGTTTGTCTGGAAATATTGACCTACAAAATAGTTCTCCCGTTATCTATGTATATCGTATTTTTAGAAAATAATTAGTAATTTAAGCAAAACCAATGGAGTGAAACAAAAATTTCATAAGACTTCTTTGCTTCTTTTGGGTTAATATATTATAATGCAAAATATTTGTACGTATATAGAAGTATTTTATGCCATTCTGAACCAAAAGCAGAGCACTTACACCACAGAGAAGCGACAGCAAGGCTCCCCGCGTTAACCGTTTTCATACGTGTATGGGCGAGATAGGTTGTGTCGTTGTCATTATATTATATTATTATTATTAATTATATTTAATATGTGGTTTAGTAACATATTACACTGAATTGCTTTCAGTTACATCAAACTTTACAGTTTTCTCAGTGTAAGAGGTTGTGTTTCACTCATGTTCAATGATAGAACCGGGCCATAAAATATCAAAGGAACCGCCGATATTGTCGCTTCTCTGGGGTGTAAGTTCTCTGTCAGATAAAATAATTAGTAATTTAAGCAAAACCGTTGGAATAAAACAAAAATTTTATAAGACTTCTTTGCTTCTTTTGGGTCAATATACTATCATGTAAAATATTTGTATGTATACAAACGTCTTTCATGCCATCCTGAACCAGAAGTATGTATCCGTACGGAAGGTGCTGAACAAGTCAGATAAACCTGAACCATATATATGGTTCAGGGTTGCGTACCCTTAATTAATGTCGTCTAGAATGTGTGTAACATATTTGTATATGGTTCAGAACAGAGCTGGGCAAATTACTTTGAAAAAGTAATTAATTACAAATTACAAATTACTTATGTGAAAAAGTAATTTGATTACCATGTAATTAAATTACTACTGAAAAAATGTAATTAAATTACTAATTATTTGGTAATGGTAATTGAATAAATACATTACTTTTATAATTACTCTACAGCTTCTAAATTTGTTATAATGGAAATGAGAGATATTTAGTAAATTATAAGGTCATTTGTTAGTGTACAAATAATTATAAACATATACAAATACTGAATAATACAAAAAGAAGATTAATATAAATTTTTTATTAATCAGTAAAGACAGTAATCACAAATAGTCTAGGTGCCCGCGTACATACATCCAATTTATACATATCCTCGTATAACTTCTTGTACGACATAATTGCGCCTAGTCTATCACTTTTTTCCTCTGTGAAAATGTTCGTAAACGCGGCGTGCCTTCTCGGAATGAAAAAGAGGATTTCGACACGTCGGACTGGAAAATCGGCAATATAGTTTGTAGAAATATATAGAATATATATGTAGAATCCAATTCTCAAATTGTCTGACAAAATATATTTGCCGATTTTCCAGTCCGACGCGTGGAAATCGTCTTTTTCATGCAGAGGAGGAACACCGCGTTTACGAACACTTTCGCAGAGGAAAAAAGTGATAGACTAGGCCCAATCATGCCGTACAACAACATACATAAGTTATAATAGGATATGTATACATTGCATTTACGTACGCGGGCACCTATAAAAGGAATGAAAATCTATAACTAAAAACAAATGTAAAAATGACAAACTATGAAATATGAATATTATATGTTTATATTTCCTTTTAATAGGACTAATTTTTCGAACAATTTGTCTGACAGAGCGTGGCGTCTAGGTGAATTTATATAAGTGGCGAAAGAAAATAGCCTTTCAACAGGGGCGGAAGACGGTAAACTGGTGTTGTATCTTATGAATATCGTTTTAATAAGTGGGTAATCTTCCAGAATTTCAATATTACCTCTAGGATCTTCTAAATATTTTAATAACTCTAATTCTATTTTATTGTTAATTAATCCTAGGGTATTTTCAGTTTCGGGTAATGGAAGTTGCGGATATTTTAGTGTTGATGGATCTTCTTTGAAATCAAAAAATTTGTCATGTGCCTCTTCATTTTCCAAATTTGGCTGTGGTTGCCTCCTGCTTAATATGACTGGAGAAAACAAACTTGCTGTTTTATCCAATATAAGCTGTATTATCCTTTTCATATCAACTGAATTGTCTGTTTCTTTAAGTATGTTCAGCCACCTTAATTTTAAGCTAGGAATAGTCACAGCAGCAATAATAGCCTCATGTGAATTATCATTGATGGTAAATAAATATAAAAATCGTCTTTGTAGTGCTTGTCTAACTTTATCGAGAATTATTTTGCTGTTTTTAATTTTAAGACCTAAAGTATCATTATGACCACTATCACTCAGTTTTTCTAACTTAACTTTTAACGATAAAATACTAGGTAATAAATAACCAAAGAAGGTATTGTTTTCTCCTTGTAAAAAGTTCAACGTACTTGCTATAGGTTCCAGAATTGCACAATATTCTTCTAAATATTGGATTTCTGTGTCCTTAAAGGTGTCCTTAATATCCAGCTTCACAAACAAATCTTTTAATTTATCTTTATCTTTGAGGATTTGTGAAATTGAATTATAAAACGAATTCCACCTAGTTACTGTTGGGTAACTTAATGTATGTCCAAGAATATTTTTGATAATCTCTGCAGTCTTTGGTCTTCCTGCTTTCTTCCATAACAAAGAGCACTTATGAATAGCCTTTCCATGCCTGGATTTCAAAGCTGCATTGACAGAAATAGCTTTATTAGCGTCTGTTGTCACTAATAAATTCAAAGTGTGGCTTGCACATCTGAAATGTTTAGGTAGTGATAAGTTTCTAACAGCAAAGTCGTCGATATCGGCCTGATCGACATCTGTTGAATCTAATAATGCGAATCGTAATGTGTTGTCTTCACTATCGGAATCTGAAGACTCAATTTCAATTTCGTTTTGTACATTATTTAATTTTAAGCCAAATTCGTGGAAAGCTTTTACAAAATTGCTTCCATTGTCTGTGATAGTTGCAATAATTTTGACATTGTCTAAATTAAAAGATAAATATATTTCTTCCAACATATCAGCTATTTTATCGAAAGAATGGGTACCAGAAAATCTACGACATGCTAGTGCAACAGAATGCCGTTTTAAGTTTTGGTCTATATAATGACATGTAACGCCTAAGAAACTACGTCTTTTTGCGGACCAAATGTCTGCCGTTGTACAAACATATGTAACTTTATTTAATGTTTCTCTTATTTCAGTCAGTTTCTTATTATATTCATCATCTATTTTATTTGTTATTGATCTTCTACTCATAATCATTAGATTTGTATCACAAAATAAGTTTTTAAAACTTTCTCTTTCTATTATAGAAAGGGGAACCATGGTATCTACTATAAATCTAATTAACTTTTCATTAAATTCGTTTTGAGTTTGTTTTCCTCGGTTGGCTATTGTTTGTTGTATTGTTTTTTGTTTTAAACTTTTGATTGGCAAATTTGGCGTTTTCTTCTTATTTTTAACTTCAATTTTATAAGATTCGTAATTTGCGTAGCTCCCTGCATGTTGTTTTTTTAAATGTTTCAAAAAATTTGATGTTGCTGTATGTACACCTTTCAGTCTAATGTCTTTTGGTAGGCATAGCATGCATTTAGCCTCAATACTTTTTTCTGAACAGGAACTGACAGAGAAAAATTTTCCGTCAAATAATGCAGACGATTGAATCTTCTTCTTTATACTATTCATTCTCATGCTTTCATCAGTATCGGTCTCATCAGTTTCTTGTGAGCCACTACAAAAAAAAAGTTCAGGAGTGTTTGCAGATAAAAAATTTACAGAAGGTACATAAGTTTTCCAAAAACGCGTCAGGAGTCGGTCAGCGTCGAGACGTAAAAATACAAAAATATAAATCTAGTTATTAAATTACGCCCAAAAATGCAAAAGTTTGAAATTAGGTATAAAACTACAACATATAAACAAGTTATTAAAAAGCGTCGCTTGGTTACGTCAAAATTGTTCACCCTGGACCCTTAACCACCACTCCATCCCGAAATTTCTTAAAACTTAAAAAGTCTTAATACCGAATTGAACATAAATGTCGATTTTCAGCTTTTTCCTATAATTACAATTTGTTTGCCCCTAGTCCAACTCTGCCAAAAAATTCGTAAAAACCCATAGATTCGTCTACCTACTGTCCTGTCCCCTCTTTCCAACTAGACCAAACCAAAATCAAATTGAAGTCTTTAAAAAAAAAACACTGCCTAAGGAATCACCACTTCCACATCCAGACTTCCTATCTAAGTCTCTTACAACGAAAATACTATAACTGCACTCCACTAAGTGGAAATAATTGTTTATAGCTTTAATGGTATAATATTTGAAATCGTGTACCAGAAAAACCCATAAAATGATATGCCCCATCAGTGGTGGGGGTGAATGAAGTGAAAAAAATTCTTGATGACTGGTTCTTGTATACACGCTAAATCACAATATTTTTTCACCCCCTTTAATAATGGAGTGAGGGCTATTGCCAAAAATGTTTTTGAGACCTTAGCTCCTCTTATATTTACTAAATACCAATTTCATGCACTCTTAATTGCTTGATTTACCTATTTACCCCCATTTATCTCAATTTACCCTTCAACTCTGCAACGGAATAAGATGAATATATAATCTAGTTCCAGATTTCGTTAAAATACATACGTGTGCCATATTTTAAGTCAATATCTTAAACGGTTCCAGAGTAATCGTGAGCACCAAACAGACACCAGACTAATAGACAGACCGACGCGTCAGACAAATTTATTTTATTCAAACTTGTACAATGAAAATTTTCAAAAATTTTTCTTGCATTAGTATACTTCAACTGAATGTGCAAGTAATACGCAGAAAATAGCATGACAAAGGTATAAAATATCATTCTGTGCCGTGGACTACACGATAGAAGTAAAGCCTCTACTTCAAGCATTTTCTTCAATCGCATCCATATTACTCGAGGTAACCCACTGTTTATCTAATTTACTAGAGAAAAGCCACTACGCATTCATACTTCTTGAAGAAATCCACATTTTACTCAAGGAAACCCACTGCGCATCCATACCACTTGAGGTAACCTACTGCGCATCAATAGTACCCAAGAAAAGCCACTGTGCATCCATAATACTCGGAGAAACCTACTGCGCATCCATACTACTTGAAATAACCCACGGCGCATCCATACTACTTGAGGTAACCTACTGCGCATCTATAGTACTCTAGAAAAGCCACTGCGCATCCAAAATACTCGAGGAAACCTACTGCGCATCCATACTGCTCGAAGTAACTTTAATAACATGATATTTGAAATCGCCTACCCTAAAAACCTAGGGTAGTGGGGGTTGGGGTGATGGTAGAGGGGTTAGGGTGGGGGTGGATTAAGTAAAAAAAAATTTGAGGCTTACGTTCTTGTATACACGCTAAATTACAATTTTATTTTTTTCACGCCTTTTAATAATGGGGTGGGGGTAGTAATGGGGGTGGCTAATGCCAACAAATTTTTTTGAGACCTTAAGTTATTTTGTATATACTAAATACCAATTTCATGGACTCTTACCTGCTTGATTTACCTATTTACTCCCATTTACCCCAATTTACCACCCAACCCTTCAACGGAATAAGATGAAAATATAATCTAGTTCCAGATCTAATTAAAATACATACGTGTACCAAAATTCAAGTCAATAACTTAAATAACTTAAACGGTTCCAGAGTAATCGTGCGCACAAAAAGTTACAGACAGACAGGCAGACGAACCGACGGACGGACAGACAGACAGATTTTTTTTTGCTCAAACTTAAAATATCGACGTTTCAAGACATTCTAAGCCTATTTGAACAATAAAAATTTTTTAAAAATTTTTTGTCGTTACTATACTTCCACTGGATGTGAAAGTAATATGCGATGTAACAGCACCGAACGCTTTCGTGTCCAAAAAAACCGGTTTCATCCCCGTACTTCCGCTCCCTTGAATATTACAATTTCTAAACCGCTTCCAAAAGTTCGCATTTGACGAGATCTTTAAAATGACACCAAAAAAATCAACCTAGCATACGTAGAACTTAAAAAAATTCGAAAAAACCTCGAAATTTCCAAGCGTCACATAAATCGTATTACAGTAACATATCCCATTTGTTAAACATTTTAAAAAATTTCTTTTTTAAATTTTAAATTTCCCCTTTTCCCAAAGTCAGTTGCTTATAGTAAAGTCAATAAACAAACAGTTTAAGTTTATCACCCTGTATCTCAGTGACATATCACCACGCTAGGCAATTGACCCCCCTCCCCCCCCATTTTTGAGTACATATTTTATGAACGGCCCCTAATTAAGATCAACAAAAAATTTTCTGAAGCCGTTCCTCTGGATCTGAATAACCAAGAGGTCCTTTGCTTTTTGGACCCTAGAAAAATATACCGTTCGTCATGAAACGCCCAGTATATACCTACTATACCTTTTGAACAATTTTTAAATTAAAATGTTTATTGATGTATCAAATTTAGCAAATTAGTAATTTATATTTATCAATTTTAAATTACCTTATTTCAAGCATTTCAGTTTCAGTTCTCGATAAGTGAGAAAGTCCAGAAGTGGATGCTCCGGATTTGGTAACGTATTCTACATCCTTCGACTGTTTCTTCGATTTTTTATTTTTAAGATTAAAATAATCCGTTATTGACTTTCTCTTCATATGTTTTTCTTCCGGCAAAAATTCAGGATCTCCGTCACTGTCACACGAAAACGGTTCTTTTTCCTCATTTGATGAATCCATTTCTACTTCAAATTTGCAAAAAATACTGCACTGCACTTGCACTATACTATTGTACTAGACTTATTACTTAACAACTAATTCATGTCTTTACATAAAATAAATATACTACACTACTAGTCAGTCTCGACAGTCTCTAAGTTTTACTTATTAAAACTAAAGAGTATTGTGAACTATAACTAAATTTATTATATGTCAAAATTTACGACTATGGCCCTGTGTAAAACTGGCGAAGGCGGATCCAATCACAGATGTATGATTTAACACGGTAAATTTCAAACGGTCCTCCTGGTTTAAAAAGAGACTATTGTCATAAAATAGCAGTGATTTGTCATCAAAGGCGTTAATGAATTAAAAGGAAATAAAATATATGATAAGTTTTTAAAACAAACCATTAACTGTTAATAAATAAAAAAGATCTGCCGTATTGTATTACCTTCCAGTTATATTTAAGTCTTTGTATTTTAATAACTTAAGCCACAATTTCGCTCAGTAGATATTTACACACTCCACCATCAACAAACAGCATTCAAATGACAAATGAGCCCTAAAATGCAAATAAGAACTAACGTGTGATCAAAACTTGTCTATATTTATATTATCCAACCTAAATGTAATGTAATTTAAATACTCTAAAATAATTTAATTACGGTAAAACTATTCAACTTTACAGTATTCAAATTGTTCTAGAGATTTGAAATTATTAGAGAAGTAATTTAAATTACTTGAAGTAATTTAAATTACTTGAAGTAATTTAAGTTACTTGAAGTAATTTAAGTTACTTGAAGTAATTTAAATTACTTGAAGTAATTTAAATTACGTGAAGTAATTTCTATCAGTAATTAATTACTTTACAGAGGTATTTTCAGAGTATCGCTTGAGGAATTAATAATTTTTAAGTATAATTACTGCTTTGAAAAATGTAATTCAATTACAATTACTTTTTAAAAAAAAGTATTTAAATTAGTAATTTAATTACTTTAGTAATTAATTACTCCCAGCTCTGGTTCAGAACTAACTGTACCGATGCATACATCGGGTTCAGAATGGCATGAAGTTACAAAAAGTCCAGGACTGATATAAGGATCTATGCCGGGTGGCTCAGCCGATAGGGATACTCTTGTAACTTTTGAATGGGATAATAGATTTTTTCAAATTTGGCGTATTGATATGAGATGAAGTTTCCGATTATATGATGTAAAGAACCAAAATGGCCGACTTTCAGTTTTGATGCAATTGACATGAAAATCAAATTTTTAAATGGGACAACCTGTATATTTTTGCATATTTGAGTCCTACTGGCCAAAATATGACCTGACCCTCATCATAATTTAAAAAAAGAAAAGACATTCTATTCTTTTTCAAGTTCCAAGTACCCATTTGATCGCTTTATAAAAATTATGTGTGGTAAAGAACTATCCTAAAATTCTACAAAGAAAAAATTGCTAATTGTGCTGAAACTATATAGGGGTTAAAAAAAATCCAAAACAATTTTTTTTTCAATACCTATCGGTATTCCCGTTGTCAGACTTTGTTCCAATTTATTCCACGTTTATGTTCTGGCAGTATATATAACTGGTTAAAATTTTATTTGAATCGCTTATCCCGATCAATAGATAAAAATTATTTTCGAAAATTTTCGACTTTTTACTCGAAAACGGTTTAATATTAACGGCTGAAATTTGGCAAAATTATGAGTGATATTGATAACAATACAAGGACAAAAATGAACACCATCTATGCAGGGGCAAATTCATCCATTTTAACCAACTGTTGCCTTTATATAAAACATTTTACATTTACTGCTAGATGGTAGATGATATTCTCCTAGTGCTGACGCAAATTTATTATGTTAATATTCTATATTTCACAAAGGAACTTCTGCAGTCTTCCTTAAAGTTCAACTTATCCAATATCCTCTCTACCTTCCTTTGCAACCTGAAAATACGTTCGCGATCTGCAGCATGTCCCCAAGCTATAATGGCATAGATGACATGCAAGTGACAGAGAGCGACGCAGAGTGTTGGTGGAAATAGAGTTTGCTAAGTTGCGCAGTACAAATATATTAGAACTAATTTTTTTTTTTGAAACAGTATTTATTTGTTCATTGCATTTCTATGTTCCGTCTAGACGTACGCCTAGAAATTTTACGCAACATGAATAATTAATTATATCTTCATGATTTCTTAATGTGAATGGCATATTTTGGGTTTTATCTTTGTTTGGAAAAAGTTCATTTGCATTAAACCACTGTCCAGCTTTGACTAGTGCCTCACATGAATTTTCAAGCACTGTAGCTAGGTTTTTTCCAGATGATCGAAGAGTAGTATCATCTGCAAATAGCAAATAATTTGTTAAATGGTTGCCAAACGTGAGATCGTTGATAAAAATGAGGAATAATAAAGGTCCTAATATAGAACCCTGTGGCACTCCGACAGTTATTTTCTTCTGAGCAGACAATACCCCTTCTACTTTTACCTGCTGGTATCTGTTTTCAAGATAAGATTTAAACATTTTCAAGCTAGAGTTGTCAAAGTTGTATAACTTTAGCTTCTGTAAGAGTAATTTATGTGAGACACAGTCAAAAGCTTTACTTAAGTCACAGAACGTTATTGCTGTGAATTCCAGATTTTCAAATGATTCCGTTATGTTTATTAATAGATCTAGTATACCTGTGACTGTACTTCGATTTTTTCGGAATCCGTGCTGGGAGTTGGTAAAAATATTGTTATCTTCAAATGCTACATGTTACTCTGCTAGCAATACATTTTTCAAATATTTTTGAAATTATCGACAGTAAGGATATTGGTCTGTAGTTCAATATATCGTTGGTATTGCCTTTTTTGAAGATAAGGATTACTAAGGCCTTTTTCAGGCTAGAGGGGAAACTTCCTTCTTTAAAGCAAATGTTTATTAGTTTTGTTAATGATATTATAATTAAATTTTTTATACGCTTAATGATTTCTACACTAAATCCATAAATATCCTTACTCTGTTTATTTTTTAGAGAATTTATTGTGTCTCTTACTTCATTGTAAGTAACTTCCTCTAAATGAAATTTTTGTTTCGGGATATTTAAGTTTGTCATAGTAGCTAAGGGATTGATATTTGCTTTCTCTATAACTTTTAATAAATTTTGAGCAATATTTATAAAGTAATCGTTATAGCTATCTGGAGAAATGTTTCCATGATTTATTTTATCTTTTGTTTGGCCTAGAATATTGAATAAAAAATTATACAAAAAAATGTAAACATTAAATACAACATTACTTACTTAATAATAAAGCCATAAATCGATTCTGACATTTATATTTGACAGTAGGTGATGTGTGACTGACAAAAATTCATACATTTTATCTAAACTAAAATCACTGTTTATAATACTATTATTCAGCCGCATTTTGATTATTGTGCATCAATATTATTCTTATTCAATCTTAATAAATTGAATATGCCGCAAAAACTGCAAAATCGTGGAATGAGAGTCATTTTAAAGGCAAGTCGCCTTACTCCAATTCAGTGGCGGCTGGTGAAATTTCAATATTTTTTTTCTCGTCTGTGGCGCATGGGACCCATACGAAACTTGGGAAATAACATCTAGAGAAGCACTTCTCTAATGACCCCTAAAAAATTTTGAAAAAGCAGTTTGCGAAAAAATTTTTGAAAATTCGCTAGCCTCCCCTGGGTCTAGGGACCCCTGTTTACTTTTATTTTTTTTTGTCATATGCATTTGACTTTTCATAAAAATGCATCGACAGATTTTGGAGTTTGTGAAAATATTTTCATTACTAACTGAGATACAACGAATTGAAATATTGTAATTTGTTAAATTGTAAATTACAAAATTTCAGTTCATTGTATTTCAGTTAGTAATGAAAATATTTTCACAAACTCTAAAATCTGTCGATACATTTTTATGAAAAGTCAAATGCATATGACAAAAAAAAATAAAAGTAAACAGGGGTCCCTAGACCCAGGGGAGGCTAGCAAATTTTTAAAAATTTTTTCGCAAACTGCTTTTTCAAAATTTTTTAGGGGTCATTAGAGAAGTGCTTCTCTAGATGTTATTTCCCAAATTTCGTATGGGTCCCATGCGCCACAGACGAGAAAAAAAATATTGAAATTTCACCAGCCGCCGCTGCTCCAATTAATTCAATGTTGACATCTCTTAATTGGTTCTCAGTTGAAAATAGACTGTACTATTTTACCATGATTTTTGTATTTAAAATAGTAAATCATATGGCTCCAGAATATTTTCAGCATTTCCATACTTTCAACAAAGATATTCATACATATAATACAAGAGGTACAAACAATATTCATATTGCAAGAACTAATGGACCACAATAGTGTGACGTTTCACTCTAGTGTTGGGCGAATTCGAATTAAAATACTCGGTTAATCCGAGTATCAAAATACTCGCTTGATTCCGAGTATTAAAATTTCATCCGAATAAAATATACTCGGATTAATTTTAAGTACAAAACAAAAAAGAACTGTCAATCGTGCACTTGGATAATAAAATGTTTTTTAGATTTCTCCCCCCGCTCATCGATTTTGAGATGGGGAGAAAAATTACTAACCTCAGTGCCACTTGCATTCGCTCGCAATTACTGTTGACTTGACAGAGTGATTGAAAAATCGCGATATCACATCACTAATACCTATATAGTGAAAATTTAATTCGAAATCGGATGATTAATCCGAATATTCTTGTCATCCGATTCCGTGTAATCCGAGTACCGAAATCATCCGAATATCTGCATCACTATTTCACTCCCACTCTAACTATTCCAACCTATTTCTCACATCGACCTTATCGCCACTGTACATAAGACCATGGTTAAAATTGAATTTGAAATTTCAGAAAATCTGTGAATATTTAACTATTGAATTATCATCCTCATGTTTTAACTTTAAAAGCTGCGCCTTCTTGTAATAATACTGTAATTTTTAAGTCCTGAAATTTTTTCAGAAATTAATTGTTTATTGCGCACGCGTAATACGTATGTCGGGCATAACTCCATCTTATTTTTATTTGTTTTCCTGGTTGAAGTTTAAGGTTATGTATAGTGGATTATTTCTTTTATAATTTTCAAGGATTTTACAGTATTTAAAGTGTTTGTATATCAAAAATGGTCAAAAAATTACATTTTTCTGCGATTGCTCAATTTTTTAAGGATAAAGAAACACTCATGGTCAAGGTAGAAAGTTCTGTTGAAGCGCGAAGCGGGCCGCATGAAAGGAATTATTGTGATCCTGAAGTGCTGACTGTTAAGGGAGAAGTTCATGCTGGCATGAGAGATAGAATCTATAAAGTAGAGGTGTGTGCTTTTTTAAAAAAATAAATATATTTTACTTTAAATGTAATTAATTGTTTTCAGATATTTTTGAATAATGGTAAAAATATAACCGATGCAGAATGTGCTTGTCCAAGGGGATTATGGTTATGCCATCATATGGCTGCTCTGGCTCTCTTTGCATACTATAATATTTCTGTAAGAGTACGAACATGCCAAAGGTGCTACGCAGCTATAGAAGTTCAGGCCGCAGTTTTAGTCGATGCATTGAAGCCATGAATTTGTACTAGGAGCAGTTCACCCTTCTAACATCGACGGTATGTGCGGTTATATTTAAATGTATAGATTTGTTTTACACATTGATGGCTTCGATGCATCTACTGAATTTGCGGTCTGAACTTCTAGCTGCGTAGCAACTTCGGCATGTTCGTACTGTAACAAATGAAGCGTGCTCATGGAATATGTCGTATTTACTAGACAGTTCAATTTTAAACTATTTTAATCAAATAGAAGTAAGTTCTGAATAAACGATACAATACGTAATTTCTTTATTTATTTGCGTTTCTAAGTGAAAATATTTACAAATAAACATTTAAACACGAGGTTAGAGGCAAGGCCCCCACAAGGGAGGGTCAGTAGGTACTGTGGTACCCTGGGCCCGGTTAGGCTAGTAAATACAATTCTCGCTCATTTAAGAGACCTGGACAAATTTCTCCTAGGCGCGGGGGCCTGCCAGTGAATTTCGTACAGGGGCCTGGTTAGAGGACGAAAATTTATGATAACAGTATAAAATAATGGAAAGCAATTCAAATTAGTGATGGGCGATATATCACGAACTGTGATTTAATCACTGATATTAAGAAATCACAGGTAACGACTGTTAGTAAAGTTGGCAGAAAAGCGTGACGTGATCACGACTTTCCTTCCGTATTTCGTTCCCTTCCCGTGGTTCAACCAAGACCAATATTATAATAATTAACAATTTCTCCCGTACGTCGTATTATGAAAGTCGTGATCACATCACGTTTTAAATTAACTGATATAAGAAAATCACAGTAACGATTTACGTTGTGATTGAAAAATCACGATATCGCCCATCACTAATTCAAATAAAACAGGCTTTGAGGTTAGAGCACAAAGAAATAATCAAAGAACTACGTTCTCAATAATTTTCCAGGCACTTGTAGAACGCATGCGCATAAACAACAATTTAGAAAACATTTTTTTATTTATTCTCCGTAGAGAAAATTGATTACCACATGTAAAAAACTTATAATCCAGCTCTATTTTTATACTAGTAGTTAGGTTTCAATAGTTAAATATGAAAAATAACGTACCAATCCTCAGATACATTTTTAAGTAATTTATTTTGACCCTTAAAGCACATGTACATAAGGCATGCTTCAAAGAGTGGATGGAAAGGAATTCAAATTAACCTCCTCGTGAATGACGTCACGACTATTGTGGTCCGCCGTAACTCTATGAATACATTATATTTTAAAGGTTTTCAAAAATTTAATGAGTAGATTCGGGTAGAATCTGTAAAAGATGCTACAACGTTAAACAGTTTCAAAATTAAGATAAAAGAATTTATTAGGAATAAATAGATTGTACTTAAAGTAAATTGAATAAGAATAGAAAATAACAGTATTATGTAATTTGTAAATTACCATCTATTTAGGTTAAGGTATTTTAATATTTTAATGTTTTACTTTTAATTTTAATACCTATGTTTACTTTTGCAACGTATTTTTTATATTATATAGGTTTTTTATCATATGTATATTAGGTCTCTTCCTAATTCAATAAAGTTCTTCTTCTTCTTCTATATTACCCATTTTTCTAGTACCAACATTAAATTGTATTCACAACGTCTCATTTACAAATCATAACTTAACTTTATATTGAAAAACGCAAGTGTCGGTAAAGTTGTAGTTAACCTGCAAGTAAGAGTCAACTAACATGAAACTTGCGATTAAAAAACCGGCTATTACAAAAACAGTTGACTTTTCTGGCATAATTTGATGAAAAGTTGATAATACATAATAATTTGTTATTTAAACAATGGAAATGATGTCAAAATATGTCACTTAAAAATAACAGACTGCCAGTCCAACTCAGAAAACAATTTTAGATGAATTAAAAAAAAATTCTTTAAACAAAAATCAAATTTGTTTAAACAAATGACGGTTTAGGTAAGATATCTTGTGACGTCATAGAACACAACCGAACTTGGAAGGTAACCAACCAAAATTCGTCACGGCAGCTCTAGTGTCGGAAGACTAGCGGCTAATTGCAGGAATACGTTCCGAGCCGTGCGCATGCGTGGCTATGACATACAAAATTAACGCGGGTATATTTATATGGCATTTGGCAAAATTATATGCCCTGACAATCCGCGCGCATGCATGACTGTGCTACTCTACAAATTAACGAGGATCTATTTATTTTACATTTTGCAAACTAGAAGCTCTAATGACAAGGAAAACAACATATTTCCACACTTGTTTCGACTATAAACTAGAGCAGAAACGGGAAAGAGAAACATTAAACATTAAGGTAATTGTATACTAAAATGAACTTTTACAGTTTTAAATGTAATTTGGTATACTAATAAATAAAGTGATTTTACACTTGAATTTTCAATAAAAATAAAATCGTCCGTTTAGTTTCGGAGTAATTGATTCGGAAAGTTTGACTTTTTTAGGCAAAGATGCCTTATTTGACGTAGTAACCAAGTAACACATAAAGTCGCGGGAACGTATCGGTGACTATAAAAGCCACGATAAAGTGGACCGCTACCATAGGCAGCCACGTCCCTGCTACGTGGCAGCTACGTAGCCGCCACTAAAATGGGGAAACATTTGTAGTCGCCGGGTATTGTTTCAGGTAGTCCCAGCCTCTATAGATGTGACTATGTTTAGTTACTATAAAGGATCGGGGTAGTAGCTGGTACTACTCCGCCACTCGGTGGCCTAGTAACTGCTACGTGGCTGCCTAGTAACTGCCACTATCACTTTTTAAAATGGTGATTATCTTTTAGCGACCTCTTTGTTTTTTTTTTTTATAATAATGGCGCAGTGAAATAATATTATACCAAAAAGATATGTACTTTAGGCGCGTGTTTAAAGTGCTTCTTTAGCCATTTTTTCAAACGCGTTACTTTTTTGATATAAGTTGACATATTAAATGATGAAATTTCAACGCGCCCTCAAAATAACCTTTTCTTGTAAGTTTTTGACAAAATAATTTAAAAAGGCAAGATTAAAAAATTTAAATATTTATTATATTATATTTATGGCATCAATATATACATAATAAAAAAATGTGTAAATCTACTAAGTGAACCTTTAGCTGATTTAATTAATGCATGCATTGTCCAGGGACACTTCCCTGATTCATTGAAAAGGGGGAAAGTGATTCCTGTACATAAAAAAGGGGATAACACTCAGCTTGAAAATTACCGACAGATTTCAATTTTGCCATCCATATCAAAGATCATAGAAACTGTGATGTCCAACAACAATTTGATTTCTTATCTAGACTCAAATGCAATATTAAGTGCTCAACAATTTGGTTTTAGGAGGGGATTGTCTACTTCAGACGCAATCCTAGCCTTAACCAACATGATTAAAAATGCGTTTGAAGGCAGAGATCGTTGCCTAGGAATATTTACAGATCTAACTGCAGCTTTTGACTGTGTGGAGCATAACATCTTATTAAATAAACTGGAATTTTATGGTATCCGGGGAAATTGCTTAAAATTATTTAGCTCCTATCTTGAACACAGACAACAGCTAGTGCAGTGTGGTAGTGACATAAGTGAACTGATAGAAATTAAAAGAGGTGTACCACAAGGATCTGTGCTGGGACCATTACTCTTCCTTGTCTATATAAATGATTTACCTAAATCCTTAGAAACAATTAATGTGAAAACGGTTATGTATGCAGACGATGCAACATTTGTGGCCACTCTAGACAAGGAAGATGATTCTCAGCACATCCTGAATAACATAATTGAGAAAACAAAAGCCTGGTTTGCACCTAATCAACTGGTATTAAATGAAAGGAAAACTGTAAATATGCTATTCGAGTCTAGAATAAGCAACAACTCAAATCAAAATGCAAATAATGTCAAATTCTTAGGTGTTAATATAGATGTAAATCTAATATGGGATGAACATATTAAAGTTCTTAGTGGTAAACTAAATAAATCTATATATGCTATCAGGAAAATAAGGAACATCATTAATGAACAAGCAGTATTAACAACCTACCACTCACTTTTTCATCCACTTCTCACTTATGGGATATTGACTTGGGGGAATGCGGCACACAGTCACTTACAAAAATTCTTTGTGATCCAAAAGTCAGCAATAAGAAGTATAGTCAATGCAAATTGGGATGAAACGTGTAAACCAATATTTATAGAGCTAAAAATTATGACACTGTTTTCTGTTATCGTGTATCAGAATTTGCTTTATGTAAAACAGAACTTACAAAGTCATGTTGCACATAATGAAATCCACGAGCATGATACAAGAAATAAGTTTAATCTGGTAACACCACAAAGCAGACATCATAGAAACAATAACTTTGGAATCAGTTTGTTCAACTCCTTGCCACAACACTTCCGCAACCTCACAATGATCAAATTTAAAAAGAAACTCAAAAACATATTAACACAGAACTGCCTTTACAACTTACGCGAGTTCTCTCAACTTATTGCTGAAAATGGAGATATTATTTTTGCCTCTGTTAACTAATTTTATTATTTTATTTTATTTTAATATGTACCTGTAGTTTTATCGTTCTATGTTTGTAATTTTACCATTTTATCGTAATTGACATTTTCATGTCATATTTTTTATCTTCATCTCTTCCGATTTAAAGACTGATTAATTTTCTGTACAGACATCTAATTTGTATTTATTGACTTGTCTATAATGTAAAATTTCTAAAGATGAATAAATATTATTATTATTATTATTATTATTATTATTATTATTATTAGGGAAACATTTGAATACTTTCAAAATTATTTTTCGTAAAAATTTATGATAAGATATTAACATAACCATTGTCTATTTTTGATTAAACCCATTTTTTTTTTTTTTTAATTTTAACAACAACTAATAATGGCCGATTTTAACAAAGGTACTATAAAGTTAGGCCTTCCACCATAAAGTATCTGTGACTTTGGTGACCCAATAGCAACTATCCTGATGTGAGTCTATAGTATCAGATTCTATTTTGGAACTGTAAAGTACCAACAGGAACTATTTCGCTACCCATATTGCCACTAAAATGCCACGATACTTTAAAGTTCCAAGTGATGATCACTGGAACTATTCTGGAACCTAGATTGCTTCTCTATGTACCCAGTTACTTTATTTAGGCATTTTAGTGGCACTGGTGGGTGGCAGTAACTGATTCACTGGTACTATATAGTTTTTGCCACTATAAAGTAACAATAAAATGATACTGTTTAGTTCCAGTAACTACCCAAATGTTACTTTGACTTTGAGTGTTTACAGTTCCAATAAATGGTATCGGCGCGGTAACAGTTACTTTAAAAGAACCATATAAAGTAGCCTTACCCAATAAAGTAGTAATATTAGTACCAGGGTGTATCCCAGGAACTAAGGCTTTGTAGCAAAATCGAAACCGAAAGGATTTGGTACCATATGTGTTACTTGGGTAGAGATCGGCTCAAGTTAATTTTCGCTCTTATTACCACAATTTTTGAGAAATATGCTTCAAAAACTAACGTAACATTAGGTAGTTTCTTATTAACACTCTGTTAAAACCCTGAAAAAATCGTCCGTCTAGTATAAAAGTTATTAGAACTTTAATCAATTTTAAGACCTACATTTGTGTAAATGAAACAGCTGTTGAAATTGATTGACAACGTTGCATATTAAGATGGCGTGAATATTTAAATTTTTAAAAAGTATAAGATTAAAAATTAGTATAAATGCTCTTTAGATTTGTTGCCTACAAATTTTTCTGAAAAATCGATGGATATCGATATGTTCGAGTAAATGGAGAAAATTTCACGTTTTCTTAGAAAATGCATGCTTAAATAAATTATTTTGCCAGAAACGCTTGTTTTAAAGGGCCGAGATTAATAAAGTATCTAGTTAATACATGATATTAAGCGGACATCGTATATGAGATCGATTTCAATTAATTACCAATTAATTACGGTGACAAAATAGCGAAATTTTAAAGAAAAAAGCAAACTCCCAATTTTCGCCCCCTCTAATTCTCTAATTTTTGTCGGGATCCAAAAAATAAAAAAAGGAGTTTTAGCAAATTTAATTCTATTAAAATTAGCTAGAATAGCCTTTTGGTGTAGGAGTCAAGATTAAGAAGGTTTCAACTTCTGAAGCACAAAATTTGCGATTTTTTGCCCTACATCGTCGACATTTACAGTAAATATCTCCGTAACGAAGAGAAAAATTAAAATTCTGATGGTAGCAAAGGATTTGCAGTGGAAAATACTTGTTTGACCTAATTTTTTATTTCGAGCTAGCTCTTACCATTTCGGACATATCTGCGAAAAATAGTAAAAAACAGCCTGGCATTTCGGAGACGAAAAAATTACAAAAACATGCAAATCTTGACACGTTCATATTTTTCGAAAAACACCAGCGGGACGGCCATATGAAGTCGCGACGTAAAGAGGAAGACTTCCAGTTAAACCTCATCATAAATTGCATATCGAAATTGGAAAATTCGGCTCGGCACGAACGAAATATAGCCAGATTAGCAGTAGCAGATTAGTATATGACAGTTATGACAATCGTAATTTAATACAGTCTTGCCAAATCCTTTTACTCTATCTCTCTCGCGCTTTAATTTATTAAATCCACCGCTAGATTCGCTCCTATCAGTATACAAGTACCTTAACGCGTTAAATTTGTTCCTCCTGTCACGTGATAAATACGGAAGATACCGCAAGAACTCATCAGTAAAATCACAGAAGAAGAAACAATCAGAAGGGAATGTCGGCAAAAAATCCTTTGATCTCGTGTTGTAAATTTCCGCCATTCTTTTGTTGGGCGAGTTCAGGACAGTACTCAATATTTTTTACCCCTTTTAGGAACGGACCGGTAGAGATTCAGAGAACCTGTGAAACATTAGATGAAGACAAATAATATTTGTTTCAGATTTTCAATATTTCTTAACTAGTTAGGCGGCATCATGATATATAAACTGTATCACGAAGCGAGATCACGCCACTCGCCATTTGTCGCAGACGATCCGGTTACAGAAGAAATCCGTGATCCGGGCCTGGCACAATATTTTACAATTCCGTCCGAGATTGACAGTGCGCGATGTTGATGCGCGAACTTTTCGCGCCAATGAGAGATTCTATTCTGATTGTTTCTTTTTCTGTGAGTAAAATGATAATAAAAATGAGGCGACATGGTCGCTATAAACTTTGTCTCACCTCACGTATGTAAAATCGCTCCTTCCCCCGCAAAAGCTTGATTTAAGTGAAAATTTTGGTAAATTTACACCGATGTTGCCCTTATAACCTCAATAGCAACGGAGTCCCCTCACGTCCGCAGATACTTGGGTACATACTGGACAGGTCTCGAAATGTGTAGTCCTCTCTCCTCATAAAGTCATCTCAAGCGAAATAAAGTGAATTCTGATACATGGTGCTATTTATAGTAGCTTCCATATTTATTACCTGTATAATATATAGGTACTATATAGTCGAGTAAACTCTAAGCTGGCACGTCCAAAGGTCGATTCATCATATAAACTAAGAAAATAAATAAGACATACGCAACTAGTTCATCTCTATGTCACTGCGATAGCTTTAAGCGCATCGCATATCAAATCGTATGCCGTGTTACCGGCTCATATATACGCCACCTTAGAGTTACCGGACTATATTTGAATTAACAATAATAATATACTTAACAAAGTCTTTATTTTGCATTTGGCCAGGTACATAGTACATAATTACATTACAAAATTATCACATTCTCATATTGCTGCTATTCTTATAAACAAAAACAACAGTACTCACGCTAAATACATGTACATCGTAATAATGTCGAAACGGGTATAATTCATCTCATCTCTATTTCATCAGTTTATAAACGGCGTTTTAAGTGCGCTGACAAAGAACTCTGTAAAGATCACCTGGTGAAAACATAAACAAATAAAATGCGAAGATATGAATTATAATACATTGGAGAGCTCACACTAACGGAACTCACATACAGTATAACAAAAATGATTGAACAAAAAATGACCAATGTGAACAAAGTGTGACGATAGAAGTGACCATTATTGTGGATGATTAAATAAAGCCTGATGTAGGAAAAACAGAGGCGAAACCTGGAATTGTACGTTTCACTATCATGAAATAGATATTTTGTCCAACGAAAAGTATTGCTAAAGTTTTGTTAGGTCTTGAAACAGATCTTTTTTTATATTAATAGTATATTTAACACTAATTGTTTATATTAATATAATAATAAATCTGGACTAGGGCATTAAAAGGGCCAATCTACATTTTGGCCGTTTTTAAGAACCATCCGATAGAATAAAGGCCAATTTCCTTTCTGATATAATATATCAGAAAGCATTATCACTAGGAGATTGGCTTTTATTCTATCGGTAATATTTAAGTGGGACATTTCAGTGATGGTTCTTAAAAACGGCAAAAATGGAGATTGGCCCTTTTAATACTCTAGTCCAGAAATAATTAACACATCACCACATATTAAATAACTTCCAAATCCAAAGCCAAGATTGTCTGGTTACACATTTCAAAAAACGCAGACAGGCCTGCCAGTGTCGGAGTTAGGAACTGAACTTAAAACATGATAGACAGCGTGACCAGCGTGCTCACCACACACGCTTTAGCACACTGCGCTTCTGTGCCGCATACATTATGTTTTCATTCTGATAGAGAACTGTATTTTTAGATTTATAACTATATTAAGGCACAGTATACAAAAAATTGAATGTGATTTTATTATTACACAATTAACCTTATTAACAATTGTATCGGCACGTCTTTGTGGTTCATTGGATTGTTTGCATTTTTTATAGGGTCAAATGTCATTTGATGCATTATTATATCTATTACAGCAAACTTACACTACGCAATACATCTTTCGTCTGTAACAAAGTATCTTTATGTCCAAATTTTCCATTTTTGAGGTAAAATACTTGGTCTTTTACTTGTTGGAATTTTCATTTGTGCAACTACATATACAACTATTTTGGACTTAAGATATTCTTGTTCTAAACCAATAATATACCTACACTTAAAAATATTAATAAAATTAATCTTGAAGCGAGATATTGCAATACTTAACACTATTTATTTTAACATTTAACTTTAACATTTTTTTACATAAAAAAGTTTAATACATGTGATCATTTAAGGGATTGTCTGAAATAAAAACTGACTGCCCAGGCAGCAAGGTGCCGTCATTATAACGTCGTTTTTTTGGCATTAATTACGTCAATTTCACCTTCAGCATGACGTAAAAATGACGTGAAAAAGACGGCACAATGTCATAGCCCAATGACGTCATACATATGACGCCAATATGACGTATTGGTAATCAGTGAATTTTGCGATAAGGGATGCAAACCTCTCATTATAATATTTTTCCACAATTATTAATAAAGTTTTTGACGAAAAAAAAACCGAAATGTGCAGGAATCTTGACTCGCAACCTAACAAATTTTCAACACTTAACTCACTGAACCATTGAACATCTTTATTTAAATACGTTTAAAAGCTGCACCGAGAAAATTTTTTCACCATCATAGCGAAAAAATAAGCTGTAGTAGCAGAAAACTCTAATAACATAGGCGCCAGTGTAGTACTGTGCTATAGCAGAAAATTTTGATTTGCTGGCAGTTCTTTACAACCACAGTATACTTATTTCATAAAAAATAACTTTTCTGATCCAGGAAGATAACATTGCTACTATTGTTAAGAAGCAATTGCTGTTGTTGGCAAAATATATTTCTGTCAGTATAAAGTAACTTGCAAGGAATATAAATTGACTTCACTACCACAAAAAAGAGACTTGAAGTCACTGTAGATTGATTTGCCTATAGTCGTAAAGTAGTTTACTGTTACTATAAAGTAACTTTGCTGGCATTATAAAATAGTTTTGCTACCCTAGTAAGATTTTTATTGCCATTATACAGGGTGTTTCAGGATTAACCGGTCAAATTGTAAATTTGGAATAGGTATTTCTAAATATGAAAAATATTTCCTATGGAGGTATAATAGGTATCCGAAATGCCTCATGAAGGAGTTATACCATTTCAAAATTTTTAGCTGCCATTTTTGTGGTATAATTCTTCAACGTTGCATTTCTGAACATACCTTCATACATAAAGGATGTTTTTTCATATTTTGAGGTGTCCCATCCTAATTTAAAATTTGATGGTTAATCCTGAAAAGCCTGTACAAGGTCTTCTAAATTAAATAGGCAAAATTAGCTAGGTGCATGATTCATTTTTTCAGGACAAGGAAAAAGTGGTTTTATAAACACATAAACGTTTTTTAATGTCCGAGTCGTTTATTTAAAAATACATTGCTGTATATAATGCAAAAAAAGAAATAAAACCAGTTTAACATTTATTAACCTATAGGCACCTACTGAAAATGCAACTCTATATGTCAGTGATTTCCACAACAAAAGAAAAGAAATGCTTTTTGAAACAACATTTTGATAAATAAATAATATGTAATTGAGGAGTTTCTGGTAGAAGGGGGCTAAGTGCCGAAAGTTATTGCAATCAAAAATTTCTACATACCACCTACTAATATGCAGAAAGCGGTTAGTTGCCAATAAAAGAAGCTGTTTAAATTTTAGTTTTGGCACTTTGTCTCTTTCTACTGGAAGCTCCTCAATTATACTAAAAATTTTTCCAAAGGACGAATGAACATTGCCAGATGAAAATTGAAAATTCTTGACAGAAAATAAATAAATAAAATCAGTTCCACGTTTCTTAACGTAATTATACTGATACATAATTATTTGCATTTCGTGTCATTATAACGTACGTATCATAAATTTTCAAATCTCGAAAGAAAATGCAACTCTCTATATCAGTGATTTCCACAAGAAAGGAAAATAAATGCTCATTAAAACTTTTTGAAACAACATTTTGATAAATAAATATGTCATTTTCATACTAGAAATTTTGCCAAAGCACGGATAACGATCACTACAACTCGAAAATAATTGGAATCGAAAGGCTTTGTATCACTAATCACAAAATATATCTTCACCACTAATTAATACATAATTTGTGTACACGGCACACGGCAAGTACCCAAAGATTAGCATGTACGTACGTATACAGCACCACACCATGTGGCACGTACTATAGGTATGCTACTCTGGTCAGTAGTGGCCCCAATACAAATATGATTTTATTGTGAGGAATGACAGAATAATGCAATAATGAGATTCTTCTTCCAGCCTGCGCAACATAACCAATGAAAACAATAAGAAGACTAAATTAGAATTTCACTTTTATGACGAGAACCGAGTCTACTTTCGCAAAGCGCATGCGTTAGCTCAATTTTTTAAAGAATTCTCTTTTGTACCAGCTAAGTTTTTTTTAAGAACAATAATAAAGTTTTCAACTGCAGTTAAAATAGTTATACAAAATTTGACTTTCTGAAGTAACAAAGTACATTTCAATGGTAGTTAGAAATTATTTAGTGATTGTAAATTAAAGTTTTATAAAATATTTTATCGTGTTAGAGTATGACGTGATATTACTTAATACCCAATCTTTGAATGTAGACAAAGTGAATCAAATCTATGTTGAATATGTAATCGATAGTCAACTAAAGTTTTTGTGCCTTACTGAGACTTGGTGTAAACACAATGTAGCAAATGCTGTAAACTTCCCAAATTTTAATCTTGTTACAAGCTATTGTAGATCCGAATATAAAGGCGGTGGGGTTGGAATTTGGTCCGATCAAACATTAGATGTAGATGACTTAGAATTACAACACTTTTGCTCCGAAAAAAACATAGAGGTATGCGGTCTGGCGTGGAAGGTATCGACAAGAAAACGGGTGTATATTATCACTTGTTATCGATCTCCCTCTGGCGACTTCAATATTTTTATTAAAACTCTCAATAATATGCTTGATAAATTATATAAACCCCATATACCGATAATCATTAATGGTGATTTTAATATTAGTCCGGACTCCTCTGACGATAGATATGGTATCTTAACTACCCTCCTAGCAACATATGGTCTAGATCAAAAAGTATGTAGCCCCACGAGGGTAACCTCACACTCGTGCTCATTGATTGACCACGTACATACTAATCTTAATAATACTAAAAACTGCCAGGTCCATCCAAACTCAATATCTGACCACTACACTGTTCTCTTTAACACAGGCATTTCGAATACAGAAAATGTAAGAAGTACATCTCTCAGGAAAAGATTTTTTAGCCAAGAAAACTTCAACAATTTTTTCTGTATGTTAGAAAGAGAAACATGGGGTAATGTATATGAAGGCTCAGACTTTAATGAAAAGTTTGATAATTTTCACAATACCCTTCTACACTACTTTAATATCTGTTTTCCACTAAAGTACTACAAACATACTGATGAAAGAAAACTATGGGTCACAAATGACCTTAAAATTTCTAGTCAAAATCTTAAGCATCTATTCTCTCTCAGAAAATTCAATCCTGATTTAGAAAATATATATAAGAAAGCGAAAAAAGATCATACTTCGCTGGTAAATCGTACAAAAAAAGATTATTATGAAAACATTTTAAATAATCAAAAAAATAATCAAAATAAAGCTGCTTGGAAAATAATCTCCGATTTAACAAATAGAAAAACAGTACACAAAAATATAACTCTTGTAAATGACAACAATATTATCACTGATCCAACTCTAATTGCAAAAAGTTTCAATAAGGTTTTCATCGAAGCACCTCTAAAAATTATCTCAAATATAGACTTTAGTGGCAAAAAAGTAACAAATCACATTACATCCATAGAAAATAGTATTTACATAGAGGAATTCTCTGAGACTGAAATCCTAAATATCATCAATCACAAACTAAAAAATAAATTCTCATCAGGTCCTGATGGTTTACCTAGTGCTGTTATTAAAAAATGTGCAAGTCACATCTTAAAACCTTTAACTTACCTTATTAACCTATCCTTATCTATCGGTTCTTTCCCAAGCAAACTAAAAGTTAGTAAAGTTAATCCTGTTTATAAGAAGCAGGATAGAACTAACGCCGAAAACTATAGGCCAATTGCTGAGGCATCGAGTCTCTCAAAGATTTTTGAATATAGTATGATTGATAGGTTATGGAAATTTTTGAACAAATATAAAATCCTCACCACTGCTCAACATGGCTTTAGATCATCCCATTCTACCATGACTGCTGTAGACTCCTTTCTTAGACGGGTGATTGCTGCCTTGGATGCAGGTGAGAGCCCTGCTGGGTTATTTTGTGACTTAAGCAGGGCTTTCGACTGTGTCGATCACAGTGGCCTCCTGTTTAAACTGGAGAGATATGGCATACGTGGGACTGCCTTAAACTGGTTTGATTCTTATTTGTCAAACAGATCACAATTTGTTGAAATCGGCCATAAAACACATGGCGTCTATGAAAAGTTTAACTCGGGTATAATTAGTACAGGGGTGGGAGTACCCCAGGGTTCCATCTTAGGCCCTGTGTTGTTTCTATCTTTATCAATGACCTTCCTGATTTTGTAAAAGACTACTTCGTCGTAATGTATGCTGATGATGCCTCACTCTTTGTCACAGGTAGTAATAACAACGAGAATGAGATCAAAAGTAACCTCCTAGTAAACAAGTTATCTCAGTTTTTTAATCAGAACGGTCTATTCTTAAACATAGAAAAGACTGGTTATGTACATTTCCATACAAATCACAATAAAAACAACATGGATTTAAATATAGTCAACAATAACCTCCGTTTGAAAAGAATTGAATCTGTTAAATTCCTTGGGCATACGCTAGACGAGTGTTTAACTTGGAAACCACACTGCAATGAACTCATCTCAAAACTGAATACAGTTTGCTATCAGATAAGAAATCTCAAAAATGTTATAAATGGGGAAATGCTCATTTCATTTTACTATTCGCAAGTGGAATCCAGACTAATCTACGGAATATGCTTCTGGGGCTCTTGTGCATCCATGCCAAATGTCTTTAAAGCACAAAAAAGAATTATTCGGTGCATGGCAGGTGTCAATAAAAGACATTCTTGTCGAGACCTTTTTGGCCAGTTCGGCATACTGACTGTCTATGGACTATATATATATAATCTCCTTCAGTATGTATTCATCAATAAAAATACTTTTAATATAAACAGTCATTTCCACTCATATGAAACTCGTAACAGAAATGATCTCACCATTCCAACACACCGCCTTAGTCTCACCAATAGATCCCACGTGATATTGGGATTAAATCTCTTTAACAAGCTTCCAAACGATATTAAAAACATTACTTACATAAAGCACTTCAATAAGGAAGTAAAAAATCTGCTACTCAATTTGTGTGTGTACAACATAGACGAATTCACGCAAACTATGGTCTAAAAATTCCGTCAGTCACTCCATCCAGTTAGTCATTTTTTTATTTATTTATGTATCTGTATCTTAAATGTTATGTTATGTTTTGACGTCCAGCTGCACCAGCAGCTACATGTACAATGTCTTTATACTGTTTGTCTTTATTTATTATTTGTAATCTGACTAGTCTTATAATACCCCTGTGTATTCTTCTGGACAATAAATGTTTATTATTATTATTATTATTATTATTATTATACTATTTATTATTCCAGCAAAAAATGTTTCTGTTACTGTGAAGTGCTGCAGCATACCGATTTTTTTAACTGCAACATAGAGTGTTTACTGTTATAAAAAAAATATATGTTCTAATAGCAAAAAAAGTGGTAGCAAAGATTTTCTTTAGGCTACTTTTCTCGGTGTGTATACCTAGTTAGATATAGTAAAACAAAATTATTATTACTATGTGGCAAAAATTGAACTAGCCACTAAATACTTCTATTTATTTTTATTTTATAATGATTTATTTAAATTAAAATTTCAGGTTGCAAATATATTCGGCAACTATGTCAAAACATACTGATGTTTCTATATGTACGTTTTTATTGTAATAATATATTGCTATTATGATTGGTCAAAGATCTCTATATACATATATACATATATATAGTGAATATATGAATATATATAGTGAACCAAATGACCAATTTTTACGACAAAATGACGTCATTTTAATGACGTCAGAAGTACGTTTTAAATATCACGTCTCTGGTACGTCATTTATTAATGACCTAAAAGAAACGTGTATTTGATGTCTTCATGATGACGTCAGCAGTACGTTTTAAATATCACGTCTCTGGTACGTCATTTATTGGGACAATGACGTCGGCGACGAAAAATCACCTTTAAAAGACGTCATAATGACGTCACTCTGCTACCTGGGTGGGAAAGAGTATCTTCGATGATTCTAATTTCGTCCTTATTGGGTTTAGAAGTTGTGCGTTTTGCACTCTTACTTTTTTTCTTGGTGGAAAAAAAGCACTGCTTTTCAATATTCTTATTGGGCGGTTCATATTTTGTATTTTCTTCAAAATTTGCTATTTCATTTTGTGGAACACTTACACTACACACGGCAGCGGCATTTTTCAAATTTTTTAAAATTAATTCTAATTGTTCTTTATTAGCACAATTTTTTGAAGCACATATAACTTCAAGTCCTGTGGTTTCTATTTCATCTAGAAGAGAAGCCCTACTCTTCACAGGATTAGATAATTCTTTTAAAATCTTTGTCACTTCAGGTTGTTTTTCGGTTACATTATTATCGCAAATGTCCACGCTTTTTTCACCTCTAAGGCAAACATAATGAATATGTTTACAGATTGTACTTTTTATGAAAAAATCTAAGCAAGTACAATCATATGTGTGTAAACATATATTACAATATGAGCAACTTAAAGCACAACAAGAATTAAAACTATTGCGAGAAACAACATACTCATTTCTTTCTTTATTAACTACTATGACGGATGTACTGCAATTTTCAATTTTTTTAATGACTAAATTTGCAGCTACTGCAATTTTATGACTTTTATTGATGTCTTGTTGGTGTCTTGATGTTTTTCCTTTTGTTAATTTTATTAAGCGATCCACTGTTTTGTCACGAATAAATTTTTGAAGAGCATGCAAACTTTTGTCCATACGTCTAATTTTTTTCCCTTCCAGGTAATCATATTTTATAACTTTGTGCATGTTCTCCAAGAACATATTCGTGTTTATACAACATTTACGTCTATAACAATAAGCCCATTGTTCTGTATTTTTAGAGCAATACATTTCCAAATATTCCCCCATTTTTTTCATATCTTCATCCTCTTTAAGTAATTTTAAAAAATCTGCAAATTTTTTTATAAATTCACTCTCATTTAATATCATTTGTAGGTGCTTGAGAGTTTTATAAACCCAATCCCTCTTTATTAGGTCAGTAACTTTACTTAGATTTGTTTGCCATGCACGATCAACATGTCAAGCACAATACATCTGATTAGAAACTACCCCCATAACTTCCTTCCATGCATTATAGAAAACAGTTGTTATATCTGTCATAAATGTCTTTGCGTTAACACAACCCACAGTCTCCATTATTTTTGTAAAAAACAATTTATTGATAGCAGCATCCTTTTTATTTGTGAACATATGTGTCACTGGAAACCCTTCCTGAAATTCGTCTACAACTAAAATTGTAGTCATTTCAAAATCGTAGGGATTTAGACCATGTGTTGCATCCACACAAATAATATTATCTCCAAACTTTTTTAACACTGCACTCTGAAAGTTAGTCATTATTATAAGACAAAAATCATCTTTCTCTAAATGGGAGTCATTAGAAATGTCTCCTTGGATGATTGGATTTTTTTCACTTCTGACACAATCCTCCACCCACAAATGGACACTGACTGCATCTTGCTTGTGCCTAATTCCATCCTTCAAATCAATGTTAAATGAAGTTTTTATATTGTTTATATCCTTTCTGGTGATTAAATCACTCCTTTTCAAGTTGGCGTCTATACTTTCCCGAGCAGAATTCAATATTCTAAAAAAGAAATTAACATTCAACAAAAATAAAGCAGTAATTTAAAGTATATTTTTAGAAAATGCAAATTCACTGAATATAAGTTTATATCTGAGTAAATGTTTTCTGTTCTCCCAATGTGATCACCTTCAGGGTGGTGGAGAGGAAATGTGGGTCCGGGAGAGAGAAATGTAGGTCCCAATTGGAAATTTTATAATAAAATCTGAACTAGATTTAACTTGATTAAATTCTTGGAAAAAATTTATACCACAAATTTCCATGTGAAAACCCTTCAAACCCCTCGAACAAGTCCGGGCTCGAGGGAATCACCCCCTCTCGTCGGGCCTGATCACCTTATGTGTTTCAATATGACAGAACCGCAATTAAGGAATTGCTGTTTTATATTGGTCAGATCAATTTTTAACATAAAACTTATAGAAGTCTAGACTCACTGAGAAAGTGGAACACCCAATAATAATTTGGAAGCTATTTGCAGTCTGGTTTCTTTTTCAATACGAAGATGTTCTATATTAACATCGTGCCCATAATGATTTTTAAAATATTTTATCCAACATTTGCCACTTTCAATATGCTTTGAAAGAATAATTTGGCTGGTGCAGTTGCTATTTATCTTGCACGAGCCTTGACTTTTTATAGATCTTTTTCGTTTCTGAGAATCAACAGAGCGTAGTTTACCTAAAAATTCATAAAAAAATATTGACTTCTGTAATTTGCCAAATATTAAAATATTTGTATCTTACACAACTGTAATAACTTTTTTCATATTGTTCAGACTTCTTTATTCCTGTCGACTTTTCAAACTGAACCTTTTTAATCTTTTGCTCTCCATTTAGCCACGTCTTAAACTCTACGATAATAATTATTATTCATTTAATAAGTAATTAATATTTTCAACACCTAAAAGTACACTTTTAAGTTTAACTGGGTTTTGGTCTTACCACTGTCGGTTGCAAATTGCTTTTCTTCCAGTTCAGTCTTTATGTCATGCTGCTGTTCTAAGTGTTCCCTCAAATCATGATTTGACTTAAAACAAACATCACAACCTTCTTGGCATTTAAATAAGGTTTTGTCGTTAATATAATACGTAACAATTTGCTTGGAGTGTTCACCATGGACAATTTTCCTATATTTATTTACGTTACTTTGGGTGGAAAACATCTTCCAACATATTGTACAAAAAACACTCATTTTATATTTTAAGTACAAAGATAACAATACAATATGCCTTCAAATATTCTTTGACTTATTTTTATAAAAAAATTTATTTTTAACCAAATTTATCAAACTGCGTTTACTATTTGACAGATAATAGGCAACTACACGCATGCTCATGAATGGAATGTATTCCTGCAATTAGCCGCTAGTTAGTGTCGGAAGCGGGTCGTGGGAAAGGTTTGTGACATCTGACAGTTAATGCAATAACCTCACCATAATTTATTTATTCATCCCACAATTAACAATGTTAAAAGCTGTTTATCATAAACTTATTCGGGCGCCAGCCAAAGTTAATTGGCAGAAGGGGATGGAGAACAAGACGCAAAACTTAAAGGAAAAATCAATGTAAAACAATATAATTTAATATAAAGATTATAAGGTAAATACTTGTATAATGGGTAGAACAAAACAATAAAGTAGTAAATAATTTAGAATGGGGTTGAAGTTAAAACCCTCCTAATTAAATTAATTACACTTAGATAAGCATTAGCGTAAAGAAAAGTTTGAGACTATTAAATATGGATATCGATAAATCTGTATACAGTTTATGTATATTTTAGGACCGTAAACAGCTGTTCAGGGTTTCACAAACAGAGAACACTATGCTACGCTGAAGAATCATTTAATATTTACATAACGCAATATAACAATGATAAAATAAATGGTCAATAAATAAGTATACGACAATGGACTAATGGAATTTATATTTTCTATATAGCTGAATGCCAACTTGGCCGTTTCCAATTCTTCGACCCCAAGCAGGAATCCAAAAATTAATAATTTACAGTACCTGTACTCCACATTTGATTACCGATCAAATAGGTTCACCGTGCGACAGCAAATCACGAGAATGCTTCCGAGCAGCCTTCGCACCCTGTCACAAGTGATGCAGCAAGCAGCTCTGTACAGTTTATCACTTGGTACCAATTTAGACTAGGGCTCCAGTACGACAATATCCAAATTATGATTTGTGATATTCCAAATATAATAATTATAAAAATTATAAACCATCGGTTGGCAAAGAAAATTAAAAACCAGCAGGTTTAGGGCTTAAGGACAGAATTTCTATGGTCCAAAGAAAAAAACCTGGAAAAGTTACACTTCATGGAAATTGCCCAGGTATGTTTATGTAAAATCACAAATATTTGACTCCTTTCTTTTAGTAATACAGAATTTATTAAAAATGTATGTACTGACCTTAGATGTTATTAGGTTTATTTTCTTAATAAAATTAGAACTTTAACACATGGAGAACATGCCCCTGTTCTTCCAGAAATGAAAAATGTCTACCGCTTTTTTGTCTTTTTATCACAAAAAACCGGAATTTGCGCCAATTGATTAATCAGGCCTGTTCTTTAATTAAAAATCCCTAAATGAGACTTTTGACATTTGTCAACTTAAAAACAAAACAAACTTCATTGAACAAACTTTTATGAGTTTAAATTATATACTATATTTTGGAATACCAAGGTAGCCTATTTTATATATTTTATTTAAATAACTGCATACTGATTAGAACATAACCTTATGACTTGTTTTAGGAAGCGACATCAGGCTGAAATGTTTATCACACTACCAAAATTTTGGTTCACAATTGAAATCAATGAAAGGCTGGATCTAGTAAAAGAGATTAACTGGCACTAAAAGATTTATCGGCTTGCCAAGTGTAGTTGAACTGTCACAATCTAAAAGATAAAATGTTGGTCTATTACAAAGAAAGCTGACTTTTGTAGCATATTTTGAAAAAAAGTTAAAAATAAATTGATGTCGCTTAAAAATAATAGACTGCCAGTCCGATCTCAGAAAATGGAATTTTAGACAAATTTTCGAGAAAAAAAATTATTTTTATGATAGCCGAACCTGCCAAATAAAGCACGCCACACTCTGCTGTTTAGTGAAAGAATGTATTTAAAAATGATGAAATCAGAAATGATCTCTAACATAATAGAAAGATTTTTTTTTTTAGGGGGAGTTGACCTTGAGAAATGAGAGGCTCGGTGGACATGCCACCACTTACAGGTGCAGCACAATGGGCCCGCTTATGAGGCCTGAGTGCACGTGAGCGTAAGCTCACCCCCCGCCAAACAATCCAGATCCAGGGGGAGTTGACTTGAAAAATGACTAATTCAAGTTCAAACTGTGTGTGTGTGGCTGTGCAAATCGGTTTCAGGAGCACTTCATTCTTAAACTGAATTAGACTATAGGTAAGTTCATTCATCACCGCATCAGTGAAATGAAGGCAATGGATAGCTGTGGGTGGTGCTAGGTGTGCACTACTGACGTCAATATATTCAGATCGTGTTTTGACGGCGCTGTTGAATATTTGAATTTCTACTGCACTTTTCACGAATTCATCATATTTTTTCTATTTGTATTATGTAGTTACTATTCTACGATATTAGCCCAAAATTTGCATGTCTTAAATTTTTTTAAATTAAATATCTATTATAACGACCATTTTCATTATTTCATTTAAATAGTTATAGTACAGTCTATTAATAAACCGTGGTGGTTTCATTATACAACCTGAATTTTATATAAAATTAATGTGTACCTAACAGGTAACCACGACAGATGGCATAATGTCGCCAGACGTGCTATACAGCGAGCAGAGGCCAAAATAAACTTCATGAACATTCCATCAAACCATAGGCTGAGCGACAGCATGGAGAAGTGGGATATAACCTGACACAGGCACTGTCAGGACACGATAGTTTCCGAACAAATGTGCGCGGAATAGGTCACGTAGATGATCATGTGTGTATCTATTGTGGGGAATGTGAGTCACCGGACCACACTATCTTTTACTGCCCGAGATGGACAACGGAAAGGCGGAGATGCCATGAGGACATAAGAGAGGACGTGCGAGTGGAGAACATGATCAATCATATGCTGAAATGATGGCTGATAAAAATTTGAAATGAATTCTGTCACAAATAAAGAAGATACAGATACAGGGGTGTCTTCACGAGAAGTGAAACAAAAATTTTTTTTTTTTTTTGAAAATATTCCGATTTTCACAAAATTTTACAGGGAGGCATATCAAGTGATTCCGAACAACTTTTATTAACAAAATTTTTGTCTATCTCTAAGCCTACTAGGATTTCTCGAAAATTGCTATTTTCTTTTTATCGCAGTGGGCCGGCGTTTTAGATCTAAGCGGCATTTATGTGTTGAATAAAGTCGTCTTATGGAGTTGTATGGCTGATAAAAATTTGAAATGAATTTGGTCACAAATAAAAAAGATACAGGGGTGTCTTCACGAGAAGTGAAACAAAAATTTTTTTTTTTAAATATTCCGATTTTCACAAAATTTTATAGGGGGGCATGTCAAGTGATTCCGAACAACTTTTATTAACAAAATTTTTGTCTATCTCTAAGCCTACTATGATTTCTCGAAAATTGCTATTTTCTTTTTATCCCAGTAAGCCGGCGTTTTAGATCCAGGCGGCATTTGTGTGTTGAATAAAGTCGTCTTATGGAGTTGTATGGCTGATAAAAATTTGAAATGAATTTGGTCACAAATAAAAAAGATACAGGGGTGTCTTCACGAGAAGTGAAACAAAAATTTTTTTTTTTAAATATTCCGATTTTCACAAAATTTTATAGGGGGGCATGTCAAGTGATTCCGAACAACTTTTATTAACAAAATTTTTGTCTATCTCTAAGCCTACTATGATTTCTCGAAAATTGCTATTTTCTTTTTATCCCAGTAAGCCGGCGTTTTAGATCCAGGCGGCATTTGTGTGTTGAATAAAGTCGTCTTATGGAGTTGTATGGCTGATAAAAATTTGAAATGAATTTGGTGACAAATAAAAAAGATACAGGGGTGTCTTTATGTATATATAAGTTCAACGTATTTAATTGACTATTTCAATTTACTGCAAATAACAATAGTAGGAGGGATCAATAAAGCTTAATAAAACGGAAATATTTAATAAAACAAGGCTAGTTGACAATACTTCAGTATCTATGTAAAGCGAGAATTCACGATTCATGTAAACCACTTTTTTTGACCTAAGGAATTCTCAGTGATTTCCACATACATTTTGGAAACTGTTTTCTTTTTCATATAAGCATAAAAGTAATGTCCGTACCACAGAAGACAGAAACTATACAGAAGCAAAAGCAACCCAGGCAGCAAGGTGCCGTCATTATGACGTCGTTTTTTCGGCATTAATTACGTCAATTTCACCTTCAGCATGACGTAAAAATGACGTGAAAAAGACGGCACAATGTCACAGCCCAATGACGTCATATATATGACGTCATACATATGACGCCAATATGACGTATTGGTAATCAGTGAATTTTGCGATAAGGGATGCAAACCTCTCATTATAATATTTTTCCATAATTATTAATAAAGTTTTTGACGAAAAAAAAAACCGAAATGTGCAGGGATCGAACCGCCGACCTCTTGACTCGCAACTTAACACTCAACTCACTGAACCATTGAACATCTTTGTTTAAATATGTTTAAAAGCTGTATACCTAGTTAGATATAGTAAAACAAAATTATTATTACTATGTGGCAAAAATTGAACTAGTCACTAAATACTTCTATGTGTTTTTATTTTATAATGACTTATTTAAATTAAAATTTCAGGTTGCAAAATATATTCGGCAACTATGTCAAAACATACTGATGTTTCTATATGTACGTTTTTATTGTAATAATATATTGCTATTATGATTGGTCAAAAATCGCTATATACATATATATAGTGAATATATGAATATATATAGTGAACCAAATGACCAATTTTGACGACAAAATGACGTCATTTTAATGACGTCAAAATAATGACCTAAAAGGAACGTGTATTTGACGTCTTCATGATGACGTCAGAAGTACGTTTTAAATATCACGTCTCTGGTACGTCATTTATTAATGACGTCAAAATAATGACCTAAAAGAAACGTGTATTTGACGTCTCCATGATGACGTCAGAAGTACGTTTTAAATATCACATCTCTGGTAGGTCATTTATTAATGACGTCAAAATAATGACCTAAAAGAAACGTGTATTTGACGTATTCATGATGACGTCAGAAGTACCTTTTAAATATCACGTCTCTGGTAAATCATTTATTGGGACCATGACGTCGGCGACGAAAAATCACCTTTAAAAGACATCATAATGACGTTACCCTGCTACCTGGAAAGCCTTTCTGGCGGGACCAAATTTGTTCATAGTCGCCATGAGGATATAAGGTATATATTTGTCAAAAGCCATATGATAATTCTTGACGCTGTGCGATTGACAGTCTTTGAAATTCTTACACGGTGGTTGGTTATTTTCGTGACTTCTTCCAATTTTCGACAATTTTTTATTCTAAGTTTATTTATTTATTTGATTTTTGTTTATAATTATAATGGGTTCTAAAGGGTATAGCAGGGGTTGTGCCTATCGTCCATGCCCTTCGAAGGCGGGTGAAACAATAAGCTTCTTTCTATTTCCCAAAAATCCTGAAAGGTATGTATAAATTTATATTACTGAAACAACTAGAAAGTAATATTAGATATACTAAACAATTAGCAGTTGAAAAGAAGTAATATGAAAGAAAATATTTTCTTATCAGAAATGCAATAAGTTACAGAATATATTCATCAGTTTCTAACGGACAGAATTGTATTGTGACCATGAATAAGGTAATTAAGTAATGACTCTTAACTCGTACCGCTAAAGAACTTTTCATTGTGTATATCAATTAAGAAAAATCAATAATAGGGCATGTGCATCATATAACCAACATAACCTCAGATTTTAAGTTTTTCAAGTTTATTCTCATTTTTAATGTTTGTATACTCATTTCAGCTTGGAGCAATACTGGCTCCAAGCAAATATTTAAAAATTCAGGCTAATAATTTTTCAATAATGTTGGTTAATAAAAATAGACTGCTAATTACAGGTTAGATTTCCAACCTACAAAAAGAGTCCTATTTTATTAGGAGAAAGTATTTAGAACTTCATAAACATTACACTGAATTAGATTTTAGTTGAAAGCACGGAAACCAAACTGAAATTTTAATAACAGCTATGAAATACTCATAAATCTTAAGAAATATATATTTTTGAGGTTAACTGTGACGTCATGTGCACATGCCCTATTCACGTATATTGTTATTTTACGTAAACATTTTTTTCACTGTACTATTTGATTTGTAATGTTCTACTCAACAATATTGAAAATATATTCTTCATCAAATCTTGTGTTTAATTTTAAGCTACATAATATATGTTTCTTTCATTGTATATCTATAATACATTGTACTACTTTCCATGATAGTATTTTCTTATTCTGGTAGCAGTATGAAAAAAAAATGCATTGGCTTAAAAGCGCATTATTATGATTAATGATGCCTGAAATATGGGATATAAATATAAATGTGTACTTCTTTTTTTGAACATTCTGCAATACTGATACTGCAATATTGACATATTTTTTGTGTACATCATTTCTCCGAGTGTAGTAAGGCATATTACTGTCACTTCGAGGTAACAGAAATCAGACACCCGATATCAAAGGTACCGCGGCAAGCTTTCGCTTCTGTATAGTTCCTGTCTTCTGTGTCTGTACTAGTACTCCCCATGATGTCACTCATCAAAATGAAAACCTTACTTTACCAATTCCAAAATTTTCCCTAGTCAAAGACTCTTTATTTATGAGTATAACACGTATAATCACCTATCTAATAAGATTAAAGACATTAATTGAAATAATAATTTCAGGAATATTATAACGATACATTTTAATGTAAAGTAATATTTTATTAATATTTATTTTTTAAATTGTTTTCTATTGTTCCTATTTTCTGTTATCTATTTTTTTACTTATTTATATACACTTTGTTCCCTTTGTCAATGAGAATTAATTTTCTTCTGGGCAATAAAGTATATTGATTTGATTGACCTCAGGGATCGAGGATATATATCATAATATTTATGGAAAATATCACACCATAAATATCACCATAAATATCATGATATATATCGCAAATATAAAAATAAAACGCCTACGCCTATGGTGCGCGATTAAACACCTACGCCAATGGTGAAAAAAAAAAAAAAAATACATATATATATATATATATATATATATATATTTTTTTTAAATTAGTTTCATTTTAATACTTATAGGTACTTTTCTATCGTCCTTATAATACTTATATTGAACATCTATGAGAGCAATTTTGTTATGTTTTTTTAAGCCAAATTCTTTTCAGCTGCTTAGCTTTACAGTTGGACGGGGCAAGATCGTCATTTTAATTTTGATGTAACAAAACTCATGATTCTCTTCCCACTTGTACGAACCCAATGATATCCAAATGCAGCTGGGAGGATAGAGGAGGTAACCCGTGTAAAATGATACATCATTTGGCCGTGAGAAGAACTTTCGGGCGGGTGCCTTGGGCACCCGAGGCAGCTGAACAGAAATTGACTTTATTTTAAATTGTTAGAATTTATGTTTTGTTTGTTACATTTTCAGAGCCAAGACATAATAAGCTTAAAAAACATTGAATAAAAACGATTTAAAATATGATATGCAATGTTTTAAATTCAATCGTGATTTTATTAAACGCTACATGAATTAAAAAAATAAAAATAAATATCATAAATATCAAAAAAGTGATATATATACGTTTTTTGTGATATATATATATCAGTTTGTCTGATATTTATATAAATATCATGATATTTTTGATCCCTGATTGACCTATATGAAATAATAAAATACATGTTATATAGTCCACTCAAATTAGGGAAAAAAAACCGTTTTAGAGAAAAATTCTGAACAGCAGTTTCTCTGCATAGGAAGTAAGTATTCAACTTTTAGAACAAGGTTTTGCTTTTGCGCAGAAAAAAAGACATGATTTTTGAGATATATACATATATATACATTTTTTCATGTTTTTTTTCATTTGGACGTATATATCTCGAAAAATACGCGTTTTTAAGGCTAAACGAACATAGGTAAACTCATACAAAATACGATTTCCTACAAAAAAGGTGCTATACATTTTTCTGATTATCCCTTTGACTTTTCCGGAAAAGCGATTTGAAAAATATATATGTTTTTTCGTGTTTTTTTAATTTTGAATACAAATATCCCAAAAAGTACACGTTTTTATTGCTAAACAAACATGCGAACGTGTTCAGAATGAGATTTCCTACAAAAAAGGTTCTATATATTTTTCTGATTATCCCATTGGTTTTTCTGGAAAAGCTTCTTGAAAAATATATATATATTTGTCATAGAATTTTTACTATATGTATACGTCATCAAGACATTTTTTGTGGCAATCATTATGTATGGATGCGTATTTACATTTTAACGGAAAACCAACGGGATAGTTGGAAAAATGTATAGGGCCTTTTTTGTAGGAAATCTTATTCAGAACATGTTTACCTATGTTCATTTAGCCATAAAAATGCGTACTTTTCGAGATATTTGTATTCAAAATAAAAAAAAAACATATACATATTTTTCAAGTCGCTTTTCCGGAAAAGCCAATGGGATAATCAGAAAAATGTATAGCGCCTTTTTTGTGGGAAATCGTATTCTGAACGCATTTACCTACATGTCTTATTTTTTATTCTTCCTTGGGTCCAGTGATTCCACGCAGGTAGCTATAGTTGCCTCCGTGGTGTGTTAGTTGTCGCTCCGGAAACCCGGGGTCTTCTAACTCTTGCCACAAATGTGCGACTGGCTGCCTGTCAGTGGTCACCGTTTGTGTCAATTCCTAAGTTGTGCCTATCCTTTCAACTTAGCTACACCGTGCTGATGAGGACCAACGAGTCCGAAACACGTGTCCACGGTTGCTCTTTTTCTTTGCGGTCTTACCCACGATTTTTTCCTGTTTGCCATAAAGCTTTGGTCCGCACTAACATCTCTTATTTTTTATATATATATATATATATATATATATAAATATATATATATATATATATATATATATATATATATATATATATATATATATATATATATATATATATTTGTCCTGCAAATAATGCTGCGTCCTGTACAATACTGCGTCTGTATACCGGACGCAGTATTGTTTTCCCGTGTTATCTTCAACAAATCTCTGAAATGGTCGATTTTCAGCACCTCAAAATGTTCTTCGTCTCCTGGGTTATATGTAAACATAGAAATGAGTTCTGTTTCGTTTCAATTGAGCAAAATATCGACCCGAGTTTTTTTTGGATTCGGACGCAGTATCATATGTTCCGTAAAACTAAAAGTATATTTTTAGTTCCATCGAATTATGTTTGGGGGCGCATAGATTTGTGAACATAAATATACTTCAAATATTCTCTATTCAAAAATCGTATAATGCTGCGTCCGAGATTTGACAACACCGGCTATCAAATATCCAGTCATTCTTTCATGCTTACTTGGAAAGCCGGAGTTCGGACGAGTGTAAAATTCTTGTGAACATTTATATAAGTTTACAAGTAATTATGTTTCATATTTAAACAGTTATCTTCTTACTTATAATCTGAATGTTTTTATCACAGAAATTTATTTTCAGGAAATGAAATTAATTTCAACGGAAAATAATTTACAAATATTTAGTTATATATAATCATAAAAACAATACCTCCTCCAAAATTAAACTGGTAAGCCGTTACTTTGTGGTAATTAATTATGATGATATAATAATGAAACACCAGCATTAACATTTACTTTATTTTTTACCGCCAAATTATTGTAACTTGCACCTTACTGCAGTTCGGCACTCAACGTGACATTTTCAGATGATTAAAGAAAATGAACATACAAAGGCAGTCAGTCTACAGGACATTATGCTAATTTTATGGTTACTGTTTTGAATAAGGAAATAGGAGAACTACAGACAATATTGTGAATGTAAATAGGATTAGAAATATTAATAAGATATTGTAGGTAATATTCTAGGTATGCTAATTTAGGAGCAACAAAAATCTATGACTAATATAAACTACTTTTGGTTATTTTATTTACTCTTATTAGGTTATATACTAATTAATGAACTGCTTTTGAACAATTTATAGTATCCATAAACAAATAGCGTGAGTTATAATGAGTGAGTTATTATAAATCACTAGGTGATAGTGCCAATCATCTGTATCTTCATGCCTATCCAATCGACGTAGCGCGCTTCACGAAGATGTGGGTCTGCCCGAGAGAAATCCTTAAATTAAGTTAAGTTAAATTTTACAGTTAATTTTATTAATAAACAAACTGAGTACCTAATTAAAACAAAATTTTCTCAATTTAATATTTATTGTTATAATCGTAGATAAAGTATAGTATTTAACTTGCGGTAATGGTAATAACCCACTTGATGAATTACAGCACTTGCCTGCGGCTCATGCTGTAAACTTCATTTGCGTGAGTTATTACCTACATTACCGCTCGTTGAATAATAGGTATACTACAAGTTCATCAAATAGTGTGGTTTATTATAAGTCTAATAACTATAAATAGAACCATTATTATACCTTTTTGTTTGATAAAAAGGGAGGTTGAAATTTTAGTTTTTTCCAGAAACGGTTAGATGCATGATGCATGAAATTTGGCAGACATATTTTTTGTTGAAATCTATTAGATCGTGTTAAGACGAAATTTCGATTTTCACTTTTTGAAGAGGTCAAAACGGGGGTGGTAGATGGTTTAAAGCGCACCTGTATTTTTGAAATCGCGTAAGTCAGAAACGTGATTATTCGAGCGATGGACACTTCTGAGAAAATAAGAAGACACGCACGTATTTGACGGTTTTTAAAAAGAGACCTCCGAACGGGTGAACGGGGAGGGCGGGTTTTTTAAGCCTTCCGGAAACGGTTAAACCCAGAATCATGAAATTTGGTATAAATACTTTTTATTAGAATCTGTTAGACACGAGTAGGACGAAATTTCGATTTTCACTTTTTAAAGTGGTGAAAACGGGGGTGGTAGATGGTCTAAAGAGTACCCGTATCTCTGAAATCGCGTAAGTCAGATACGCGATATTCCAGCGATAGGCTTTCCTGAGGAAATAAGGAGACACGTATTCGACGGTTTTTAAAAAGAGACACCGCGAACGAGTGAACAGGGAGAGGGATATTTTAAGCATGAAATTTGACACATACCCGCCCATGTGTTCTATTGTGGATTAAAATAATTATTTTTTCGTTTAACTCGCTCTAACACAAAAAAAGAATAATGGATTGTTATCAAATTGCGATGTGCAATGGGTTTCCCCGAGTACTATAGATGCGCAGTGGGTTTCCTCGAGTACAATGGATGCGCAGTGGATTTCCTCGAGTGCAATGTATGCGCAGTGGGTTTCCCCGAGTACTATGGATGCGTAGAAGGTTTCCTTGAGTGCGCAATGAATGCGCAGTAGGTTTCTCCGGGTACCATGAATGCGCAGTGGGTTTCCACGAGTATTATACTGCCCTCCTAAGGAAAAAGGACTTATCTCAATTTTTTTTAAAAATCGGTTCTTAGAATTTTTAGTATGGTTTCAAACATATCTATTATATTACCTTCGATATTACCCAAGCAGATTGGCTCTATTTCGAGTGGTATGTCGGTAAAAGTGTTAATAAAATACATTGTATATCAAAAATCTTAAGAATTCCTAGGCGAAATGAATTTAACACAACATTGAGTTAAGTCCTTTCTCCGTAGGAGGGCAGTATAGATGTGCAGTGGGTTTCCTTGAGTACAATGGATGCGTAGTAGGTTTCCCCGAGTACCATGCGTACCATGATCCTCAATTTTAACCAAACTTTGATTTAAGAATGTTGGGTTATTCCTATTGTTGTGTTAAACTTGATTCGTTTAGAGTCGTTTGGTTAAGATTGTTGGGTTGTAGGGAACACGGTTTCAAATTCATGTCACCTTAAAATGGCTATAACTTTGCGAGGAAACATCATAGATGACCATTCGAAAGCTTATTTTAAAGAGGAAGGATGTTACTAAATGATATATTTATTAGAAATAAGCTGAAAAATTTTTTTGGTTCTAGGCACAACTTCAAAACTTGCTAATAAAGTCATTTTTTAAGTACTTAACCTCAAATATTTCAAAATCCTGACGTGATGGGCCGATTCTGAGGCCAGATTCGGATTCAGCGCGAAAAATTACTTTTGAAATGACCTTAGCTGCACAACAACATTCATGACCTGTGTTATTGAACTGTCAAACTGGATAATATAAGTTAAAACATTCCTAAGGGATCTTATCAGTGTAATTTTGTTCTGATTGGTTGTTTCAGCACACGTGATTAGAAATTAGCGAATTAAATTGCTATTTGAGCTAAAAATTTTCAACAAGTTTTTATTTCCCAGTCAGTACCACTAAAAAGTGTTAAGCTCTCGGAATTATTATTCAATGAAAATTGTATTGAAACTGTCTTTGTTTTATTTAGAATTAGGTTATTATTTTGAGACCAATGTATGATTTCTTGATAAAATCTTTCAGTGTTTTTTTCTTCAATTACGTTGTTGCCGGTAACTAGAATGTTTGTATCATCAGCATAACAGATCACATGAACATTTGGTATCTTTTGTTGATGGCTGACCACATAGTTAGTAAATATTATATATAAAAGTGATCCCAAAATTGACCCCTGTGGAACTCCTTGTGTAATATCACAAATATTACTTTCAACTCCACCGACCATTTTTACAATTTGTGTCCTGTTGTCTAAATAAGAGGAAAATATTTGTAAATCAGTTAGTCGAATACCATATAGTACTAGTTTGGTCTTAAGCAGCTGATGGTCCACCAAATCAAAAGCTTGTGAGAAATCTTCGAAAAAACCCACGACTGATTTCTTGTTGTCTATTTAATGATTTTGTGATGAAAATTACACAACGCAGACTTGTTGCTTTTGTTTGTAGTGAAACCATGTTCAGCAGGAGACAGTAACATATTCTGATGTAAAAAATCTGATAATTGCTCCTTGAGATGGAGTTCTAAAATTTTAAAAATTCTACATAGTAGACTAATGGCTTCATAATTATTATTATAGTCATTTGGATCTCCCTTCTGGTATAATGAAGATATTATGGCTCTTTTAAATTTACTGGAAAATATGCCTTTTTCTATAGAAATGGACCGCTTATCGCATATTTGCATTTTTTATCCAAATTATTAGAAATATCATGACCATTAGAGTTTGAAGACTTTAATTTATTTACAAGAAGTTCAACATCCTTAGTTGAAACTGTAGATATATAGAAAATAAATCCCCTCTTTTTCCAATAATATTTGGTTTCTGGTTTAGAAAAGAATTAAATTAAATTAATTAATTAAATTGATATTAAATATGAGTACAAAAACTTTTATCTTCATAAAAACAGTTTTTAAAAATTCTAATGCGGTAAAGTGTTGAAGCCATCTTTTTTTTACTAATTTTGGGGTGTTGAAAACGAATCCGTTGTCAGTTTTGCCAGTCTAGGGAGCACATTAAAAGACGACCCTTATTTGGGCGCCATAAAGTGAAGGTTCTCATGTTCCCAAAGTCATTTAAATAATTAAAGAATTTTTTAATTTAAAAACAAGTAATATTTTCTGAATATGAGAAATATTCAGAGGTGAGAACTATTCATCTGAATTAACTAAATCACCTCATTATGATAGAAAAACATTAAATTGGGTGATTAGGGATTTCTTTTGCAATTAAAACCAATAAAAACTCTTAAAAGATAAAATCCACCACCTTAATTGGTGGGGATGGGTGTAAGAGTATTCAGAAGTAACAATAACCTGATAATGGCCATTTAACAAGGAGTAATATTGTAAATATACACCGTTCTTAGGGTGGTGAAGGGTGAGGGGAACGAGGGGGAGGGATGGTGAATTTAGAATTTTTGCTTCTTTCATTACTTACCTAATGAAACTGAGTATCTTGAAAGAATTTCCTGCACTAAAGAATAACTTTTTGTTGCAAGCTATAATATCAATTTCAATGCCACCCCCCAAATAAGAGTTATTATTTACTGTCTTCCCGATGTTTTTAGCCAAATCGGATGACAGATTCGTATTCAGCACCCCAAAACTAGTAAAAAGATGGTTTCCACACTTTACCGTGAATGATCCACAAAGGCTCGTTCCCCTCAACTTTCACCAGCCATAAGAACGGTGTAAGTTACAATATATAATATACGATTATTTATTTATTTAAAAAAAAAAAAATTCCTTATTAAAAGGCTATTACAATGTGATTACTTCTGAATACTCTTACACCCATCCCCACCAATTAAGGTGGTGGATTTTGTCTTTTTATCATACTAAGGTGATTTAATCAATTCGGATGAATATTTTTCATCTCTGAATATTTCTCACACTCTTGGGGTTGGGGTGTACGGTGTGCATATCACTATCCAGGAAATATTGTTTTTTATATTAAAAATTCTTTAATTATTTAAATGACTTTTGGTTTGGAAAATGAGAATCTTCACTTTATAGCACCCAAATAGGGGTCGTTTTTTAATGTGTTCCCGAGACTTTTCGTTAAAATGGATGAGGATTCGTTTTCAGCAGCCCAAAATTAGTAAAAAAAAAGATAGCTTCCACACTTTACCACGGATGGGTCAAAAAAGCCCTTTTTAACATTGTTCTTTACAAAATAGTAAATCCGAAGGCATTTATTATCAAACACATTTGTACTTCAAGAAATGTGTTTTTCAACTTTCAAGACTAAAACACTTATCATTCGAGATATGTGCAAAAAGCAAAAGCAAGAAGCATATGCTCTCCCTTCTATTCTAAGGTGAACTCATCGCTTAGTGAAGGAGTAAATAAAAATGAACATCTATCCAAAATTCCATTGATCTCCTAAATTCAGCATTTTATATTGCAAATTTGAGGCTACTTTTAGTGCACAATTGAAAAACTGATCCTAAAATAATAATCGACAGAAAAATCATATTTCGAATTTTACTGACATTTAGAAATAACTGACGGCTATCGATTTGTTCTACTACAAGTGCAATCAAATTATTAGGGTAAATATGACAACCGCGCCGGACGCAGTAATATGCTAAGTTTCACAAAAAGTAGTCATCTCGGACGCAGCATTGTATTGAAGAAGAATGAAATTATTCTCGGACGCAATAACGTGCTGTTTTTGAAAGGACGCAGTATTGTCCTGTATATTAAACTTTTTTGTTTCTTGAGTTATTACAATTCTAAAACCAGATATTAACTGAATTTGGTTAGTAGATCCAATATACTTCATTAGATTTGAGCTAACTAGCGTATTTCTGGGAGACGCAGTAAGGTTGGCTTGTGAAAGGACGCAGCATTGATAGCGGGATGTATATATATATATATATATATAGCGGGATGTATATATATATATATATATATATATATATATATATATATATATATATACATCCCGCTATCAATGCTGCGTCCTTTCACAAGCCAACCTTACTGCGTCTCCCAGAAATACGCTAGTTAGCTCAAATCTAATGAAGTATATTGGATCTACTAACCAAATTCAGTTAATATCTGGTTTTAGAATTGTAATAACTCAAGAAACAAAAAAGTTTAATATACAGGACAATACTGCGTCCTTTCAAAAACAGCACGTTATTGCGTCCGAGAATAATTTCATTCTTCTTCAATACAATGCTGCGTCCGAGATGACTACTTTTTGTGAAACTTAGCATATTACTGCGTCCGGCGCGGTTGTCATATTTACCCTAATAATTTGATTGCACTTGTAGTAGAACAAATCGATAGCCGTCAGTTATTTCTAAATGTCAGTAAAATTCGAAATATGATTTTTCTGTCGATTATTATTTTAGGATCAGTTTTTCAATTGTGCACTAAAAGTAGCCTCAAATTTGCAATATAAAATGCTGAATTTAGGAGATCAATGGAATTTTGGATAGATGTTCATTTTTATTTACTCCTTCACTAAGCGATGAGTTCACCTTAGAATAGAAGGGAGAGCATATGCTTCTTGCTTTTGCTTTTTGCACATATCTCGAATGATAAGTGTTTTAGTCTTGAAAGTTGAAAAACACATTTCTTGAAGTACAAATGTGTTTGATAATAAATGCCTTCGGATTTACTATTTTGTAAAGAACAATGTTAAAAAGGGCTTTTTTGACCCATCCGTGGTAAAGTGTGGAAGCTATCTTTTTTTTTACTAATTTTGGGCTGCTGAAAACGAATCCTCATCCATTTTAACGAAAAGTCTCGGGAACACATTAAAAAACGACCCCTATTTGGGTGCTATAAAGTGAAGATTCTCATTTTCCAAACCAAAAGTCATTTAAATAATTAAAGAATTTTTAATATAAAAAACAATATTTCCTGGATAGTGATATGCACACCGTACACCCCAACCCCAAGAGTGTGAGAAATATTCAGAGATGAAAAATATTCATCCGAATTGATTAAATCACCTTAGTATGATAAAAAGACAAAATCCACCACCTTAATTGGTGGGGATGGGTGTAAGAGTATTCAGAAGTAATCACATTGTAATAGCCTTTTAATAAGGAATTTTTTTTTTTTTAAAATAAATAAATAATCGTATATTATATATTGTAACTTACACCGTTCTTATGGCTGGTGAAAGTTGAGGGGAACGAGCCTTTGTGGATCATTCACGGTAAAGTGTGGAAACCATCTTTTTACTAGTTTTGGGGTGCTGAATACGAATCTGTCATCCGATTTGGCTAAAAACATCGGGAAGACAGTAAATAATAACTCTTATTTGGGGGGTGGCATTGAAATTGATATTATAGCTTGCAACAAAAAGTTATTCTTTAGTGCAGGAAATTCTTTCAAGATACTCAGTTTCATTAGGTAAGTAATGAAAGAAGCAAAAATTCTAAATTCACCATCCCTCCCCCTCGTTCCCCTCACCCTTCACCACCCTAAGAACGGTGTATATTTACAATATTACTCCTTGTTAAATGGCCATTATCAGGTTATTGTTACTTCTGAATACTCTTACACCCATCCCCACCAATTAAGGTGGTGGATTTTATCTTTTAAGAGTTTTTATTGGTTTTAATTGCAAAAGAAATCCCTAATCACCCAATTTAATGTTTTTCTATCATAATGAGGTGATTTAGTTAATTCAGATGAATAGTTCTCACCTCTGAATATTTCTCATATTCAGAAAATATTACTTGTTTTTAAATTAAAAAATTCTTTAATTATTTAAATGACTTTGGGAACATGAGAACCTTCACTTTATGGCGCCCAAATAAGGGTCGTCTTTTAATGTGCTCCCTAGACTGGCAAAACTGACAACGGATTCGTTTTCAACACCCCAAAATTAGTAAAAAAAAGATGGCTTCAACACTTTACCGCATTAGAATTTTTAAAAACTGTTTTTATGAAGATAAAAGTTTTTGTACTCATATTTAATATCAATTTAATTAATTAATTTAATTTAATTCTTTTCTAAACCAGAAACCAAATATTATTGGAAAAAGAGGGGATTTATTTTCTATATATCTACAGTTTCAACTAAGGATGTTGAACTTCTTGTAAATAAATTAAAGTCTTCAAACTCTAATGGTCATGATATTTCTAATAATTTGGATAAAAAATGCAAATATGCGATAAGCGGTCCATTTCTATAGAAAAAGGCATATTTTCCAGTAAATTTAAAAGAGCCATAATATCTTCATTATACCAGAAGGGAGATCCAAATGACTATAATAATAATTATGAAGCCATTAGTCTACTATGTAGAATTTTTAAAATTTTAGAACTCCATCTCAAGGAGCAATTATCAGATTTTTTACATCAGAATATGTTACTGTCTCCTGCTGAACATGGTTTCACTACAAACAAAAGCAACAAGTCTGCGTTGTGTAATTTTCATCACAAAATCATTAAATAGACAACAAGAAATCAGTCGTGGGTTTTTTCGAAGATTTCTCACAAGCTTTTGATTTGGTGGACCATCAGCTGCTTAAGACCAAACTAGTACTATATGGTATTCGACTAACTGATTTACAAATATTTTCCTCTTATTTAGACAACAGGACACAAATTGTAAAAATGGTCGGTGGAGTTGAAAGTAATATTTGTGATATTACACAAGGAGTTCCACAGGGGTCAATTTTGGGATCACTTTTATATATAATATTTACTAACTATGTGGTCAGCCATCAACAAAAGATACCAAATGTTCATGTGATCTGTTATGCTGATGATACAAACATTCTAGTTACCGGTAACAACGTAATTGAAGAAAAAAACACTGAAAGATTTTATCAAGAAATCATACATTGGTCTCAAAATAATAACCTAATTCTAAATAAAACAAAGACAGTTTCAATACAATTTTCATTGAATAATAATTCCGAGAGCTTAACACTTTTTAGTGGTACTGACTGGGAAATAAAAACTTGTTGAAAATTTTTAGCTCAAATAGCAATTTAATTCGCTAATTTCTAATCACGTGTGCTGAAACAACCAATCAGAACAAAATTACACTGATAAGATCCCTTAGGAATGTTTTAACTTATATTATCCAGTTTGACAGTTCAATAACACAGGTCATGAATGTTGTTGTGCAGCTAAGGTCATTTCAAAAGTAATTTTTCGCGCTGAATCCGAATCTGGCCTCAGAATCGGCCCATCACGTCAGGATTTTGAAATATTTGAGGTTAAGTACTTAAAAAATGACTTTATTAGCAAGTTTTGAAGTTGTGCCTAGAACCAAAAAAATTTTTCAGCTTATTTCTAATAAATATATCATTTAGTAACATCCTTCCTCTTTAAAATAAGCTTTCGAATGGTCATCTATGATGTTTCCTCGCAAAGTTATAGCCATTTTAAGGTGACATGAATTTGAAACCGTGTTCCCTACAACCCAACAATCTTAACCAAACGACTCTAAACGAATCAAGTTTAACACAACAATAGGAATAACCCAACATTCTTAAATCAAAGTTTGGTTAAAATTGAGGATCATGGTACGCATGGTACTCGGGGAAACCTACTACGCATCCATTGTACTCAAGGAAACCCACTGCACATCTATACTGCCCTCCTACGGAGAAAGGACTTAACTCAATGTTGTGTTAAATTCATTTCGCCTAGGAATTCTTAAGATTTTTGATATACAATGTATTTTATTAACACTTTTACCGACATACCACTCGAAATAGAGCCAATCTGCTTGGGTAATATCGAAGGTAATATAATAGATATGTTTGAAACCATACTAAAAATTCTAAGAACCGATTTTTAAAAAAAATTGAGATAAGTCCTTTTTCCTTAGGAGGGCAGTATAATACTCGTGGAAACCCACTGCGCATTCATGGTACCCGGAGAAACCTACTGCGCATTCATTGCGCACTCAAGGAAACCTTCTACGCATCCATAGTACTCGGGGAAACCCACTGCGCATACATTGCACTCGAGGAAATCCACTGCGCATCCATTGTACTCGAGGAAACCCACTGCGCATCTATAGTACTCGGGGAAACCCATTGCACATCGCAATTTGATAACAATCCATTATTCTTTTTTTGTGTTAGAGCGAGTTAAACGAAAAAATAATTATTTTAATCCACAATAGAACACATGGGCGGGTATGTGTCAAATTTCATGCTTAAAATATCCCTCTCCCTGTTCACTCGTTCGCGGTGTCTCTTTTTAAAAACCGTCGAATACGTGTCTCCTTATTTCCTCAGGAAAGCCTATCGCTGGAATATCGCGTATCTGACTTACGCGATTTCAGAGATACGGGTACTCTTTAGACCATCTACCACCCCCGTTTTCACCACTTTAAAAAGTGAAAATCGAAATTTCGTCCTACTCGTGTCTAACAGATTCTAATAAAAAGTATTTATACCAAATTTCATGATTCTGGGTTTAACCGTTTCCGGAAGGCTTAAAAAACCCGCCCTCCCCGTTCACCCGTTCGGAGGTCTCTTTTTAAAAACCGTCAAATACGTGCGTGTCTTCTTATTTTCTCAGAAGTGTCCATCGCTCGAATAATCACGTTTCTGACTTACGCGATTTCAAAAATACAGGTGCGCTTTAAACCATCTACCACCCCCGTTTTGACCTCTTCAAAAAGTGAAAATCGAAATTTCGTCTTAACACGATCTAATAGATTTCAACAAAAAATATGTCTGCCAAATTTCATGCATCATGCATCTAACCGTTTCTGGAAAAAACTAAAATTTCAACCTCCCTTTTTATCAAACAAAAAGGTATAATAATGGTTCTATTTATAGTTATTAGACTTATAATAAACCACACTATTTGATGAACTTGTAGTATACCTATTATTCAACGAGCGGTAATGTAGGTAATAACTCACGCAAATGAAGTTTACAGCATGAGCCGCAGGCAAGTGCTGTAATTCATCAAGTGGGTTATTACCATTACCGCAAGTTAAATACTATACTTTATCTACGATTATAACAATAAATATTAAATTGAGAAAATTTTGTTTTAATTAGGTACTCAGTTTGTTTATTAATAAAATTAACTGTAAAATTTAACTTAACTTAATTTAAGGATTTCTCTCGGGCAGACCCACATCTTCGTGAAGCGCGCTACGTCGATTGGATAGGCATGAAGATACAGATGATTGGCACTATCACCTAGTGATTTATAATAACTCACTCATTATAACTCACGCTATTTGTTTATGGATACTATAAATTGTTCAAAAGCAGTTCATTAATTAGTATATAACCTAATAAGAGTAAATAAAATAACCAAAAGTAGTTTATATTAGTCATAGATTTTTGTTGCTCCTAAATTAGCATACCTAGAATATTACCTACAATATCTTATTAATATTTCTAATCCTATTTACATTCACAATATTGTCTGTAGTTCTCCTATTTCCTTATTCAAAACAGTAACCATAAAATTAGCATAATGTCCTGTAGACTGACTGCCTTTGTATGTTCATTTTCTTTAATCATCTGAAAATGTCACGTTGAGTGCCGAACTGCAGTAAGGTGCAAGTTACAATAATTTGGCGGTAAAAAATAAAGTAAATGTTAATGCTGGTGTTTCATTATTATATCATCATAATTAATTACCACAAAGTAACGGCTTACCAGTTTAATTTTGGAGGAGGTATTGTTTTTATGATTATATATAACTAAATATTTGTAAATTATTTTCCGTTGAAATTAATTTCATTTCCTGAAAATAAATTTCTGTGATAAAAACATTCAGATTATAAGTAAGAAGATAACTGTTTAAATATGAAACATAATTACTTGTAAACTTATATAAATGTTCACAAGAATTTTACACTCGTCCGAACTCCGGCTTTCCAAGTAAGCATGAAAGAATGACTGGATATTTGATAGCCGGTGTTGTCAAATCTCGGACGCAGCATTATACGATTTTTGAATAGAGAATATTTGAAGTATATTTATGTTCACAAATCTATGCGCCCCCAAACATAATTCGATGGAACTAAAAATATACTTTTAGTTTTACGGAACATATGATACTGCGTCCGAATCCAAAAAAAACTCGGGTCGATATTTTGCTCAATTGAAACGAAACAGAACTCATTTCTATGTTTACATATAACCCAGGAGACGAAGAACATTTTGAGGTGCTGAAAATCGACCATTTCAGAGATTTGTTGAAGATAACACGGGAAAACAATACTGCGTCCGGTATACAGACGCAGTATTGTACAGGACGCAGCATTATTTGCAGGACAAATATATATATATATATATATATATATATATTGCCACAAATGTGCGACTGGCTGCCTGTCAGTGGTCACCGTTTGTGTCAATTCCTAAGTTGTGCCTATCCTTTCAACTTAGCTACACCGTGCTGATGAGGACCAACGAGTCCGAAACACGTGTCCACGGTTGCTCTTTTTCTTTGCGGTCTTACCCACGATTTTTTCCTGTTTGCCATAAAGCTTTGGTCCGCACTAACATCTCCTATTTTTTATTCTTCCTTGGGTCCAGTGATTCCACGCAGGTAGCTATAGTTGCCTCCGTGGTGTGTTAGTTGTCGCTCCGGAAACCCGGGGTCTTCTAACTCTTGCCACAAATGTGCGACTGGCTGCCTGTCAGTGGTCACCGTTTGTGTCAATTCCTAAGTTGTGCCTATCCTTTCAACTTAGCTACACCGTGCTGATGAGGACCAACGAGTCCGAAACACGTGTCCACGGTTGCTCTTTTTCTTTGCGGTCTTACCCACGATTTTTTCCTGTTTGCCATAAAGCTTTGGTCCGCACTAACATCTCCTATTTTTTATTCTTCCTTGGGTCCAGTGATTCCACGCAGGTAGCTATAGTTGCCTCCGTGGTGTGTTAGTTGTCGCTCCGGAAACCCGGGGTCTTCTAACTCTTGCCACAAATGTGCGACTGGCTGCCTGTCAGTGGTCACCGTTTGTGTCAATTCCTAAGTTGTGCCTATCCTTTCAACTTAGCTACACCGTGCTGATGAGGACCAACGAGTCCGAAACACGTGTCCACGGTTGCTCTTTTTCTTTGCGGTCTTACCCACGATTTTTTCCTGTTTGCCATAAACGTTTGGTCCGCACTAACATCTCCTATTTTTTATTCTTCCTTGGGTCCAGTGATTCCACGCAGGTAGCTATAGTTGCCTCCGTGGTGTGTTAGTTGTCGCTCCGGAAACCCGGGGTCTTCTAACTCTTGCCACAATGTGCGACTGGCTGCCTGTCAGTGGTCACCGTTTGTGTCAATTCCTAAGTTGTGCCTATCCTTTCAACTTAGCTACACCGTGCTGATGAGGACCAACGAGTCCGAAACACGTGTCCACGGTTGCTCTTTTTCTTTGCGGTCTTACCCACGATTTTTTCCTGTTTGCCATAAAGCTTTGGTCCGCACTAACATCTCCTATTTTTTATTCTTCCTTGGGTCCAGTGATTCCACGCAGGTAGCTATAGTTGCCTCCGTGGTGTGTTAGTTGTCGCTCCGGAAACCCGGGGTCTTCTAACTCTTGCCACAAATGTGCGACTGGCTGCCTGTCAGTGGTCACCGTTTGTGTCAATTCCTAAGTTGTGCCTATCCTTTCAACTTAGCTACACCGTGCTGATGAGGACCAACGAGTCCGAAACACGTGTCCACGGTTGCTCTTTTTCTTTGCGGTCTTACCCACGATTTTTTCCTGTTTGCCATAAAGCTTTGGTCCGCACTAACATCTCCTATTTTTTATTCTTCCTTGGGTCCAGTGATTCCACGCAGGTAGCTATAGTTGCCTCCGTGGTGTGTTAGTTGTCGCTCCGGAAACCCGGGGTCTTCTAACTCTTGCCACAAATGTGCGACTGGCTGCCTGTCAGTGGTCACCGTTTGTGTCAATTCCTAAGTTGTGCCTATCCTTTCAACTTAGCTACACCGTGCTGATGAGGACCAACGAGTCCGAAACACGTGTCCACGGTTGCTCTTTTTCTTTGCGGTCTTACCCACGATTTTTTCCTGTTTGCCATAAAGCTTTGGTCCGCACTAACATCTCCTATTTTTTATTCTTCCTTGGGTCCAGTGATTCCACGCAGGTAGCTATAGTTGCCTCCGTGGTGTGTTAGTTGTCGCTCCGGAAACCCGGGGTCTTCTAACTCTTGCCACAAATGTGCGACTGGCTGCCTGTCAGTGGTCACCGTTTGTGTCAATTCCTAAGTTGTGCCTATCCTTTCAACTTAGCTACACCGTGCTGATGAGGACCAACGAGTCCGAAACACGTGTCCACGGTTGCTCTTTTTCTTTGCGGTCTTACCCACGATTTTTTCCTGTTTGCCATAAAGCTTTGGTCCGCACTAACATCTCCTATTTTTTATTCTTCCTTGGGTCCAGTGATTCCACGCAGGTAGCTATAGTTGCCTCCGTGGTGTGTTAGTTGTCGCTCCGGAAACCCGGGGTCTTCTAACTCTTGCCACAAATGTGCGACTGGCTGCCTGTCAGTGGTCACCGTTTGTGTCAATTCCTAAGTTGTGCCTATCCTTTCAACTTAGCTACACCGTGCTGATGAGGACCAACGAGTCCGAAACACGTGTCCACGGTTGCTCTTTTTCTTTGCGGTCTTACCCACGATTTTTTCCTGTTTGCCATAAAGCTTTGGTCCGCACTAACATCTCCTATTTTTTATTCTTCCTTGGGTCCAGTGATTCCACGCAGGTAGCTATAGTTGCCTCCGTGGTGTGTTAGTTGTCGCTCCGGAAACCCGGGGTCTTCTAACTCTTGCCACAAATGTGCGACTGGCTGCCTGTCAGTGGTCACCGTTTGTGTCAATTCCTAAGTTGTGCCTATCCTTTCAACTTAGCTACACCGTGCTGATGAGGACCAACGAGTCCGAAACACGTGTCCACGGTTGCTCTTTTTCTTTGCGGTCTTACCCACGATTTTTTCCTGTTTGCCATAAAGCTTTGGTCCGCACTAACATCTCCTATTTTTTTTATATATATATATATATATATATATATATATTTATATATATATATATATATATATATAAAAAATAAGAGATGTTAGTGCGGACCAAAGCTTTATGGCAAACAGGAAAAAATCGTGGGTAAGACCGCAAAGAAAAAGAGCAACCGTGGACACGTGTTTCGGACTCGTTGGTCCTCATCAGCACGGTGTAGCTAAGTTGAAAGGATAGGCACAACTTAGGAATTGACACAAACGGTGACCACTGACAGGCAGCCAGTCGCACATTTGTGGCAAGAGTTAGAAGACCCCGGGTTTCCGGAGCGACAACTAACACACCACGGAGGCAACTATAGCTACCTGCGTGGAATCACTGGACCCAAGGAAGAATAAAAAATAAGACATGTAGGTAAATGCGTTCAGAATACGATTTCCCACAAAAAAGGCGCTATACATTTTTCTGATTATCCCATTGGCTTTTCCGGAAAAGCGACTTGAAAAATATGTATATGTTTTTTTTTTATTTTGAATACAAATATCTCGAAAAGTACGCATTTTTATGGCTAAATGAACATAGGTAAACATGTTCTGAATAAGATTTCCTACAAAAAAGGCCCTATACATTTTTCCAACTATCCCGTTGGTTTTCCGTTAAAATGTAAATACGCATCCATACATAATGATTGCCACAAAAAATGTCTTGATGACGTATACATATAGTAAAAATTCTATGACAAATATATATATATTTTTCAAGAAGCTTTTCCAGAAAAACCAATGGGATAATCAGAAAAATATATAGAACCTTTTTTGTAGGAAATCTCATTCTGAACACGTTCGCATGTTTGTTTAGCAATAAAAACGTGTACTTTTTGGGATATTTGTATTCAAAATTAAAAAAACACGAAAAAACATATATATTTTTCAAATCGCTTTTCCGGAAAAGTCAAAGGGATAATCAGAAAAATGTATAGCACCTTTTTTGTAGGAAATCGTATTTTGTATGAGTTTACCTATGTTCGTTTAGCCTTAAAAACGCGTATTTTTCGAGATATATACGTCCAAATGAAAAAAAACATGAAAAAATGTATATATATGTATATATCTCAAAAATCATGTCTTTTTTTCTGCGCAAAAGCAAAACCTTGTTCTAAAAGTTGAATACTTACTTCCTATGCAGAGAAACTGCTGTTCAGAATTTTTCTCTAAAACGGTTTTTTTTCCCTAATTTGAGTGGACTATATAACATGTATTTTATTATTTCATATAGGTCAATCAGGGATCAAAAATATCATGATATTTATATAAATATCAGACAAACTGATATATATATATCACAAAAAACGTATATATATCACTTTTTTGATATTTATGATATTTATTTTTATTTTTTTAATTCATGTAGCGTTTAATAAAATCACGATTGAATTTAAAACATTGCATATCATATTTTAAATCGTTTTTATTCAATGTTTTTTAAGCTTATTATGTCTTGGCTCTGAAAATGTAACAAACAAAACATAAATTCTAACAATTTAAAATAAAGTCAATTTCTGTTCAGCTGCCTCGGGTGCCCAAGGCACCCGCCCGAAAGTTCTTCTCACGGCCAAATGATGTATCATTTTACACGGGTTACCTCCTCTATCCTCCCAGCTGCATTTGGATATCATTGGGTTCGTACAAGTGGGAAGAGAATCATGAGTTTTGTTACATCAAAATTAAAATGACGATCTTGCCCCGTCCAACTGTAAAGCTAAGCAGCTGAAAAGAATTTGGCTTAAAAAAACATAACAAAATTGCTCTCATAGATGTTCAATATAAGTATTATAAGGACGATAGAAAAGTACCTATAAGTATTAAAATGAAACTAATTTAAAAAAAAAATATATATATATATATATATATATATATATGTATTTTTTTTTTTTTTTTCACCATTGGCGTAGGTGTTTAATCGCGCACCATAGGCGTAGGCGTTTTATTTTTATATTTGCGATATATATCATGATATTTATGGTGATATTTATGGTGTGATATTTTCCATAAATATTATGATATATATCCTCGATCCCTGAGGTCAATCAAATCAATATACTTTATTGCCCAGAAGAAAATTAATTCTCATTGACAAAGGGAACAAAGTGTATATAAATAAGTAAAAAAATAGATAACAGAAAATAGGAACAATAGAAAACAATTTAAAAAATAAATATTAATAAAATATTACTTTACATTAAAATGTATCGTTATAATATTCCTGAAATTATTATTTCAATTAATGTCTTTAATCTTATTAGATAGGTGATTATACGTGTTATACTCATAAATAAAGAGTCTTTGACTAGGGAAAATTTTGGAATTGGTAAAGTAAGGTTTTCATTTTGATGAGTGACATCATGGGGAGTACTAGTACAGACACAGAAGACAGGAACTATACAGAAGCGAAAGCTTGCCGCGGTACCTTTGATATCGGGTGTCTGATTTCTGTTACCTCGAAGTGACAGTAATATGCCTTACTACACTCGGAGAAATGATGTACACAAAAAATATGTCAATATTGCAGTATCAGTATTGCAGAATGTTCAAAAAAAGAAGTACACATTTATATTTATATCCCATATTTCAGGCATCATTAATCATAATAATGCGCTTTTAAGCCAATGCATTTTTTTTTCATACTGCTACCAGAATAAGAAAATACTATCATGGAAAGTAGTACAATGTATTATAGATATACAATGAAAGAAACATATATTATGTAGCTTAAAATTAAACACAAGATTTGATGAAGAATATATTTTCAATATTGTTGAGTAGAACATTACAAATCAAATAGTACAGTGAAAAAAATGTTTACGTAAAATAACAATATACGTGAATAGGGCATGTGCACATGACGTCACAGTTAACCTCAAAAATATATATTTCTTAAGATTTATGAGTATTTCATAGCTGTTATTAAAATTTCAGTTTGGTTTCCGTGCTTTCAACTAAAATCTAATTCAGTGTAATGTTTATGAAGTTCTAAATACTTTCTCCTAATAAAATAGGACTCTTTTTGTAGGTTGGAAATCTAACCTGTAATTAGCAGTCTATTTTTATTAACCAACATTATTGAAAAATTATTAGCCTGAATTTTTAAATATTTGCTTGGAGCCAGTATTGCTCCAAGCTGAAATGAGTATACAAACATTAAAAATGAGAATAAACTTGAAAAACTTAAAATCTGAGGTTATGTTGGTTATATGATGCACATGCCCTATTATTGATTTTTCTTAATTGATATACACAATGAAAAGTTCTTTAGCGGTACGAGTTAAGAGTCATTACTTAATTACCTTATTCATGGTCACAATACAATTCTGTCCGTTAGAAACTGATGAATATATTCTGTAACTTATTGCATTTCTGATAAGAAAATATTTTCTTTCATATTACTTCTTTTCAACTGCTAATTGTTTAGTATATCTAATATTACTTTCTAGTTGTTTCAGTAATATAAATTTATACATACCTTTCAGGATTTTTGGGAAATAGAAAGAAGCTTATTGTTTCACCCGCCTTCGAAGGGCATGGACGATAGGCACAACCCCTGCTATACCCTTTAGAACCCATTATAATTATAAACAAAAATCAAATAAATAAATAAACTTAGAATAAAAAATTGTCGAAAATTGGAAGAAGTCACGAAAATAACCAACCACCGTGTAAGAATTTCAAAGACTGTCAATCGCACAGCGTCAAGAATTATCATATGGCTTTTGACAAATATATACCTTATATCCTCATGGCGACTATGAACAAATTTGGTCCCGCCAGAAAGGCTTTCCAGGTAGCAGGGTAACGTCATTATGATGTCTTTTAAAGGTGATTTTTCGTCGCCGACGTCATGGTCCCAATAAATGATTTACCAGAGACGTGATATTTAAAAGGTACTTCTGACGTCATCATGAATACGTCAAATACACGTTTCTTTTAGGTCATTATTTTGACGTCATTAATAAATGACCTACCAGAGATGTGATATTTAAAACGTACTTCTGACGTCATCATGGAGACGTCAAATACACGTTTCTTTTAGGTCATTATTTTGACGTCATTAATAAATGACGTACCAGAGACGTGATATTTAAAACGTACTTCTGACGTCATCATGAAGACGTCAAATACACGTTCCTTTTAGGTCATTATTTTGACGTCATTAAAATGACGTCATTTTGTCGTCAAAATTGGTCATTTGGTTCACTATATATATTCATATATTCACTATATATATGTATATAGCGATTTTTGACCAATCATAATAGCAATATATTATTACAATAAAAACGTACATATAGAAACATCAGTATGTTTTGACATAGTTGCCGAATATATTTTGCAACCTGAAATTTTAATTTAAATAAGTCATTATAAAATAAAAACACATAGAAGTATTTAGTGACTAGTTCAATTTTTGCCACATAGTAATAATAATTTTGTTTTACTATATCTAACTAGGTATACAGCTTTTAAACATATTTAAACAAAGATGTTCAATGGTTCAGTGAGTTGAGTGTTAAGTTGCGAGTCAAGAGGTCGGCGGTTCGATCCCTGCACATTTCGGTTTTTTTTTTCGTCAAAAACTTTATTAATAATTATGGAAAAATATTATAATGAGAGGTTTGCATCCCTTATCGCAAAATTCACTGATTACCAATACGTCATATTGGCGTCATATGTATGACGTCATATATATGACGTCATTGGGCTGTGACATTGTGCCGTCTTTTTCACGTCATTTTTACGTCATGCTGAAGGTGAAATTGACGTAATTAATGCCGAAAAAACGACGTCATAATGACGGCACCTTGCTGCCTGGGTTGCTTTTGCTTCTGTATAGTTTCTGTCTTCTGTGGTACGGACATTACTTTTATGCTTATATGAAAAAGAAAACAGTTTCCAAAATGTATGTGGAAATCACTGAGAATTCCTTAGGTCAAAAAAAGTGGTTTACATGAATCGTGAATTCTCGCTTTACATAGATACTGAAGTATTGTCAACTAGCCTTGTTTTATTAAATATTTCCGTTTTATTAAGCTTTATTGATCCCTCCTACTATTGTTATTTGCAGTAAATTGAAATAGTCAATTAAATACGTTGAACTTATATATACATAAAGACACCCCTGTATCTTTTTTATTTGTCACCAAATTCATTTCAAATTTTTATCAGCCATACAACTCCATAAGACGACTTTATTCAACACACAAATGCCGCCTGGATCTAAAACGCCGGCTTACTGGGATAAAAAGAAAATAGCAATTTTCGAGAAATCATAGTAGGCTTAGAGATAGACAAAAATTTTGTTAATAAAAGTTGTTCGGAATCACTTGACATGCCCCCCTATAAAATTTTGTGAAAATCGGAATATTTAAAAAAAAAAATTTTTGTTTCACTTCTCGTGAAGACACCCCTGTATCTTTTTTATTTGTGACCAAATTCATTTCAAATTTTTATCAGCCATACAACTCCATAAGACGACTTTATTCAACACACAAATGCCGCCTGGATCTAAAACGCCGGCTTACTGGGATAAAAAGAAAATAGCAATTTTCGAGAAATCATAGTAGGCTTAGAGATAGACAAAAATTTTGTTAATAAAAGTTGTTCGGAATCACTTGACATGCCCCCCTATAAAATTTTGTGAAAATCGGAATATTTAAAAAAAAAAAATTTTGTTTCACTTCTCGTGAAGACACCCCTGTATCTTTTTTATTTGTGACCAAATTCATTTCAAATTTTTATCAGCCATACAACTCCATAAGACGACTTTATTCAACACATAAATGCCGCTTAGATCTAAAACGCCGGCCCACTGCGATAAAAAGAAAATAGCAATTTTCGAGAAATCCTAGTAGGCTTAGAGATAGACAAAAATTTTGTTAATAAAAGTTGTTCGGAATCACTTGATATGCCTCCCTGTAAAATTTTGTGAAAATCGGAATATTTTCAAAAAAAAAAAAAATTTTTGTTTCACTTCTCGTGAAGACACCCCTGTATCTGTATCTTCTTTATTTGTGACAGAATTCATTTCAAATTTTTATCAGCCATCATTTCAGCATATGATTGATCATGTTCTCCACTCGCACGTCCTCTCTTATGTCCTCATGGCATCTCCGCCTTTCCGTTGTCCATCTCGGGCAGTAAAAGATAGTGTGGTCCGGTGACTCACATTCCCCACAATAGATACACACATGATCATCTACGTGACCTATTCCGCGCACATTTGTTCGGAAACTATCGTGTCCTGACAGTGCCTGTGTCAGGTTATATCCCACTTCTCCATGCTGTCGCTCAGCCTATGGTTTGATGGAATGTTCATGAAGTTTATTTTGGCCTCTGCTCGCTGTATAGCACGTCTGGCGACATTATGCCATCTGTCGTGGTTACCTGTTAGGTACACATTAATTTTATATAAAATTCAGGTTGTATAATGAAACCACCACGGTTTATTAATAGACTGTACTATAACTATTTAAATGAAATAATGAAAATGGTCGTTATAATAGATATTTAATTTAAAAAAATTTAAGACATGCAAATTTTGGGCTAATATCGTAGAATAGTAACTACATAATACAAATAGAAAAAATATGATGAATTCGTGAAAAGTGCAGTAGAAATTCAAATATTCAACAGCGCCGTCAAAACACGATCTGAATATATTGACGTCAGTAGTGCACACCTAGCACCACCCACAGCTATCCATTGCCTTCATTTCACTGATGCGGTGATGAATGAACTTACCTATAGTCTAATTCAGTTTAAGAATGAAGTGCTCCTGAAACCGATTTGCACAGCCACACACACACAGTTTGAACTTGAATTAGTCATTTTTCAAGTCAACTCCCCCTGGATCTGGATTGTTTGGCGGGGGGTGAGCTTACGCTCACGTGCACTCAGGCCTCATAAGCGGGCCCATTGTGCTGCACCTGTAAGTGGTGGCATGTCCACCGAGCCTCTCATTTCTCAAGGTCAACTCCCCCTAAAAAAAAAAATCTTTCTATTATGTTAGAGATCATTTCTGATTTCATCATTTTTAAATACATTCTTTCACTAAACAGCAGAGTGTGGCGTGCTTTATTTGGCAGGTTCGGCTATCATAAAAATAATTTTTTTTCTCGAAAATTTGTCTAAAATTCCATTTTCTGAGATCGGACTGGCAGTCTATTATTTTTAAGCGACATCAATTTATTTTTAACTTTTTTTCAAAATATGCTACAAAAGTCAGCTTTCTTTGTAATAGACCAACATTTTATCTTTTAGATTGTGACAGTTCAACTACACTTGGCAAGCCGATAAATCTTTTAGTGCCAGTTAATCTCTTTTACTAGATCCAGCCTTTCATTGATTTCAATTGTGAACCAAAATTTTGGTAGTGTGATAAACATTTCAGCCTGATGTCGCTTCCTAAAACAAGTCATAAGGTTATGTTCTAATCAGTATGCAGTTATTTAAATAAAATATATAAAATAGGCTACCTTGGTATTCCAAAATATAGTATATAATTTAAACTCATAAAAGTTTGTTCAATGAAGTTTGTTTTGTTTTTAAGTTGACAAATGTCAAAAGTCTCATTTAGGGATTTTTAATTAAAGAACAGGCCTGATTAATCAATTGGCGCAAATTCCGGTTTTTTGTGATAAAAAGACAAAAAAGCGGTAGACATTTTTCATTTCTGGAAGAACAGGGGCATGTTCTCCATGTGTTAAAGTTCTAATTTTATTAAGAAAATAAACCTAATAACATCTAAGGTCAGTACATACATTTTTAATAAATTCTGTATTACTAAAAGAAAGGAGTCAAATATTTGTGATTTTACATAAACATACCTGGGCAATTTCCATGAAGTGTAACTTTTCCAGGTTTTTTTCTTTGGACCATAGAAATTCTGTCCTTAAGCCCTAAACCTGCTGGTTTTTAATTTTCTTTGCCAACCGATGGTTTATAATTTTTATAATTATTATATTTGGAATATCACAAATCATAATTTGGATATTGTCGTACTGGAGCCCTAGTCTAAATTGGTACCAAGTGATAAACTGTACAGAGCTGCTTGCTGCATCACTTGTGACAGGGTGCGAAGGCTGCTCGGAAGCATTCTCGTGATTTGCTGTATATATATATATATATATATATATATATACACGCAGTCACTCAGCCTCCACACCATACATGGCCTACCAAAACTCCACCTATATACACGAAGTATTTAATTACATACTCTCAACGGTTAATTCAGCTTCCATTACCTCCATAGGTTTAACTGGTATCCTTTGTATATATTTTGTACTTGTTTATGTAACCAGGCCTCCTTTTAAACATAACATGAGTTTACTGGGCCTCCAAACGGTGTTGCCACTTTTGCTAGACGTAATTTGCCCTTATATTGTGCAAGTGAAAAATAGATAAATACCTCCGTTTAAAATACACCATAGTTGCGTGGAAGTACAACAATCTAGAGGCATAGACAAACAAATTAGTTAAAAATTTAAAAAGTTCTTTTATATTATATTATAAATTTTTATATTATAAAATAAATAATATAATATTAATAAAATAATCATCTAAGATTTTACGTATAGTACAGTTACTCTGTCATTTGACTTGTTAATAATTTCTACAAGAGATTTTCTTTTTTATACTGCAGAGGGGCTTACCCGAAACATTAATTGATATTTTCCACAAATATGTCGTGTCCGCTACGGCCACTATGTTGAATAAATGAGTCAAAATAGGTTTTTATTAATTATCTCCTTTCCTGTTAGTTCTACCCTAAAATTAGATATTACCAATATTGCAGAAAGTGAAAAAGTTACAACTTTTATTTAAACTATTTCTCTTAGTCGGGGAGCCCTCCCTAGCGGTACGTGCACCCCCCCTCGATCCTTTAGGACAATGGTTTTCATAAAGATTAAAACCTAAGGAACAATTTAAGACATATCCCCAAAAAAAAAACTGGCTGTACTTTCAAAATGGCGGCCATATGTTAAAAAAAACTGTTGCCAATTTCGTTTTTGTCATTTAACACAAAAACTAAAAAAGATGGACAAAAACTTTTATAAAAAAAAACAACGTGCATAAAATTTTCTGCAATTTTGTACCTATACAATATTTTGATAGGAGTTACCATTTTCCAGATAAACGAGTCCAAAATTAAGAAAACATGGAAATTCATATATCGTTAAATCAGGAAATAACTGACAATTATTGTAAGGCGTGTATAATACAACTTTATATTATTAACATAAAAATAAAATAAAATAAACTGAAATAAATTAATAATAATAATAATAATAATAATAATATAATTTGCAGACATTTATCTCGAAAACGGTAACAGTGGTATCTGGAAAACGGTAATTCCTATCCAAATATTGTATAGGAACAAAATTGTAGAAAATTGTATGCGCTTTGTTTTTTGTGCAGGTACCCCCGATTCTTTGCTCTACAGGCTGTATTAGTAGGGGTCGAGAAGAAAATGGATTATCCAGAAATCTTAACAATGGCTAATAGTGTGTAGACAATATAATTCAACCTCAAAACGTTAAGCAGAGTTGGGAATATGGACAGAATTTATTGATATGGATAAGCGAAATTAGGATGAGTGACAGTTCCCAAAAAATAAGCCCCACTTTTAAGAACCATAAAACACCTGTAACTTTCATCTTTCGAATATGGAATGATGTACCGGCTGGTCAAAGCTTAGACTTATTGTGTACTACGGGGTGTGTCTAGAAATTCCGCAGATATAGACCCAAAACAGATGTGTGGAGTTAAAATAAGTCAATCGGATTAAATATATCTATATGCCAAAGTGCTTCGTTTGTTCCATATAAAAATAATTAAAACTTCAAACTACCCTTATCCTTACACGTATTAGTTCATATTTTTATCAGGAATGATAAGGTCATTCGACTTTTGTTTTTTTTGCAAAATACATCTATTACCTGTATTTTGTTTCTCTTGCAAAATTTGGATAACTGATAGTCGGGATTTCCCGGACACGCGAAAATAAAAAGACGTTCTAAAAATATTAAAATACAGGGTGTCCCGAATTGCATAGGCCAAACTTGACCAAGGAATACAACTTTTCAAAATTAGAAAAAAATTTCCTATAAACATGGGTCGGGAAGTGCTTAGTTTCCGAGATACAGGGTGTTCAAATAATTCTCCTGAAAATGTTTTTTTATGAATATTTTCGAAACGTCTAAAGATAAACAAATGATAATTTACACAGAAATTTAACTTTTTATGCTTTTTAAGACAAATGACAACTATGTACGAAAATAATTCAGGAGCGGGTGAAACTTGGGGGGGGGGGGGGGGGTGCTAGGTATAATTTAGCCCCAACTTTATTGTGACACTTTTACATTAATTTATGAGCAGAACTTAAAAATTTGAAGTTTTCTACACAAAAAAACACATTTCTAAATTTTAGGTGGGTTCGAATAAAAACATCTTTAGGAAATCTTCTGCGATATTCGCGTACCTGGCATTCCCGTTTCCATTACAATATCCATGAATAAAATGAATATCCGCGTACTCCACATTACAAAACATGACCATTTTTGACTTTTCAATAGAACACTTTTCCAAAAGGAACTAATAAAACTACAGAACAATGAACTACAGAAAACACAAAAAACAACGTCATTATTGTCATTCCGACATTGTATGCTAGATTAGTTTTCATTTGTTACAAACATTACAATCGTGGCACACTCCTGCATACCAGGAATGCTGGTAATAATGGTTACTAATTAATTAAGTTCAGATAAGATTTACTCAAAAACTGATAATTTTAGAGAAAAAACACTTTTTTGTGCAGAAAACTTCAAATTTTTAAGTTCTGCTCATAAATTAATGTAAAACTGTCACACAATAAAGTTGGGGCTAAATTATACCTAGGCCCCCTCAGTTTCACCCGCTCCTGAATGATTTTCGTACATAGTTATTATTTTGTCTTAAAAAGCATAAAAAGTTAAATTCCTGTGTAAATTATCATTTGTTTATCTTTAGACGTTTCGAAAATATTCATAAAAAACATTTTCAAGAGAATTACTTGAACACCCTGTATCTCGGAAACTAAGCACTTCCCGACCCATGTTTATAGGAACTTTTTTCTTATTTTGAAAAGTTGTATTGCTTAGTGAAGTTTGGCCTATGCAATTCGGGACACCCTGTACATACCTAATATGGGAATCAGAAACTCTAGTTACGAGAAACCATAGTTTCCTTTTCGACGGCTGTCGGTTTTTTATGACTCGCCCGGTATCTAACAACTAATTTATTATATAATGTAACTAATATAAACATTTTGAGAGTACATATTTAATAAAAACCGAAATTGACAACATTTTCAAAAATTGCTAAATTATTAAAACGTCAAAAGTAGTCCAAACAAGTTATTTTTTCGGCCTCTTTACGATGGATTTTAGTATGTGAAACTGTGTTTTTCCGAGATGTGGAGAGTGGAGACAGAAGATTCTCAAAAAACAAAGTTACTTGATTTTTGTAAAACCCTCAATATAAATTTAAACAATTATTTTGCATCGCCTAATTCATATATTCTCAGGTTTACAAGAGTTCTGTATTGTCAACGGCATTTTTTGAATAAGCATTTCTACATTTGATAAAGATAAAATACTAATATAGACCAGCCGTTCTGCAAACAATTTTCATATGGTGAAAGGAGGTCAATTTTTTTTTTATCTGATACCTAGATACCTGTTATGTAAGAATAATCTAGATTTTCGTATTTATAAATAGCGTCCCACTAAACAAAACATATATCCGTAATATTACGCAATATTAAACTGAAGTAACATATTAAATGTTTTCTTGCAATATGATATTTATATTAAAATAACCTAACTTTGGTATAGCTGAGAAATGTTAAATTGCAAAATATTGAAGAAACATTTAGTTAATATTAGCTCGAAAATATTTCCGTAATATAAAAAATTATATTTAACAAATGTATGTCACATATTATAATCAATGTATCTTTAATATTGCCATTAAAATAAACATATTATATTACAAGAATGTAACTTGTAATATTACACGAAAATATTTCACATATATAACTGTAAATGTGTTACGAATGAATCTCATACATTATGAATAATATGCATTTGATCATACATTAACATTATTTGCAACGTTTATTCTATGTAACTACCATGAACTTCTATGAAAACTCGCCTATTCACAGAACGCGTCGTTTCTACATAACCTTAAAACCTTCGATATTTTGTGAGTAAGTGTGTTGCGCCTTAATGCCTTTAATTTCAGAAATGGGTGATAAAGCGAGAATAAGGTGAGTAGATAATTACAGTAATGTAGAAATTTGTGGAAACTTTTAGCAACAAAATAAAAATAAACTTTAAATTTTATTTATTTAGTTACCTTACCCTGTGTTAAGGCGAGTTTATAAAAAAAGTCCCAGTCCTAACTTAGCCTATCTTAGTCTTAATTTTTCCCCTAAAAAGTTAAATGTACAGGTTACCCGTATGCCGTTTATAAAAGTCGCAATCCTGTCTTGTCCTAACTTAACCTAAAATTTTTAGATTAATTTTTCCTAGGGGCTAATACCACTGAATAGATCAGAAATCAATTCCAATTGGCATGAAAAGTTAGCGTATCTATTTTACGATCAACTTAAGACAAAGGCCAGTTTTTATAAACCCGTCTTAAAACATCAGATATATTTTAGGGAAAAATTAAGACTAAGACAGGCTAAGTTAGGACTGGGACTTTTTTTATAAACTCGCCTTTTATTTGTCGAAGCACACTAATTGCATTTTATTGATAAACATATAACATTAAAATATTATTCTTGTTTCAACCTGCTTATTTTAGGTCAGTTATTTATTGCTTTACTCGTCGGAGGCTAGGGGTTTATCCCCAGATCCGTTGCATATGTGGTCCTAATCACGGGGATAAAAAAAAATAAAAATTTGATATTAGGCCACCGATCAATTGTCCCTGTTTTAAGTTGGCTGCTCGACCAACGTAATAGCTAGGGAGTTGGTGGCAGAATTTTTTATATGATTTTATCATGTGACTGAAGTCGAAAAGTGTAAAGATCTCATAATAACAAGCCGGAAAAACCATTTCAGTCATTACGGCATTGCTGATTTTTTAATAACAGTTATTTAAAAGTGCAAAAAAAACAAACGCTCCTATATAATTTTATTGTGTCAGTAATTTGTTTTAAATGTTGCCTGTCAGTGTCAATATGACATTGATATAAATGCAGTCGTCTGAAATCTATGTGTCTGCGTTTTCTTGTAATTTAATTTTTTTTATTAATTTATGATATACTAAAAATTAAGTGATTTTATTGGCGCTGTACCATATATCAAAAGTTTCGCAAAGCGGTAAGAAACAATAAAACAAACTTCAGTTACCCGTACTGCTGAGTTTAAAGAGGGTGAATTTTCAAAAATGCGAAAAAAAAACGCTTCTATATTATTTTATTATTTCAGCCACTTTGCAGGAAGCTTTGTTTGTTTGTAAAGAACATAAAAAAAATAATGACTGAAATCTACAATGCTGATTTCTCATTGGCTGACGTTTCTTATTAATAATTGAAAAGTGAAACATGTTTTTTCAAAATAATTCGGCAACGCTCGATCCTACGAGAAGAATGTTCAAGACAAAGTTGAATAGGACAAAATTTCCTACATTTTTTGTATATACATTTTTATTGTAAGTCTAATACGTAAGAAGATACAGCGGTGGAAAAATGTTTGATTTTTTTTTTTTTCAAAAAATGCTCGAACTCCTTTGTTGCGCGGACGGTCCTGCCTTTAATACGTACAGGCTTAGAGAGTAGTGTTTTTGATTTGATAATAATTACTTACACTTTTGGTATATTGAATGTTTCTAAGCAATTGTAAGGATTAAATGTGTGTAAGGATTTTGTAAGGGATTTAAAATTTTGTAGCCAATAGTCAGGACATAAAATTTTATAATTTGAAATTTCTTTAAAAAATGTTGGATTATCTAGAAATTATAAAAAGAGTATAAGAGCAAGTGCCGACTCTTGAGGTATTCCATTTTTATTGCCAATTCTTCTGAATACCCGTCATTAAATTTAATAACTTTTGTTTCCTATTTTCGAGAAATGATGTAAGCCACTGTAATACTATTCCGTCAATTTAATATTTTTTTTAGTTTCAATACAAGTATTATTATAATATATCTTTATTATAATAATATAAAATTTGTTATGTTGTGAACATGCATTATATAATAAAAAAAATTTTTCTTAAACCCATTTGTCTGACGCTGTATCTCTTTAAACATTAGACTTACAATAAAAATGTATATACAAAAAATGTAGGAAATTTTGTCCTCTTCAACTTTGTCTTCAGCATTTGTCTCGTAGGATTGAGCGTTGCCGAATTATTTTGAAAAACAATTTTTTGCACCTTTAATTCAAGATGGCGGTTCGCGCCTCCTCCCCACCCCCAAGGTTGAAAACTTGTGTTTTTTATCATGGCCTCGACTTAAACGACATATGTCAAAATCATTAATACTCCACATTTTGCAGGGCAAAATTCCCGACTGATTGTCTTACTTTGACATTTTTTGGAGTAAATTGAGAATATTTCTGAAAATCAGCAACGTACACGTCAGCCAATGTTTTTCTCTGCTAATGGATATAAAAACTAACAAATTACCAAACACCATTCGAGGTTTCTATTTTGAATAGCCTACATTTTTATTTGCACTTAAGCTTGGTTGCCATTTTGATAATATAACTCGATAACTGAAAGACACTCGACCTATGGTCTCGTGTTTTTGTACCATAATAAAGATAATGATTAACTATGTTATGTCAGTAACTATGATACTTCTATACTGTATTCTCGATCAGATATTAATATATTCCATTTTTTAACAGAGGCTGTCAAAATTACCTTCGCAGCCACCACAGCAAAACAATTCGAAGATGTGGTAGCTGAATGGCAGCGCTTCGCCAAACAAAGGAAACAGCGAGAGAGGCAATGAATAATATGGATTTTTTTTATAACACTAGTTTTTTTGTTGTTGGGAATTTGCATTTTTATTTTTATTTATTTTTATACATTGTATATTTTTATGTATATTTTTAACAAAATATATTTTTAATTAAATGTTTTCTTTTTATTTTAAGTTTAGGTGATTATTTATTAAATACTATAGATGCCTCAACTGATGCAAGTTAGTGCTGAAGGATTATGGACAGGTGCCTGTCGAATAATGTGTCCCCCACTAATTTGTACAGTACATCTTACAATTTCCTATGAGTAGAAACACATAATTTGACACAATATTTCTGTCCGTAATCCTCTAATACTAACTGGCACTGGGACAACTATAGTATTCAACCAAGGTTATTGTTACTTTGGGGCAATATTAATTCAGAACTAAATTAATGTTACCTTAATATTTACATTTATCTTGATACTACATTGCCTTACTAGTATTCGAATCAAGTGCGGATCTAGAAATTTCAATAATTCGTTTCTCGTCTGTGGCGCAATACGAAATATGGGAAATAACATATCGAGAAGCACTATGTTTTGAAGTTTATGAAAATATTTTCATTACTAACTGAAATACAACGAATTGAAATTTTGTGATTTACAATTTAACAAATCACAAAATTTCAATTCGTTGTATCTCAGTTAGTAATGAAACGTATTGATGTATTTTTGTGAAAAGTAAAATTCATATAACAAAAAAAAATTATTTTAAACAGGAGTGTCTAGACCTGGGGGGGTAACCGAATTTTAAAAAAAATTTTCGCAAACTGCTTTTTCAAAATTTTTTAGGGGTCGTTAGAGAAGTGCTTCTCGAGATGTTATTTCCCATATTTCGTATGGGTCCCATGCGCCACAGACGAGAAAAAAATTATTGAAATTTCTAGATCCGCGCTTGATTCGAATATTAAGCATACATTGCAGCAATGATATTCATGGTGAGATATAAATAAGTATGTAATGTAACACGTTAAATAAGTATGTAATGTGGCAAGTTATATTGATAAATTATTACGTCAATATGTTATGAACATTAAGTAATATTTTCACAATGTTACCTTTTTAACAATGTAACAGAGTAACATTTAATAGTATGACAAATTACTTTGTAGCAACATTACGACACTGTTCATGATCTGTTTTACATAACATTACATGTAACTTTGTAATATTGAGGTTCTATTAAAGTAATAATGCATTGTTTAGTGGGGTGCCTGAATTTTTATGATCATTTAAATAATTGAAATCGCTGTTACCTGCAAATATCTAAGCCCTTATTACTTCAGTCAATTTTCGACAACTGACGTAAATAATTGTGGAAGTTTTGAAAAAGATCTGTCGCGCTCGAACCGCCATTTTGAAAAAATGCTGCTCAATCTTAAATCTTTATTAATAATTGTGGAAAAATATCATGGGGAAAGGTTTGCATCCCTTATCGCTAAACGGAGATACACTTCTCAAATTACTAGGATGCCCAAGCGGAATGATTACCAACAATACGTTATATTATCGACGCCAGTTGTCTGTGACAACTGTGATTTTCACGTCATAAGTAAGTCATGATAAAGGTCATTTCACCGTCATCACTAACCAAAAATTGACGTCATAATGACGACACTTTGCTACTTAGGATGTCCCGAATTGGAACTGCATGTATTGCTCTCCGTTATTACAAAAGATAGAAAGTCGGCTATAAATGTACACAGTTTCAGAAATTCTGGGATTACAATGGTGTGTTTAGATTTGAGTTAATTTTTTCAGTTTTTGAAACAATGCGAAAAACCACAATGGTCCATTTTGGAAAACCCTTCATATTTAAATAGTTATATCAAGTAACTTACACTTTATATAGCCACTTTCTTTAAGATCTTTACAGGAAGTGTAAGAGAAGAAAATATTGTTTTTGAGATATTAACTTTTATTTCTTATATGGATGTCATATTGATTTTTTTTGTATTCGATATTACTTTTAATCCTCTACTTTTAATGTACTGTCGTGAGCAAAAAAATAGGACAACTATTTTTTTCTAATGTAAATCTGTCTCTATTTGCTAGGGATTGCAATACCGGTTAACCGGTTAACCGGTTATTAGGACAAAAGACACATGACAATAATTACCGGTTATTTCAATTTTTTACCGGTTATTTCGGTAAATTCTGAACTTACGATATGTCACGTATTCAACGTTTCTATTTATGTCACTGACTAGTATGCACTAAATACGGAGTGACTGTCCCAACACTGAACACTTTTAATAATAAATAAATAATATTATAAAAAGTAAAACCCAGACACCAAGCCCTAAGAAATACAAGTAAGAGAGACATTGACAATATCGTGCGATAGGAAATTGAATATTTCACTGCCGCAAATATCCGTGGAATACATTTAGAAGTATGTCATTACCAATTCTTATTAACTTATCGACCTACCAATATCGATTGAGGAAGGACATCTTCAGCTGGTGGTATTCTATGCACAAATATCACGACTAACAGATATAGCTTTGAAATACTAACCCTTTTAACAGGCCGTTTTTAAAAAATATTGTATTTTTAGATTAGGTGTTCAGTAAATGCCCTATTTGAGTTTATGTTTATAATTTTTGTTATTTAAGTTGATAAAATTGTTATTTACAGAATAATTATTTATTTAAATTTATTTCATTTGTATTTTTTCCTTTTGATAAAATCTTTTGGTTCGTTCATTATATTAAATATACGTATATAATAGTATATTATTCAACGATGGCTATTATTCACGAGGGTGAAGTTTAAGACACGAGCCGTAGACGAATGTCGTAAATCACCAGAGTAGCCATTATATGCGAGTAAAATACTATACTTTGTCCACGACTATTAGATATTTTTGTTAAATTGTTTACTGAAGAAATTAATTAATGAATTATTTATATTATGCTTTTTGAGTAATATGTAAAATTATTGTAAATAACGTTGATGTTTAAATTTAATTTGACAAGCCGTTCTTTGACACATAACGGTCTACTCAATCAAATTTAAAAACGAAATTGTACGATAAAAGAGGGTTTGTTTCTGAAACGCTAAAAAAAGTTATCTATTCATAAATCTGATAATAACAGTAAAATTGTTCACTCAATTGTAGCTATGACAGTTAACGAATAATTATATTTAAGGTTTCAGAAACTAGCCATAAATTCTACTAAAAAGTTGCGAGATTGCACTCGAATTGAAAAAATACCTGCCCGTGACTTCTTATAAACAACTGACTGTCCTTATTATTCACTAGTGAATACTGAAATCATTATTCACTGCAGGGAATAATGAATGGGAATTAATAGTCGTGGACAAAATTTTTTTTTTCATTCATTCTAAAAATTACCGGTAAATACCGGTTAACCGGTTATTTACATTTTTATTTACCGATTTACCGGTTATTAAAACTTCCGGTAAATTGCAATCCCTACTATTTGCACACTTGCAATGAATTTTGACAAATACCTGACAATGTCACAAAAATTAAAGTACACAATCAGATTTTAACAAAAATACGATATAAGACTTGTCCCATTTTTTTTGCGCACGACAGTACTACAATATGACAAAATTGATCTTTAATCAGTTAAAAACAAAAAAAATATATTTTTATTCGCAGGCTATGATTTAATGTACTAATACCCAGAAATAGAGACAGCAATACTTGAAACACACTGTATGCAGAGATGGGCCGAATAGAAAAAAAGTCGTTAAGCACTATGTAATTTGAAAATAGTCAGAGATATGAGAATATAGTTTTCACTACAATTAGTTTGAATATATACCTACATCCAAAGTATCCTATGTCTTATTAGTGACTGAGAATTTTTAAAAACAAACGAATTTGAACCACAATACATAGTAAACAATATATTTTATGGTGTACTATTGGCGTAAAAAACACCACTATACCAATAACAAATATATTTAGAAAATTTGTCGTCTTAAAAGTGAATTGTGTCAATTAATTTTAAAAAATCTAAGCGGTGTCATAAATGTAGCACACAATAGATACCTAAACACTCCCAACATTCCTAGTGTTAGTTCAGCAACCTCATAACTCAACAACGAATAATGCCTCAAATATATAGAATTAATAATCTTCAAATGCATTTACGCGTTGCCAAAGTTACGGATGTCGAGTGAACCGCTACATCTAGACAATTTTAAACAGCATGAGATATACAGCAAACGCTTTTAGCGCACTTTAGTGGCAAACGGCTGAACTAAATTTTATACGGCATCCAAAACTGAGGCAAGTTGGCCTCCGTGAAGTTTTGGCGGGAAAATGTTTGTAACTATATTTATAACCTTTCTTGACATTTTACAATGGGTGGTCACTGGGCCTCCGTATACCGGAGGTCCAGTGACCTCGGAGTCCCAGTGAACCGTAAAATTTACATGGCCGGATGCCCACTCGTACCTTAAAGATATATATATATATATATGTATATATATATATATATATATATATATATATATATATATATATATATATATGTGCATTTGTATCGTGTCCGCCTCCTTACAAATTTGTGGCGCCCGCACCTCCACTAGAAATAATATAGATAGATTAGTTCTGTTTACATATACATAACCGCCAAATTTCACTTACCAAGGGCACGCGGAGAGGGGAAAGGATTTTTATCTTTTTTTACATACACTTTTTTGTTCATACGATTGGTATGTTTACACCTCGTTATATAAATAGTACCTCTCTGACTCAATGTATTTAAAACTGTTATATATAACGGTAGACTTTGCCTCCTTCGAGGTTGCCAGACTTCTATAGTGTAAAATGCTCTAGCGCTTGCGCAATTAGTTGCGCTATGCAATCGTGTGCGTTTGTTATTATGATGATTCATATTGTGTAAGTTATACTCTATCACATTACATTGGTGTTTTACCCGATAATGTGCGATCCCTGCCAAAAATTCCACATAGAAACTTATAAAAAAAAAGTGATGCGGTTTTATCGTTCCTATAAGTTATATTAGTATTATACAGACAGGATTTTATCTGTTTTATTAAGTTTTAAATCGGTTATGAAACAGTAATTCCGAATAAGCTATTTGGAATTATCATGTTGCCCTTTCATGAGTACTTATATGAAATATACATCAACAAATCTACAGTTTAGTGTCTGCAAATGCACCCTTGCCCTTATATCTGTAAACGTATGGAATTACAGATACAACTTTAAAGAGATTCTAAACTTTTCTATAAGTAATATCATAACAGTTCCAGTCCGTCCTTTCTCCAGTATCTATCGTATGTAACACACCATTTATCAACATGTTTTTATTGTAAATTTCAACATTGTTTTTTATTAGTATTAATGTGGATATACATGTCAACAAATGTACAGTTTCAATTGTATATTTTACAGATGTATTTTTATTGTAAACTTCCATTTTGCTTTTTTATTAGTATTAATTTGGATATGCATGCCGACAAATGTACAGTTTAAATTGCATATTTCAAATAGAGATACTAATATTGTGGTAAACACAAAATTCTGCAAAGTACTTATTTCCTCGGGTGTTCTTGTTCTAGCCTAGAAGCAATGAATGAGTTAGCAGTGAAAGAAACTGCTTTGTTTTTAATTTAACAAACACACTTCAGTTCCTTAGGTCACATTAGATTAGATATGAATTAGCTACACGTATACAGCTCCCTCTACTGGAGCCTGGAGTAAAGTTGCTGCTGAAATTTCTATCAGTTTCTACCAGAATGGAGCAGCAAACATTTACTTATACCACATCAATGAGAATTTATAAGAACAGTATCTAAGGTAAAACGTGCGGCTTTCCGTGGTTAAATGGCAAGTGTTTCTATAAGAAACGAGCTGCATTAGGTTGACTTGCAATTGAAGATTACTAATTATAATGTTTGAATAGGGATTTATGAGATCAGTTTCTATGAGTATTAATGTTTTTTTTCAGTAATATATTATATGCGTTTTCATTTGTTTGAATGGGTAAAAAGAAAGGTCAGTTTTCAACTGCAATTACAAATACAAGTTTAATCACTTTGAATGGGGTTATATGCGATTAATTTCTAAAAGTATTTATGCTGTTTTCCGAATATAATTGTGATGAGGTTTAATCAGTAACAAATTGTTCACTACTTGTTATGATATGGAGGGAAATTCCAAGTACACATTTAGTATTCCTTCAAAAGGATTGATGAGAACAGTTTCTACGAGTATTTATTTGTTGTTCCTCTAGTAAATTATATAAGTCTTTACATTTACTTATACTATCTCAATGAGAATTTATGAGAACAGTATCTAATGTAAAACGTACGGCTTTCCGTGGTTAAATGGCAAGTGTTTCTATAAGAAACGAGCTGCATTAGGTTAGAACAGTTTTGATATGCAATTGAAGATTACAAATTATAATGTTTGAATAGGGATTTATAAGATCAGTTTCTATGAGTATTAATGTTTTTTTTTTCAGTAATATATTAAATGTGTTTTCACATGTTTGAATGGGTAAAAAGAAAGGTCAGTTTTCAACTGAAATTACAAATACAAATTTAATCACTTCGAATGGGGTTATATGCGATCAATTTCTAACAGTATTTATACTGTTTTCCGAATATAATTGTGATGAGGTTTGATCAGTAACAAATTGTTCACTACATGTTACGATATGGTCGGAAATTCCAGGTACATATTTAGTATTACTTCGAAAGGATTGATGATAGCAGCTTCTACGAGTATGTATTTGTTGTACCAATATTAAATTATATAAGTCTTTATCAGTATGCGTTCGGATCTAATTTAAATATGAAAATTATATCAGAATAAAGCAATCAAATATTTTAAACAGTATCTATTTGTAAATCCAGACATTTACTTATACTATCCCAATGAGAATTTATGAGGACAGTATCTAATGTAAAATGTGCGGCTTTCCGTGGTTAAATGGCAAGAGTTTCTATATGAAACGAGCTGCATTTGGTTAGAACAGTTCTGATTTGCAATTGAAGATTACAAATTATAATGTTTGAATAGGGATTTATGAGATCAGTTTCTATGAGTATTAATGTTTTTTTTTTTCAGTAATATATTAAAAGGTCAGTTTTCAACTGCAATTACAAATACAAGTTTAACCACTTCGAATGGGATTATATGCGATCAATTTCTAACAGTATTTATGCTGTTTTCCGAATATAATTGTGATGAGGTTTGATCAGTAACAAATTGTTCACTACATGTTACGATATGGTCGGAAATTCCAGGTATATATTTAGTATTACTTCGAAAGGATTGATGATAGCAGCTTCTACGAGTATGTATTTGTTGTACCAATAGTAAATTATATAAGTCTTTATCAGTATGCATTCGGATCTAATTTAAATATGAAAATTATATCAGAATAAAGCAATCAAATATTTTAAACAGTATCTATTTGTAAGTCCAGACATTTACTTATACTATCCCAATGAGAATTTATGAGGACAGTATCTAATGTAAAACGTGCGGCTTTCCGTGGTTAAATGGCAAGAGTTTCTATATGAAACGAGCTGCATTTGGTTAGAACAGTTTTGATTTGCAATTGAAGATTACAAATTATAATGTTTGAATAGGGATTTATGAGATCAGTTTCTATGAGTATTAATGTTTTTTTTTCAGTAATATATTAAATGGGTTTTCATTTGTTTGAATGGGTAAAAAGAAAGGTCAGTTTTCAACTGCAATTACAAATACAAGTTTAACCACTTCGAATGGGATTATATGCGATCAATTTCTAACAGTATTTATGCTGTTTTCCGAATTGTGATGAGGTTTGATCAGTAACAAATTGTTCACTACATGTTACGTGTGGAAATTCCAGGTACATATTTAGTATTACTTCGAAAGGATTGATGATAGCAGTTTCTACGAGTATGTATTTGTAGTGCCAATAGTAAATTATATAAGTCTTAATCAGTATGCATTCTGATCTAATTTAAATATGAAAATTATATCAGAATAAAGCAACTAAATATTTTAAATTGTATCTATATGTAAATCCAGACATTTACTTATACTATCTCAATGAGAATTTATGAGAACAGTATCTAATGTAAATCGTGCGGCTTTCCGTGGTTAAATGGCAAGAGTTTCTATAAGAAACGAGCTGCATTAGGTTAGAACAGTTTTGATTTGCAATTAAAGATTACAAATTATAATGTTTGAATAGGGATTTATGAGATCAGTCTCTATGAGTATTAATGTTTTTTTTTCAGTAATAAGTATATTAAATGTGTTTTCATTTGTTTGAATGGGTAAAAAGAAAGGTCAGTTTTCAACTACAATTACAAATACAAGTTTAATCACTTCGAATGGGGTTATATGCGATCAGTTTCTAACAGTATTTATGCTGTTTTCCGAATATAATTGTGATGAGGTTTGATCAGTAACAAATTGTTCACCACATGTTACGATATGGTCGGAAATTCCAGGTACATATTTAGTATTCCTTCGAAAGGATTGATGATAGCAGTTTCTATGAGTATGTATTTGTTGTTCCAATAGAAAATTTGTCTTTATCAGTATGCATTCGGATCTACTTTAAATACAAAAATTATATCAGAATGACACAACCAAATATTTTAAACAGTATCCACTTGTAAATCCAAACATTTAAAGATATATTTTAATGAGAACCAATCAGAACAGTATCTAATGTAACGCGTGAGGCTTTTCGTGGCTAAATTTGTAAAGTATTTTTAATAAATAGCTTTAACGGATTTGAACAGTTTTAATTTGCAATTCCAGATGAATAGTTATAATTGTTAAATAGGGATCTATGAGATCAGTGTCTTTGTGTAATGTTTATTTTCCAATTAAAACACATTTTATTGAAAAAAAAACATTACACTGACCTCATAGATCCCTAACAATTAAAACTATTCATCTGGAAATGCAAAACTGTTCGAATCCGTTAAAGCTTATTTATTGCAAATAATTTTAAAATTTAGCCACGGAAAACCGCACACGTTACATTAGATACTGTTGTGATGGATTCTCATTATAATATTATCTTGGATTTACAGGTGGACACTGTTTAAAATATTTGGGGTTTCATTTTGATATGATTTTTGTATTTAAATTAGATCCGAATGCATACTGATAAAGACTTATATAATTTACTGTAGGAACAACAAATAAATACTCGTAGAAACTGCTCTCATTAATCCTCTTGAAGGAATACTAAATATGTACCTGGAATTTCCGACCATATCGTAACATGTAGTGAACAATTTGTTACGGATCAAACCTCATCACAATTATATTCGGAAAACAGCATAAATACTGTTAGAAATTGATCGCATATAACCCCATTCGAAGTGATTAAACTTATATTTCTAATTGCAGTTCAAAACTGACCTTCCTTTTTACCCATTCAAACAAATGAAAACACATTTAATATATTACTGAAAAAAAACATTAATACTCATAGAAACTGATCTCATAAATCCCTATTTAAACATTATAATTTGTAATCTTCAATTGCAAATCAAAAGTGTTCTAACCTAATGCAGCTCGTTTCTTATAGAAACACTTGCCATTTAACCACGAAAAGCCGCACGTTTTACATTAGATACTGTTCTCATAAATTCTCATTGAGATAGTATAAGTAAATGTCTGGATTTACAAATAGATACTGTTTAAAATATTTGGTTGCTTTATTCTGATATAAATTTTCATATTTAAATTAGATCCGAATCTTTACTGATAAAGACTTATATAATTTACTAGAGGAACAACAAATACATACTCGTAGAAACTGCTCTCATCAATCCTCTTGAAGGAATACCAAATGTGTACTTGGAATTTCTGACCATATCATAACATGTAGTGAACAATTTGTTACTGATTAAACCTCTTCACAATTATATCCGGAAAACAGCATAAATACTTTTAGAAATTGATCGCATATAACCCCATTCGAAGTGATTAAACTTGTATTTGTAATTGCAGTTGAAAACTGACCTTTCTTTTTACCCATTCAAACAAATGAAAACACATTTAATATATTACTGAAAAAAAACATTATAATTTTGAATCTTCAATTGCAAATCAAAACTGTTCTAACTTAATGCAGCTCGTTTCTTATAGAAACACTTGCCATTTAACCACGAAAAGCCGCACGTTTTACATTAGATACTGTTCTCATAACTTCTCCTTGAGATAGTATAAGTAAATGTCTGGATTTACAAATAGATACTGTTTAAAATATTTGGTTGCTTTATTCTGATATAATTTTCATATTTAAATTAGATCCGAATCTTTACTGATAAAAACTTATATAATTTACTAGAGGAACAACAAATAGATACTCGTAGAAACTGCTCTCATCAATCCTCTTGAAGGAATACCAAATGTGTACTTGGAATTTCCGACCATATCATAACATGTAGTGAACAATTTGTTACTGATTAAACCTCTTCACAATTATATCCGGATAACAGCATATATACTTTGAGAAATTGATCGCAACTAACCCCATTCGAAGTGATTAAACTTGTATTTGTAATTGCAGTTGAAAACTGACCTTTCTTTTTACCTATTCAAACAAATGAAAACACATTTAATATATTACTGAAAAAAAAACATTAATACTCATAGAAACTGATCTCATAAATCCCTATTCAAACATTATAATTTTGAATCTTCAATTGCAAATCAAAACTGTTCTAACCTAATGCAGCTCGTTTCTTATAGAAACTCTTGCCATTTAACCACGGAAAGCCGCACGTTTTACATTACATACTGTTCTCATAAATTCTCATTGAGATAGTATAAGTAAATGTTTGGATTTACAAATAGATACTGTTTAAAATATTTGGTTGCTTTATTCTGATATAATTTTCATATTTAAATTAAATCCGAATCTGTACTGATAAACCCAGTGAACACACATATGGCTGTTACGTACCAAAGAGAGATTGTCAAGGTAACACACACCATATTACCAAATATATCTCCATTATATAAACCATCTTCAAATGCTATATACATTTAAGTTATTAACAAACATGCCTGTTTGTTAAATACAAACATTATAATATGTGATTTTTACATAACTGCTGCATTACAATAACAAGTATTTTGTATATTTACATGCCATATAATATTTATGTATGTCTGTTATCACCATGTAGATTTTAAGTTATATTGCCTGTTTGTTAAATAATAACATTAAAATATGTGATTTTTACGTAACTGCTACATTACAATAACAAGTATTATGTGTATTTATCAGCTATATAACATTTATGTATTTCTGTAATCAGTATGTACGTTTAAAGTTATATTGCTTGTGTGTTAACTAATAACATTAAAATATGTGATATTTAGATAATTGCTACATATTACACATCAACCCATCTTATATGTTTACACCAGATATAACATTTATATATTTTGTGATCATCATGGACATTTTAAGTTTTTCTACAATTACATTACACATATATATTTAATCATGTAATTTGGTAAACTACAAACGTGAAACAAGCTAGCTTACATATGGAATGTCAAAAAAGTTTGGTTAGGTATATATATTATGTATATTGTTTTGGTGTAGTAGTGAGTGTGCTGCTATAGTAGGTTGTAACATCAGTGACCAGTGTAGTTTAATCAACATAATAATAGCATTCCCAATGAAAATAAGAAGCTCTTTTACCAATTAACGCTTGTGATATTTAACAAAAGTGTCTTCAATTGTCATTAAGTGGTAATGAAAATGTAATTGTGCCTATATAATACTTGATGACTTATTCGTTTAAATACTCTATAAATTTATTAAAATAGTGATTAGTGTTACCGGCCGTTTTATTTTTATTTATGTATCTAATAACAAAAAATAAAACTCGCCGATCAAAAACTAGTTTGATAATCCCGTATCTTCATACAGTTGGATAACGTTTTAATATTGTGATGTTTTAAATTTCCCGGTACAACTGGTTATAAAATTATTATAGGACATCTCTTTCGCACTCTGTATTACATAGTTCGTGCTAGAAAAGGATACCAAATTAACTCAAATATCCCTAACTATACCTAACAAAATAACCTAATCCTAATATTCTAACCTAACACAAGTGACCCTGAAGGAGGTGCAATGTGACTTCTAGCGTGCGTTTTAACATGTTAAATATCGTCTTTGTTTTTGTGGGGACTCAAGTTCAGAGATCAAAACTATTGTAGGTAAGTACGTAGAAGTGTAAATCATTAGCACTTCGGTGCAGTGTTAAGTCGCTTATTAGGTACCTACTTATTTGTTGGAGTTTTATTGACATGTTGCCCAATCTTGAGATTGAAATTTAATAAAATTTAACTAAGCTCAAGCCACAGAAAAATTATAGGTGCTTTATTGTAGCTTAAGTCTTTTATAACCAGCATTAAACTTAATATAAATATTGAAAAACTGGTCATATTTTATCACTCTTGCTATAACCTGCTGCTGCTATAGGGATTTAACCTATTTATGTCATCATATATGTCTGTGTCTAATTTTGTGTAATTGCTAATTAAAAATAATATCTCGTAAAGGTAAAGACAAAGAATTTCTAAAAAAGTTAGAAATTGCTTTTAAGTAAATAATACAGAAAAAAATTATAAAATTTTGTCATAAACTATTGTTCTAGCTGCTGTTAACGAAACGTTCCCACATTGTGAAAAAGAATTTGAGAACATCGCTAGTGAGTGGTTCAGACTGTCAAAGCAAAGGCTACAGAGAGAAAACAAGAAGCTGGAGCAGTTATTGTACCATAATTTATTGAGATATGTATGAAAAAAGGAAACCAGGCGCCAAAAACTAGTTTTAAGATAATTAAGTTTTAAGTATTAGTCTGCTTGCAAATTCATGCTGACAGGTTTGTCTTTTTTATATATAGGAAATTTGTTTTCGTCATTATCTGAGTATTATTGTCACGTTTGTTGAATTTTTCTTGTTTCTAATAAATTTTTAGCTCCTTTTTGAATAAATGAAGAATTCTTGTTTTTTCATTAACTATTTTCGTTCAGAATTTTAGTTGATATTTGGTACAATTAAACTTGGATAACCATACATTAAACCAAACTTTATTCGGATGTTAAATATATAGTTCAAAAAAGCATTTATTCAGTCACTAGAAAATAATAAGTAATAAAACTAAAAATTACCTGTGTTTAATATATAGATAATATAATAACTCGACTGTCAAAAATAGTATATTTTGTAGGTGTATAGACACTTAGAAAATGCAAAGTGTCGTACTTCTCATTAATATGCCTGCGATTTTCGTTTCTACTGTTCGTTTACGTCTACATCAAAATCAGTAGTGTTACTGTAGCGTTCAACGTCACCCTCAAAATCCACAGTTTCTAAATGTTGTAAAAGCCCGAGCATCATTTGGAACAAACTTCATTAAGCTTTTAATTTTCCTGAAACTTCTTTCAATGTAAGATAAAGCTGTTCTGTTTTACCAAAAACTTATACACTTTTCTTGTCTCTATAGTAATCATGCTAATGTTTATTTCTTCGTAATTTACAGCGGAATGAAAATGATTCATGTATACTGTCAGGCTTTTCTTTATTTTTTTTACCTTATTACATAGCTTGCAATCAGCTAACTTTTTCTGTATATGTTATTTTTCTTCAGCTATTTTATCTTCTATGTTTTCCGTTAACCAAAAGTTTGCTTGTAATAAACCAAACTATATAGTTTAGAGAATGTGCAATTCTTGTATGACTTTGATTAATATATTATTATGATATATGTATTTTATGAATATAAAAATTATTTATTTTAGATTGGCCTTTTTTTACATCTAGTTTTTCCTTACTTGAGCCATATTGTAACAGTAGTACAATGTCCCCGGATGGGATTAGCTATACAACAAATGACCTAAATTTTAATTTTTGGACAAAAAGTCACTATAAAAATTTCCGCATTTTTAAAAAAATACGATTTATGTTAAAAAAATTATTTTTTTATGAAGGAGCAGGGCGCTTAAAAATTCCAAGAATATGAATTTTGCCTAAGAGTAAACTACCTTTGTTTTTCGTTTTTAATAAAAAAGCCATTTGAAATACTTTTCTTTCATAATCCTAAATTTTTTAATATCCGTTACGGAAAAATACGAAAACTGAGGTGAGGCATTGGGGAAAAAGACGTACCCTATTAAACAAGATTTAATAAACAATTTTTTCAAATTGCATTTTCCTTAAAAATGAGAAAAATAAAGGTAGTTTGCTCTTGGGTAAAATTCATATTTTTGAAATTTTTGAGCGCCCTGCATAAAAAAGTACATTTTCTTAACACATCGTATTTCTTTAAGAAGAAAAATTTCTTATAGTGACTGTCGAAAAACTAAAATTTAGGTCCACTTGTGGTATAGGTAACCCCATTTGGGGACACCCTGCATATTATTTGCTACCCCCTTGTGCATATACCACGGAAATTGCATGTTATATAGCACACATGTAACATCAGAACATATTTTAAGGTAAATATTTTGAAATACAATATATGTCTTTTACATGTATGTTATATATTTGCCACATACGAGTATGTTACAAGTTATGTTGCCGTTACATGGCTATAACTTTTTTTGTGGCTGAAATTTTAAGGTCCATGCACCTTACATTTACCATACATCCAATATCCTTGGATATAACATGTTGAATAGATTACGTAAGAGAAACATACCAGGTATGTATCCGTGTTCACTGGGAAGACTTATATAATTTACTATAGGAACAACAAATAGATACTCGTAGAAACTGCTCTCATCAATCCTCTTGAAGGAATACTAAATGTGTACTTGGAATTTCCGACCATATCATAACAAGTAGTTAACAATTTGTTACTGATTAAACCTCATCATAACTATATTCGGAAAACAGCATAAATACTTTTAGAAATTGATCGCATATAATCCCATTCGAAGCGATTAAACTTGTATTTGTAATTGCAGTTGAAAACTGACCCTTCTTTTTACCCATTCAAACAAATGAAAACACATTTAATATATTACTGAAAAAAAACATTAATACTCATAGAAACTGATCTCATAAATCCCTATTCAAACATTATAATTTGTAATCTTCAATTGCAAATCCAAACTGTTCTAACCTAATGCAGCTCGTTTCTTAAAGAAACACTTGACTTTTAATCACGGAAAGCCGCACGAATTACATTAGATACTGTGCTCATAAATTCTCATTGATATGGTATAAGTAAATGTTTGGATTAACAAATGGATATGGCTTGACTCATTTTGCTGGTCAATGCGGATATAAACTGATAACAATTTCAAGAGCAACTTTACCTAACTCTTATAGAAACTTATTGACCATATAGGTTCTCATAGATACTTATTAATTTTTGATAATTTTCAATACGGATTGATGAGATTTTTTTGACAGGGATTATCTGTTTTAAAATGAACCGTTCACGCAAAATATCTATTGTAGAATAATGTATGTAATTCAAAATATGTTCTTAAGGGAATTATTATTACTATTTAAAATGCTTTTCAAAAGACATCACTGAATCAGTTCAATTTTGTAACACAATTGTTACATATTAGTCCACGTAAATTAGATATTTTAGAAGAAATAATTTATAAAGTAATAATATTTGGGATGCGTAATCTAGATAGGGTTCGAAATAGATACCTACCCGAATAGTTCCCCACAATTTAGGGGTGAAACGTCCGTAATGATTATGAATAGAGCTGCTTCGGCCATATTACGGGGACTTAACGCTGGTTTTTCACTTTTATCTTGTAAACCGTTCGTCGAAAGAGAAAAAAGCATAGGAAATAAAAAAATCGTCATGTTAAATTCTGCATAAAAAATGTACTATTAACCTTGTAGCTTATCCTCACCTATTTCGCGCTAACAGCGTCCGAACAGAGGCGTAGTTTGGGGCGCAGAGGTAAAAATCCATCCTATTCCAAGTTTGACTCCGAATATCTTAAAACCGGTTACTTTAACGAGAAAAATGCTCAGGAATGAATTTATTGAGCAGAATTTTCTCTATTAGATGCATATATAGAGGGTTTTGTCGCAAGTAGTTTATGTATTTTCCCCTTCTTTGCAATTATATTAGAGGATAATCTGTACTGTTCACACAAAAGAAGATTTGGAGTCATATTTCAACTCTGAGCTTGCTTCAATTCCACTTCTCTTCAATAAGAAAGGGTTAATGAGGAAAATTAAGAAATCGTCTGTATGATATTTTCAATGCTGTACGAGAGAGGCCAATAGATTTTTCCGATTGCCAGTTCATTGTTGATGGCGGCAATTTGATTCATCGTGTAGTAAGGCCGAAGCAGCTTTATTCGTAAACATTACGGCTAAAAAGTGACTGTAGTGTTTGACGGATATGCTGACTGCAGTATGAAGAGCATCGAAAGATAGCAGCGTCTTTTGAAACGCATTTAACCGGAAATTGTTTTTCATGAGAACACGCCACTGACTCAAACGCAAAATAAAATGATAAACAATCTCACAAAAAGGAACGGTTTATTTCGCAATTGGTGGAGAGATTTAAAAACGAGGGAATCAAAACAATTACTGCCGTAGACGACGTTGACGTACTCATAGTTCAAACCGCCTGAAACGAATCTCATGGAAACGATACAGTGGTCATCCTCGGACAAGATATTGATCTTCTCGCATTGATTATCGCTCTCGCACCTGAAGATGAAGATATCCGTTTCTTAAGAGAGGCTCAGAGATAAATAAAAAATAAAGATTACTGTTCTCGTGACTTGCAGTCCTCGGAAGTTTTAAAAAGCTGTATGGCCACACGTTCAGTGGATGCGATAACACTTCAGCTTTCTTCGGTAAAGGAAAAGTGCAAACGGTGGAATGCGTTAATAAAAGAAAAGATCTCGAAGAGGTTGTTCGTATATTCAACAACCGTAGCTCAACGAAAAAAGAAATTACATCTTTGAATCATCAAAGATTCATTATCTTTAATAAGTTAGTCCGCCAATCTAGTACTACCGGGATTCTACGAAGACTGCCAGCAACATCCGAGGCATTACGTCAACATTCTTACAGAGTATTTCTCCAAATTCATGTTTGACGAGGAGAAAACTTGGAACCAACGGAATGGAGAAAAGCAGAAAATAATATAAAATATTTCAAAGAGATGATATACTTAAAGAAGTAAAATGTTCATAACTTAATCATTTTGGAGCAAAAATGTAAATATTTCCCTCCAGCAAGAGAAAAATTTTTGAATTGTTTAAAAATTTTTGAAAAGCATTTGTCCATTAATTAGTATAGCAAAATTTATGATTAACCAACAAATATATTCTAGAGTTTTGGTCTCGAATGCTTTTTAAAACATTTTTATTTCTTGCTAGAGGGAAATATTTACATTTTTGCTCCAGAATAATCTAGGTCTTTAAAATATCTTTGGAAGGTGGAAGATTACACTGGTCAACATTCAGTTTGAAAAAATACACCGGACTCTACCTAGGTACCCAGGGGTTTTGGGGTCGCTGATTCCGTTGCCGCGGTCGGTTAAGCTCTATCACATCAGGTTCAAGGTCATTTGAAGGTCAACCTAAGAAAAGGTTTTTGAAAAAATCTAAAAAAATTCATACATAGGCTCTTGGGGAGTCTCTGAGTCCGAATCCGATGTCGGTTGACCTTTATCACCTCATGTTCAAGGTCATTTGAAGGTTAAAGTAAGAATAGGAGGTGAAAAAAATTAGAAAAAATTTATACGAATGCTCACCTGCCTACTTATTGTCTGTTTATCTGTCTGCCCTTATACCTGCACAGCTGTTTGTTTGCCTGTTAGTCTGTATTTATCATCCGCCTGCATTTTCTCTCTGTCCATCTGTTTGACATCCTGCCTTTCTGTCAGTAATTCTGTCTGACTGAATGACTAAATGTTTCTATCTGGCAGTCTGTCTGCCCCCTTGTCAGTTTGTCTGACTCAGGAAACCATTAAATTACTTTGACCCTGACAGGATTGAGCTCAGGGCCGGTTTTAGGTAACCGGAGGCCCTAAGCTCTAGGTATGTTTTTCGTTGAAGCTTTCTCTTCTAATAAAATAAACGTGCATATCTGCGTATGAAATCTGAGTTCTGAGGCCCCCTAAATGCGAGGCCCTAAGCTGGCGTTTACTCAGCTTATAGGCAAAACCAGCACTGATTGAGCTCCAAGTGAGTGAAGCTAACGCCCGTGGTACTCTTTACTTGCATGTTCGCTCTGCTTCTGCAACTATACCTAAAGGCCATCCTTTCACAAAAGAAAATAGGTAGGTGATTCATTGAGTTAAATATATTTGCACTGAGATAGCTGAAGAATCTTCATGTGCAGCTAAAGCCGGCGGACGAATGTCGGCTTGAAATGACCTCAGAATGACCTTGAAATGACCTCTGGATGCCTCTTTTTTTTAAGGGTAAGCGAACAATGGATTCGGACTCAGCGACCCGAAAAACCTGTGTGAATTTTTTCAGATTCTTTCAACCACCTTTTCTTACTTTAACCTTCAAATGACCTTGAAACTGACGTGATAGAGGTCAACCGACATCGAATGCAGACTCAGCGACTCAAAAAACTTATATATGTTTTTTCAGATTTTTTGACAGCTTCTCCTCTGTTTTTCTCAAATTAACCTTGAAATGATTTCCGGATGCCTTTTAAGGGTAAACGAACACCGGATTCGGACTCACCGATCCCAAAAACCTATGCGTGAATTTTTTCAGATTTTTTCAATCACTTTTTCTTAGTTTGACCTTCAAGTGACCTTGAAACTGACGTGATAGAGGTCAACCGGCATCGGATACAGACTCAGCGACCCAAAAACCCTATATGTAAATTTTTTCAGATTTTTTAACAGCTTCCTTTCCGTTTTTCTCAAATTAACCTTGAAATGACCTCCGGATGCCTTTTAAGGGTAAGCGAACACCGAATTCGGACTCAGCGACCCCAAAAACCTATGTGTAAATTTTCTCAGATTTTTTCAACCACCTTTTCTTAGTTTGACCTTCAGATGTCCTTGAACCTGACGTGATAGAGCTTAACCGACCTCGGCATCGGAATCAGCGACCCCAAAAACCCCTGGGTACCTAGGTAGAGTCCTGTGTATTTTTTTAAACTAAATGTTGACCTGTGTTATTATTATTCTTTTATTTTCTGCTTTTAGCCCCCCCCCCCAATAAAAATCGTCTTCTAATTTTTTTTTACTTTTACTATATAAGGCCAACAGCAGTGACAAATAGTGGATTAAGGGCAACTAGTTACGTTAAGGAATGTTTGTGTCCTGTTAAATAAATACCTTAAACAAATACCTTTTTTAATTTGCTCTAAGCTATAAAGGTGTACAAAAATATTTGTTTCTGAACAAAATAAACGTTTTTTTATTCCCAAATTGAAAAAATTTAAAAACCCATTGATCTCTAGAAAGTATTATTTCTGTGTATAAAAGTTATTTATATTTTTAGTAAGATAATTTTAGTTACCATATCTATAGATGTATTTAGGAATAGTATGCCTCTTTACTATGTTGCCAAGTTTAGGAGGCGATATCGCTACTTTATTGTAAGGAAGCATTTAATACCTATATACATCAAGTGTTTAAAACAGCAGCGCCACCTGGTAAAAAATGTAGTGGACTATGGTGTATGTTTACATATGTTTATAGGTATTTTCCGCCTCCAAAAAAAGTGTCGTTAAATGCTTCTATCTCTCTATTTCTTCCCTTTTTGTCATAATCTTATATGCGCACCAATAAAGCTGATCATTATTGATAATAATGAGTCATGAATTTACTAATTATCAAGACATTCGCGATGAAAACAACACAAAACGTCTCCGCCTCCGAAATCGGAGGCGAACGCGTAAAATCGGAGGCAAACACCACCTAACCATATAACATTCGGAGGTGTATGAGTACTAAATGCATGTATATATATAATATATATATATATATATATATATATATATATATATATATATATATATATATATATATATATATATATATATATATATATATATATATATATATATATATATATATATATATATATATATATATATATATATATGCATATATCTCAAAAATCATGTCTTTTTTTTTCTGCGCACAAGCAAAACCTTGTTCTAAAAGTTGAATACTTACTTCCTATGCAGTGAAACTGCTGTTCAGAATTTTTCTCCGCTTTTTTCCTAATTTGAGTGGACTATTAGACATATTCTATAACATTAATAAGATACCATAGAAATTACAATGGTATGTATAGTCCAATCTATAGATATATCACAGAGAGGGGTGGGGGTTAACCGCTTGAAGAAATTGTATAGATGTAATATATATTTCAAACAGTTTACAGTAGATCAGTCCTTTATTTTTTTAATTTAAATAGTGTTTTTTTTTTCACAATCTTTAGTTGTAATCCCTCGACCATAGCCATATTTACTGCTTACTCTTAAAAAAATAAACAAAAAGACTTCCTGTCACTGAGTAGTGAACATGGGTAATGAGGAACCAAATAGTCGAAATAGTCAATGAGTTTTGTTAATAATGCTAAACCTGAAAAATGAATTTGTATGTTACCAATTAGTCATAAAGCAACATTTAACCCTTTAACTGCTTTGGACGTATATGTTTGCTAACCGGTTAACTGCTCTAGACGAGTATACTCGCATTCATAAAAAAAATAGGTTTAGACTGCTCTACCCGGACAAAATCGCTCGCATGATGTTTTGAGACATTACACAATGGTAAATACCAAGATGCGCGCAAATCCGGCGTGGTGGAGATTCCCGATTGTGCTGTAAGATTTATGTTTTAGTGCCGCAGTTACACGCAATTCTACGTTATGGATCAGCTGTTAGCATAGATTAAAGAATATTATATGTTGCTGTTAGCCTGTGAATTTAAAAAGTTTCGTGTATAAATTGCTTTTAGTTGTGTTAAATTACTTTTTCTTTGTCTTTTTCGGGTTAAATAAACAATAAACGTCATGTATAGGCCCCATTATTTAACAGAACGGGAACTTGAAGAAATACTAACAAGAAGTGACAGTGAATGTGAAGAACAAAATATTAAGTGATGATGGGAGTTCCGATGAAGATGACTTGGATGCCGATATAACTGAAGCTGTGGCAGATGTTGAGCATTTTTTGTCGAACAGGGCCGAACTAGAAAATTTCGAGGATTCCATAAAATCCTCGAAATTTTCTTTTTTGGTGTTTCACAGGGGTTGATCATTGTAGGACCTCTGTCATTTCTAATATATATTAACGACTAAAGTTCTGATCTCTCAGATATAAAATAGTTATGATATAAGTGTTAAAAGTGATACCTATTTTATTTTGTGAGCGAATGAAACAATCTCGCGAACAAAATAAAATCACTTTTAACATGCATATTCATACACTATTTTTTGTATCAACACTATTAAAACATATCTGCTTATTATTGTAAAATTTAAAAATTTTGTATTTGTCTGTCAAAAATGTGTTATGAAGTTAGAGAATCAAGTTAATGTAAAATTTACTTTTAACACTAGTGCTAAAAGTAACGCACTTTTAACACTGATGTTATAAAATGACACTTTTAACATACTTAGCAAACGTTAAAAAGCCTACTTTTAGTAGTGTTTATACAAAAATGATATTGTATACTGACGACACAAACTATTCTTACACTTACATAGATTATGATATGGGGACCATAAAAATAAGATTGAGAACCTACTAAAATATAACAGGGTTCTCACCAACATTAGAATTCTCTGTGTTTCTTATTGGGATGCTCTGCCACATTATTTTCTTCTAAACAATGTCCGTAAAATTTACAAAATAATACAATTATCCACAATTTTACTGGAAAATAATCTCAGCCTGTGACTTTTACTTCAAAGGGGCAGTTACAGGGTGTTTTTTTTGACAAATAATGAATAAGAACAAAAATATAAAATTTACAAAATAATACAATTATCCACAATTTTACTGGAAAATAATCTCAGCCTGTGACTTTTACTTCAAAGGGGCAGTTAGAGGGTGTTTTTTTTGACAAATAATGAATAAGAACAAAAATATAAAATTAACGTATTTTGCTGATGTTTCGGAAACCGAAGCTGTTTTCTTTCTCAAAGCGTATTATAAGTGTTTGTGCGCTGTGTATATTAAAATAAAGCTATCAACTAGATATATCAACAGTTCTATGTAAGCAGTAAGTATCTATGGATACTGAAAATAACGAATATATTCTTAAAGCTGTGTATTTAATATACGTGATCTACCATGACATGCGGAAAATTTAACAGTAGGTTGTCCCCACCGAAAGGAGTTAAAAAAATTAGAAATTAAAAAAAATGACCAAAAAAATTACTTTATTTTTTTGTAGAAATGCGCCGCCAATGACTTTAACTAATCTAACGTAATGCGGTACAACCATATCACTTTATCGGACTTGGGATTGTCACTACTGACAGCAAAGCTGGATAAGATAGAAGTGACTTTTTGGTTTTAATCAAATCACTCTACAAAAATAGCGAAATAAATCGAAGACATTGACCCCATGCTGAAACCTTTAGTTAAACCGGTTAATGACATGGTGGTGTCCCTATTGTTCGACCGAAAACAAAAAACGCGTCTCTCTTTAGAGATCTACATACGATCCAGCGGCAGGGAGCCAGCCTTGTCGGCATGCTTTGAACTCATTCGTAAAAATGAACAGGTCCGCTGGAATTCCAGTCCGGCTTCACTTTTTATGTGTACTTTTTATGTAAACAACTCGAATACGTTCTTTCACAAGTAAGTTCGTCGACCTATTCAGGAGTAGGTTAGGACAACATCAGTAGTGTATCTTTGCAAATTTACTAATAATTTAATATACTAAATTACCTCAGAATCCTCTAAAATTTTGCGGGGGTTTCCCACATTGAAGACTAGTTCACCATTTTATTTTCCGCATTTCTTGGTAGATCACCCTGTATAAGCACACAAACCCTTATAATATGCTTTGAGAAAGGAAACAGATTCGGTTTCAACGTCAGCAAAATACGTTGTTTTTATATTTTTGTTCTTATTCAATATTTGTCAAAAAAACACCCTCTAACTGCTCCTTTGACATAAAAGTCACAGGCGTAGAGGTTATTTTCCAGTAAAATACTGGACAATTGTATTATTTTGTAGATTTCATGGACATTGTTTAGAAGAAAATATATGTAGCAGAGCATCCCAATAAGAAACAGAAAAATTAAGAAAATGCCACAACCAACATTTAGACAATAATTAAAATTCTGAATTCCCTGACATTTCAGGAACAACATTCTAATTTTCAGCTCCAAAATATAAATATTTTATAAAACTTGCATAAGAGTCAATAGAAAGAGATGAGTAAAGGAAATTTTCCATATGAAATGGTGTTTCGGTGGAATCGGCTGAAACTTTGCTATTTTGTAGTTCAAGTCATGCTGATCAAAAGTTCTCATCACATCGAGCCGATCCTATGGACAGTTTTTGAGATACAGTTTGTCAAAGTTAGGTAATTTGCGTCATTTTAGACATTCAAGAATCTTACTCTTAAACCATTAACTTTAGCAAAAAATTGCAAAGGTCGAAATATTTTTGTTCAAAAATATATTTTCATTAAAAATTTAAATAAAATAAACCCAAAAAATGTCTGCTAGTGGGCATATCATAGTCTGTTTCAGTCTGTCACTATGCAATTATGGCATGGGGTGCTTCTGCCATGCAGACAGAATTTTTGCTTCGCAAAGAGCTGTGACAATAATTGTAGATTCTGATTTGTGTCAATCAAAGTCTACATACCTGTTAACTCGAGGGAGTAAACTACCCTAAATAAAAGTCTAAATCTATCACAATCCATTTATTACTTTGATAAATTAGAATACAAAACACACGTTCTCCAACTCAGTTACAGTATTATGACTGGTGCTTTCGCGCATGCTCTACTTAGTACAGGCTCGGCCGTCCTGTTCAGAACATGTGATGTTCGTGCCCACTATGCTAGGGCCAAAAAGTGAAGTGAGGGAGTGTCCGCTAACATAAGAGTTGTTAAGTTGAGCATCTGCTCGTACTAATTCGACTAGTTTGGTCAGATCCCTCAATTACCGCAATCTTTATTTTGTGATTAGAATGCAAATATGTAGTTTTTGACATTTTTGTGACGTACACTTCTGTGCAATTAAATCCCGTACACCTATTTTTTGCTATATTAAATTATTCTTTATTTATTTGTCAGTGTCAGTGTCATATTTTCGCAATGGCAAAATTAACTAACATGAAAAAATTTTAATTCTTTCTAAAATTGAAAAGAGATGGTCTATCAGAGCAGTTGCTAACCATTATCAATTAAATAAAAGTACTGTTATGAGTGTGAAGAAAAGTGGGAGGAGGAAGGTTCAGGCCGATCGAGAAGTTCAAACCTCGTTCAAGATGAAGCATTCCTTGGCTATTTGAGGAAAAATATGTTTCAAACAGTAGGAGACGCTGTATTCATGGCAAATTTTCCAGCATCGAGGCCAACAGCTAGCCGAAGGATAGGAAAATCGGAATTAAAAAAGTATACAAGTGCCAAGAAGTCCAGATAGCACGTAAGCTTATGGCAAGTCTGAATTTGGCTTGATTCGGGCTTGCACAAGTAAGGTTGCAATGCAAGTCTCTAGCAAGCTTGATGTAGGCCTGAACTGCAAGACTAAATCGTGCGAGTATGCCGCAAGTCTGAAACAAGTATAAAGATTTCTAAAAATGAAGGCGTACACTTCGGCAAATCTCGCTTTCTTTCGTTTCTGAATTCCCGAACGCTCGCGACGTGATCACATGATCTATAAAATTGACTCTTGACTTCTCTTTCTGTTTCTGTTTAGAAACGTTGAACGGTTGAATGCCATTGTCGCTATTCTCGATCGCCGCCGTTTATTTGACTATTTGTTTAACTTAGTGACCAATTGTTATACTTAAGTGTGGAACAAAATTTTATCTTAAGGTAAGTTTAAGCCTCGTTTTTATATTCTTACAATTATTAATTGTTGTTAATAGTTTTTTCAAGCATGAGTTTGATGAAAAGAGGTTAGAAAATTTAGCATCCCCGGTAAATGATGTTTGTCTTTTGGCTTTGATAAAAAATGTTTGTAAATAGTAACGCCCACCAATGGGTGTTTGTAAATTACATTAATGTGTTTTTGTAAGGTTAATTGTGATAATTTCAGGGTTTGAAGTTGCACATGCACGTAATGATCCACTAATTTTAGTGTGTTTGTATGTCATTCTTGACTAATTATAAAGGTATCCCCTGCCTCATTCTCTCTAATCCTTGGCTTTTTTACTATTCAAGCTGATATTTTTTTCTTTTATATTTCAGGGAGCCAAGTCAACAGCAAGGGCGAGTCTAGATCTTGAACTTGGGGGGGGTTAGCATAATAAATACATTTAAATAAAATATAATTATGTTAAGAATATAAAATAAGTAGAGAGACGTCAATTCAAATCAAATAATAATTTCAAGAAGGCGGTTAAAAGTTTGCTCATTGCCCTATGTATAATTTAGAAGAATAGTATGATGATGTATTTTAATGTAATGTAGTATTTTATTTAAATTGCTTTTTTCATTACCGTGCGTAAAGTACATATTTTACGCTATCTATGTAATGCGTAAAGTTAAACTTTATGCCCTAGAAAGTAAAGCAAATAAGTTAAAAAGTTGCCTATAATCATATCTTATTTTTAAATGTGAAAAACTAGTTATGTATTTAATTTCAAATATTCAATTTATTTACTATCACTGGGTATATTATTGTAAAACAGCGATCTTTAACAATAATACTTGAATTATTTATTATATTGATATTTATTTATTTATTTATTTCATTTCATTTATATTCTTAAGATTTTGATTAGTTTCTTTAATTTAAAATTAGGTTGGCCATGGTGATATTGCGATTTTTAAGCTTTGTTATTTTATTACCTATTTTTTCAGTTTATGCACTAGTGAGTAAAGTAGATTGTTTATATTTTAATGTATACGTACACCTTTTGTTGATTATTTCGGTATTAGAAAAAATATTGTATACAATTTGTGTGTAAAATATCATAATAATAGTATATTATTCAACGAGAGTGTAATGATGGCTATTACTAACGATGATGATGTTTACTGTCAGTGGGAATTAGATTACTTCTGGTATATTTTAATTTGATGATTTGATTATAATTTAAATAATAAAATAAAATCAACCACACAAGTGTTGTTAATAGTTATGAGTCAGTGTGTTGAGTATCTTTTAATATAATAATGGGAAGTATAATGCCCGATATTTTTTGTTCATATTTTTTTTTACTCAGAAATCTTGAAATTTTGAAACGATTGTTAAAGGAAAAAAAATAGCTCAAGTTTATGTATTAATGTTTTTTTAATAATTGCAGCAATTTTAATATCATTTTAACTGTTGCATAATTTTTGTGTTTATACTTCTATATAATGTATAGTCTTTTATAAATAATATTGTTTTTTTTTAATACATTTTTTTGTGCTGCATATTTTGTTTATTATTTTTTAATTCCTTAACTGCTATATACAAGTTGTTTTTAAATAGGGGGCCAAAATTCTACAGAATAATGTAATATTGGTTGAAATAAGTCGAAAAGTTTTATGAACATATGGCTTTAAATACCCTCCTAGGGAGTTAGAGACTCTTAAGAGAGTTCAAAAACTGTTGCTGATATCAATTTAAATCAGGAATAATAGAAAACAACAAATTTCATCTCTACCCTTTTAAATAAGTGTCTCTTAACTCTCTAGGGATGCATTTAAAGCCAGATGTTAATAAGGACTTTTTGACTTATTTTAATGAGTGCTGTAGAATTTTTGGACCCTCTTTTTGAAACACACTGTATATAGATATACACGTCTTATGCAAGCTTGCCAATATAGGTTAATGTAAGTCTGCCACAAAAGGTTACTTAAGTTTGCGACAATAGGTTGATGCAAACTTGATCTGCAAGTCTGCTACAAGCTTGTTCCGCAAGCCTGCTACAAGTTTGTTCTGCAAGCTTGCAACAAGCTTACTCTGCAAGCCTGCTACAAACTTGCTCTGAAAGCTTGCAACAAGCCTTGCTCAGTGGTAACTAGGAAGTCTGATGCAAGCTTGCATCAAGTGTACAGGCTTGCATTTGCAAGCCTGATGCAAGCTTTCAAGTGACGAAGTTAAAAATTTAAATGAAGATGATTTACGTGCAATAAAATTATCAAACGAAGAATTAATAACTGAAAATAATAATCTCAAAATAGAGAATAAAAAGTTAAAACAACAAATAGTTAAACTAGAAGAGCAAATTAAAAAAATACCTAAAGAAAATAATATAAATCCACATAAACTGCAATATGTAACGAGCGACACAGGAAATATTTTAGACAAACACAAAGAAATAAAACTACTCATAGCAGATGAAGTGGAAAAGAGTCTCTCCAGTGTTCTAGAAGACCTCAGACAAGTAAAACTGAAAATAAATAATCTAGAAAATGTAAAAGCAAGAAAAGTAATAGATAAAGAGGGGACAAAAAAGCATAATACACCTCAAGATATAAAAACTAAACAAAACATAAGTAAACCAGTGACCCCCAAACAAAACTTAGGACCGGTACCAAATAGACTGGAAGCTGAACAGAGACAATTAATGAATGAACTAATTAATTTAGATCCAAGCTCCTCACAAAAAGGTCTGGTGGATATAGAAATCCAAAATAAGACACGAGAAATAAAATTTGATGAAGAAATTACCAAACAACACGAGGAGAATAGAAATGTGCTAGAGGATAGCAACGAATTTATACTTCCAAGAAACAGAAAGCATAAACAAAAAACTGTCATAGGTCAAAATCAGAATTCCACCAAATTAAAAGCAGTAAACCCATTAAGTTGGATATTTATCTCACAGTTAGAACCAGATACAACTGTTGAAGATGTGAGAAGTTACCTGAAAGACTATGATATAAAAGTCATGCAATGTTTTAAACTTAAAACATTTTCAAAAGATATTACAGCTTTTAAAGTTGGAGTAAATCAATCGGATGAAGACAAAATGTTCTATGGAGCGATGTGGCCAGATAAAACCATCATTAGACCTTACATCCCTAAAGAACCGAGAAATTTTCGGAGAACACCTCCAGCATCCCTGAAAAAATGATACATTCAAATCTAAATAAAAAAAACCATGAGATGCATGAAAATTATTTATTAAAAGGATGTGTAGTACTACACCAAAATATACAATCTATTAAAAACAAATTATTAGAAATCGAAGTACTTATAAAAGACCTTGAGATAGCTCCAACTGTGGCTTGCTTTACAGAACACTGGTCAACAGGAGAAGAAGAATTTTCAATTAAATTAGAAGGCTACAACTTAAAAGCTACTTATTCCAGGAACAATATGGCCCATGGCGGATCCTGCATTTTCCTTCGTGATGGTGTGGACGGTGAGGAGATCCAGGAGCTGAAACAAAAAAGTGTGGAGGGTGTCATTGAATGCTCGTCCATTGTGTGTAAAACTTTCAAAGCTATAGTTATATGCATTTATAGACCTCCTAAAGGTAATCTTGAAACTTTCTTTCAAATTTTAACCGACATATTAGATACTGCTCAAAATGACTTTAAAAATTTTAAAATAATTTTATGTGGAGACTTTAATCTAGATTTACTAGAGGAAAATAAGACAAACATTCAGATGTTTTTAACTCTTTTACAGACATATAATTTAACGCAAACAATAAATGAACCAACTAGAATAACAAAAACATCGGCTACATTATTAGACAATATCTTTATTAATTTTGAAAACCCTCATGTAGGAGAAGTTATAACAACTGCATTAAGTGATCATGAAGCTCAGATCCTGAAAATTGATTTTCCAGGAAAAACAGTCGATTTCAAAAAGATACGCAGGCAGAGAGTGTTCTCCACTGCAAAACTCAAACAATTCAAACAAGAAATAATATCCACTGACTGGAATGAAATAACTAATTATAAAGATCCCAATCAAGCCTATGAGCTATTTGTTCAAAAATTTTTAACAATTATGAATATAATTTTTCCTAAAAAAACTATAAAATACACCAAAAAAACAAAAACATGGATCACAAAAGGAATCAAAACATCTTGCAATACAAAAAGAAAATTATACAAACAAAAAATCTGTGGGGAAATTTCAGAACTGGAGTATAAAAATTATTGTGGTATTCTAAAGAAAGTAATATCTGAGGCAAAAAGACGTACTAATATCGCATATATTAATTTGGCAAACAACAAAAGCAAAGCAGTATGGGACCTTGTAAAAAATTATACAGGCTCTAAAGCTTGCAATAATGATTCTATACTACAGAATATTAACACACAAGAAAATAATAAATACACAGTATTAAACGACGTCAACAACTATTTTGTAAATGTCTGCTCTGACATAAATTCTAATACACTTGTGTTAGATAATGTAAAATATTCAGGGACTAATATATTTCTGTCGCCTACATGCCCAGAAGAAGTATACAATGTAATAAAGAATTTGAAAAACACAAAGTCTACAGGGGAAGATGAAATACCTGTAAAACTTCTGAAACATGTTGCGACGGAGGTATCTAGTCTACTGAGTTATATAATAAATTTATCATTGCAAACAGGAATATTCCCAGAAAAGCTAAAAATTGCCAATGTAAAAGCTGTATACAAGAAAAAGGGAGATAAAAGTATTATTAATAATTATAGGCCTATTGCGTACTTTCAAATATAAGCAAAGTTTTTGAGAAAATTATATACTCACGGTTAATAAATTATCTAGAGAGCCAAAGTTTATTAAGCAATACCCAAAATGGATTTAGGAAAAACAAGTCTACAATTAGAGCATGTTATCAAGCTTTGTGTGAAGTAATTAACTCCCTGAACAACAAGGAACGTACAGTTGTTATAGGTTTGGACTTATCAAAAGCATTTGATAGTGTAGACCATAGCATTTTAATTACGAAACTAGAAAAACACGGAATTAGAGGCATTGCTTTAAAACTGTTGGTATCATATTTGAGTAATAGATTACAATGTATAGTTGAAATGGACAGTAATGGAGAGTTACAAAAATCTGAAAAATTAAAAATAAAAAGAGGTGTTCCACAAGGGTCAATCTTAGGACCGTTACTATACATTGTATACACTAATGACTTAAGTATGATACTTGACGAATATACAGTCCAATATGCTGATGACTGCACATTAGTTATGCATTCAGATGACTCCTTAATCCTAGAAGAAAAGGTTTTACCAACATTAGACGTATTAGAAAAATATTTTACCTCCATAAATCTCAAACTGAATAAAGATAAAACACAAGCAATAGCTTTTACATGTAATACCACTAATACTGAAAAAACATTTGATAATGGCATTAGTACGTTGACAACTATGCCGGTAATGACTTTCTTGGGAATCAAAATTGATGCTAGACTTGACTGGAAAGCCCATACGGACGACCTCACAAATAATATAGCCAAGTATTGTTATGCTCTAAAAGTGATAGCGCAAAACATTAGTGTTGAGGCAGCTTTTATAGCTTATTATGCATATGTAGAATCCAGACTCAGATATGGCATTATCTTCTGGGGCGGAACAAGCCATATATATAGAGTATTTGTGCTACAAAAGAGATGTCTGAGAAATATTTTGAACATTAAACAAACCGTTAGTTGTAAGCCAATTTTTATTGAAAAAAAGATACTTACCTTAATCAGTCACTACATCTATGAGTCTATTATTTTTGTTGTGCGGAATACTTCTCTGTTTGCGATTCATGATAGAAATCACGTATATGACACAAGGAACAAAAATGATCTTTTAAATATCAAAACAAGTTTTACTTTTATTCAAAAAAATATGCCATATACCTTAATAAAAATTTATAATAAACTTCCCTACACTTTAAGAAATGGTACAATTAAAGAAGTGCAAACAAATTTGAAGGCCATGCTTCTGAGAAAAGCTTACTACACTCTGGACGAGTTTTTCAATGATGATTTTAGTGACCTGTAGCATTTTAAATATGTTTTTAATTCATGTGTTAGTATTTTTTGATATGTGTATATCGAGATATAGTGTATTTTTTTTTTAACTCATTTGTTTGATTACTTTTACGTATTTTACATATATACAATATTTTATGCAATAAGCTAGTATACCCTAGTGGCGTATTTGTGCTACTAGGGTAGTTTTGTGACATGTTCCACACCCGTTTGGGTATATGTAAAGAACCAATAAAGACATCTATCTATCTATCTATCTATCTATCTATCAAGGCTTGCACTGCAAGCCTGATGCAAGTTTGTATCCAGCCTGCAGTGCTATTTGGGAGACCATATTAACAAAAGAACAGAAGCAAGCCCGCCGTTATGTTGTTTAAATTGTGTTTACCAATGAAAATTTTTCAGTCTTGTAATGACGGACATATGTACAAATTATTAGGTTACATTATTTACACAATAAATACAAATGCAGTTATGTGCAGTCGTATCTGCGATTCAACATCAATTTTTACATTTGTTATAAATCGAAATCATTCCCATCGAATGTTATAAAAAAGTAAAAAAAAACAAAAATACGTATTGTGGCGTGTTTCCATCCCTAGGAAACCACCCTTGCAAATTCCGTAGGTTCCAAAAATTATAACAAGAGATAACCACTAACACACTTTATTAAATAATTTACTGGATACTTCACAATACTATTAATAACTTAAATGCACTTTACTAACTAAAAATAACCTTTATCACTTTGTTTTCACTTTGGAGTCTTAACCTCACTTGTCAATTCCAACTTCTTCTAAACTCTCTGGCCGAGGATTCGGCCTTATATACCCCTAGCGATTTCTTCCTGAATTTTTCTAGTAGCGGCGCGGCATTATCTAGAAGTCTCTTTTCTCTAATGTTCCAGAACGTTTCTACTGTCTCACAGATGGCATAACGTACATGTATTTTGTGTATGTATTTAGAGCTGCCTATCCCCAAGGGGGGTGATTACTCGTTACAGTATGTTTTTCTTCTGGATTAACCCAAGCAGCAATTTTAGTAGTTTCTACGTAGTAGTTACCATTAGTGGAACTTTAAAGGTTTCCGGAACTAAGGATTGTTACGTAATGGGAACCATCCTTCTACTAAGCATTCACCAAAATGGGGAATAATAATTACATAGCAAGTTACTATTCCGGTACTTCTACCGTTACCGTGTCGAGGACTAGGTTATTACGTAAACGGGATGTAACCAAGTAGTAGAAATAACTAACTTTTGGAACAGCTCAGCTGATCGAAATGAGAGCGCAAACTATATATTTGGCTCTCTGTTATTCGAATAGCAAATTAATGACTTACTGAGTTTAAGCACATGATATGTCCAAGGTCCAAGTTAAGGTGATTATATACAACATGCATAAGCATATATTATAAATCATGATGTTTTGCATTTACCCTGGGTGTGAATATTAAAACCACCACTTGTTTTCTGTAAAATGTTATCATGATGCTTCTTTAAAAAAGACGCCCCCTCGAGAAAATGTTTTTTTCGGAAAAAAAATGTTTTGCAAAAATTATGTGTACAAGCAAAACTGCAAAATTTTTTATGGAAAACGTTTTTTTTTTTAAATTTTATATATTATAAAGTAATAATCTATTTAGAAAACATATTTGTAAATGACTATAATAAAAAGAAATTTTTTTATTGAATTATATTTTTATCTGTGTCAATATGGCGTCTTCATTCAACAACAGAAAAATGACGATTTTAATTGCAGTAACTTAGAGGTTGAAAAACCAAAATTATTTCCCTACAAGTTACATTTACTATAAAGTAGCAGATGCCACCAACGTTATAGTTGTTGTTACTTTAAAAGTGGTGACGGGAACTACAACAATTTCACTGTGTAGTTATATTTACCTAGATGTAGCAAATGGGACCAATGACGCTATAAGATCTTAGTAACTGTTGCTACCAACTTATTTTCATGTTGGTAGAATTGGCAGAATCGATATAGGTAATTTTTTTTTTTAATTGGCAACGCGGTAATAACTGTTACTGTGTGATAGGAATATGTGGATTAAAAAATTATACTTTTACAAGTACTTTTTATTATCTGATATTATTAGAAAGATATTATTTGGAAAGAGCACATATCTAACAATATTTGATGGATGCCCCAGACGGTGAGCATCGGTAGGTGTTTATTATGATCTTGCTTTTGTGTACCTATTTAATTGTTTGGGTTTTTTTCGGTTGCATTGATATTGGGAGTTTACGGTGCCTGCCGTTGCGGTGAACTGACCTTCTTAAGCGTCGAAGATATAAGAGATAAAGAATAATATCTGTATAAATACTAGATACCAAGACAAATAAATCAAGAAGTTTCACAGTTTTAAATGAAGGATTTTCGGTAAACTCACTTGATTCGATTAGGAAATATGTGTCTTTAAGACCGCAAAATGTGTCTCGCAAAAGATTTTTCGTAAATTTTCAAAAGGGAAAGTGCACTGTCCTGTTGGATTAAATAAGCTCTAAAAAATTTCAAGAATTGTAGCTGATTATTTGCAACTGCCAGATGCAGATTTGTATACTGGCCATATAGCATGCGCCGTTCCTCATCAACTCTTTTGGCCAATGCTGGGGGTGACATTACCACCCATAAACGTCACGGTGTGTGGAAATCATCCACCGTGGTGGAGGGTTATTTGGAAGATTCAGTCTCAACAAGATTGTTATTGCTAAAAAAATTCAGGGAGAGCAGCACAACGAGTCAGGCAATGCAGACGTCGTTACTAGTATAGAGAAAAATTGTGTACAGAAGAGCAGTTTTCTTTGTGAAAAATCGAATATGATGACAATAAATGTTAACATAAATATAAATAAGTGTATGGATTCTTTGTTTTGTTAATTTTTCATATAATGGAGACAATAAATAAATTCCTTGGACTTTATTTTATATTAAAATTACTCTTTAGTGACTAAATCACTTTACCTCACTTTAGCTTACTACTTTATCTCACTAGTGACTTATGGGTCACTTTATATCTTCAAAATCTCATCAATAAAGATCACTTTATATGAAAGTGTTGGATAAATATATTTATTAACGTAAGGTGTGTAATAATGGAAAAAATACATAAGAGTTTTCATATTTATTTAGTGATCAGTTTACATTTAATTTCATTCAATTCAATTTATTGTACATAAATAATGTCTTATGCCGTTATACCAACATTGTCCGTTCCCCATCGACACAATATTTATTAAATTTGGAGTTTTTAATCGGCAAATTCATTTAATATGCTCAGTGGATCACTAACTGAACTATGGGTCAATCTGTGTGTTAAAGACAAGTTGTAATTTTCGAGCAGTACACAGTATCATTAATCACTACAACTATTATAGATAGATAGATAGATAGATAGATAATTTATTAACCACAAGATGATACAATTACTGTACATATGGCAAGTCAATTCAGAATAACATTTAAAAATTAAAAAATACAAGTCAATAAATAAACAAATACAATATACATATATATATATATATATATATATATATATATATATATATATATATATATATATATATATAAAATACTTATAATAAAGATAAGTAAATAATCACCGCTCACGCCCAAATTTAATGAGAGACATACAGTAATAAAAATAATCTTCAAGCAAGGTATAAACTGTATTAGTTTCTATAGAGAAATTCTTGTAAATTATAGTACCCATTTTCAAGGAGAAAATTTTTTGTTTCCTTCACTAATTTATGACAATTTTTTATGCTGCGAATTTCATTTGGTAAAGCGTTGTAACAAATTATACAATTATAATAAAAACAATGTTTGAAGTTCCTAGTTTTGTGGTTGGGAATAGAAATAAGGTCACCATGTCTAGTGTTGTAGTTATGACTTGAAGACAACGTTGTGAACTTGTCTTTAAGTTTAATGAACAATGTGACGCATTTTAAAATAAATATGCTAGGAACAGTTAAAATTTTTTTTTGTTTAAAAATTTCTCTACAACTTTCCCTATATTTCAACCCAAATATAAGTCTCACAACTCTTTTTTGTGCTATAAATACTCTGTTCATTTCAATTGCACTACCCCAAGATGTAATGCTGTATGAGATACATGAATAGCATAAAGAGTAGTAGACGTCCAAGAGTACCTGCTCATTCATCGAGTTTTTGAGCTGGAGGATAGCAAAAAATCCCTTATTGAGCTGCTTGCAGACATGCTCAATTTGAGAGCTCCATGACAATCTTTTGTCCAAGTAGGTACCTAAAAACTTAACATCATTTGTAAACTTTATATTTATCATAGATAGCAGGTCCTCTTGGAGGGGTTTTTGTAGGTGAAAGTTTAAACAGACAGTTTTTTTGTTGTTCAATATTAACTTATTTCTATCACACCATATATTTAATTCTTCTACAACTATCTTTGCCACAATCTGAATTTCCTCGGGAGTTTTTGCTGAAACAGTTATTGTCATATCATCTGCAAACATTGTGACTTTACCATTTGTAATGTTAAATGGAAGGTCATTCACATATAAACCAAACAACAGTGGGCCGAGAACTGAACCTTGGGGAACGCCCAATTTAACATCATGAATTTTTGAGGTATTGTCTGACAACTTTACAACCATTTTCCGACCACTAAGATAAGATTTGATCCAACTTAAAGGAGAATTTCTGATACCTATATTATATAATTTTTCTATAAGAAACTGATGATTCACAGTGTCAAATGCTGCAGATAGATCGAAGAATAGAGAGTTTTTAATCGGCAAATTCATTTATAGTTTTCGATTACTCTTCTTGTGTTGATGGGAGCACTTTTGCATTTGTTGCCAAAGATGATGGTTTTGCTGTGGCGAAATAATCTTTCATGTTTGCATCATATTCTGAAGAATCACTATTTTTCTACTACTGTTTAACTGTTTCTTCAGTTTTCTATAAAACGTGGATGAGTGCCGACAAACTTCATTTCGCTTTCACTGAGCATTTCAGATGCCGCCATTTTATTCAGTGCCAATAATTATATAAATTGTCTTAAAAGTTAATATTACTCTATAGTAGATTTTCAAGGTATATGTAACTTTTAAGTAATTTTCAATTAGTGGGGAGTAGTAAAGATAACTTCAAAGCCCCTATGTTCGTAGAAATAACCTCATTTTTACTCGAGATGTCACTAATAAGTTAGACTACTTTCAAGTGGTCCTTTGGTAAAGCTGTGCAGTCGGCATTACTACCAATTTTCATTTTGCAGTTGAGGATGGTTCAAAGTAATGCAGAGTAGTATCCGCGACGTTGCAGATTCTCCAGCAGTTACTTGAAAGTGTTATAACTATACAGTGCCTAAATTCAGTAGAATCTACTTAATTGTCACTACAAATGCATACCACAAAGTGAATATTACCCTGAAGTCGCAAAATTAGTAACAGTCATGTCATTCCTACTATATTAAAGTTCCGATGCCTCAGATGCCAGTTCCCATCACTTTGAATGCTGCTTGAGAACATTATTCAGATACATTACTTTTGACGTTTCACAATCAATGTCAAAAAATCTAAATTCCAAAAAGACCGATTCACACCACTTAATATTAATGAAAACTGCATTACTTGATTTTTCAAATGTGCGGGATTTTATTGCATAGAAGTATACATCCCAAGGAACAATTTTAGTTTCTTAAATGTATACAAGGGTGCTATAAAACTATTTATAAAATGCCTTGAAAAATCTATTTTGCTGTAACAATATCCTTAATATCATCATAAAGCGACTTGTAGACTAAAAGGCCCACCCTTATGAAGGTTGTTAAGGCCTATTTTAAATTCCATCATAAAACTCCTTAGTGAGGCATAGTGCTGCTCTTGAAAACCTTGTTCAGGCCGTTTTAAAACCTTTCTTAAAACCTATTTTAAAGCTGTCAGAAGCTTTTCTATTAGCTTCCTGCATTTCTAGAAAACACCTAGAAGGCTACCTTAAAACTGTTTTTAAAACCATATTGGAATTGAGAAGCTATAAGAATGTCCACGAAGGAATCCAAATAATTTTATTATTGCATTTATTTTTTCTAAACTGATTAATTAAGCAAACACACCATCAGACTTATTGAAGATAAAATGGAATTTGAAATGTATAAAGCATAGAGCACTATAACCCCTCTAAGGCCGATTTAAAAGGTAATAAAAAGCCATCAGGTATGACAAAAAAATTAAAACCAACGGCAGTTTATCGTTAAAACTACATAAGAAAGGCCCAAAAAACAAGAGCCCCTCAGAAATAATAATGATTTTAATATCCATACAAAATTTGCATAGACACACGTAATCAGCAAATTTAAAAAAGTGGGCTGCTTCTCGGTTCCCACGGTAATTTTCAGTCGTTTCTTGTAATTCTACCTTAATTTTCTAACGAAAAAGTGATAATTATTGATAATTATAATTGTGAGATTGACCTTGAATATTTTTATATAACAAGAAAAACATGGCCGGCCAACTAAAAACCTAATTGTCATTTACAGTCCTCTCCAGTGTTGCCAGGTCTAGTGAAATTTCACTAGATCTGGTGATTTTTTAAAATCTAGTGATTTAGTGAAAACTTTTATGAAAATGCCCATTTTTAATGATTTTTGAATCATCCAATTTATTGCCCTCTACTGGTAGGTAGACAAACATTAAATTCGAGTTGCGATCCACTTAATACAAAACTATTCACGTTAATCGCTACCACGGTCAGTAAACTCTACGGTTACCTCGATCAGCAGCTCTTAGACGAGAGAGACGCGCGGAGCGGGGAATCGAATGAAAGAGACAGACATATCTGATTTCCGTGCAAAAGACACAGACAAAAATGCCTGTAGTGTCTACAGCTGACGTAGGTCTTTCATTCGATTTCCCGCTCCACGCGTCTCTCGTCTAAAAGCTGCTAATTGAGGTAACCGTATAATTTATTGACCGTAAATCGCTACAATAGAATAGCCTGGGATCGTTGCCTCTAGCGTCTCGTAGACAAACAGTACTTTCTAGTTACAAACCCTTTAATACAATACAGAGTATGAAGTCTGGCAACGAAATAATCAGATAGAGGACGCTCAAAGCTATGCTGTGCTCAGAGAGCTCAAGAAAATTACATGTCCTACAGACACTGCAACTTTTGAAAATTAAAGATGAGAGCTTTAATTTCAAATCTAGTGAAATTTTAGTAAGATTTAGTAACTTTTTAAGGCGTCGTCTGATAACTTTTAAAATTTTGATCTGGCAACACTGGTCCTCTCATTAAACTATATATTCTAATAATGGTAATGACCTAGAACATTTACTCTAAATGAGTCTTTTTGTATACTATCACAAATAATCCCTTCCTTACAAAAATGCAAATGCACTTGGCGAAGATCACATGGACTTGATAAAAGCTGTAATAAAACGTTTGGGACGTTGACATTTGATACAAAAAACTTAAAACTTAACCTCAAAATAATTTGTATGTGTGTGTGTTTTAACAGTCCTTTTAAAATGGCCACTCTTTTTTATTTTCTTCCACCTTTCCAAAAAAGACTTAATTACACATCAGTAAGTCGTGAAATGCTTTTAATTAACACACACACACACACACATGCATCAACGACACTTCAGGCAGACATATTGTTTATTATTTTTATAATAAATGTTTTATTGAGGTTTTGGAAAGTGTTTTATGGAATTAAAATTTGCCTTTTAGTTTTATAGAGGCCTTTTTTTCTTCATAACGGTTTCATCACAACATTTATCAAGGATGTTTTAAGAGTCTAGTTTTGTAATGGTCTTTAATAAGTACTAATAGGCATTGAAAATGTCTACTTTTAAAAAGGATTTAAAATGCATTTATTGCAAATATGTTAAAACCATAAAGAATAATTTAAAGCCTCTTTAAATCTAAATGGAATTTAAGACGTTCATAAAACTAATTAGCTTTATGGAGAGTTTTATGTAGGTTATGATAAATCCCTTACAAATACATATTATCCTAGAAGCAAATTAGAGTAGATACACAAATAGAGCACGACGCCACTTTGCATGGGAAGCATAGTAATAGAGTACGAAGCCACTTAGTAGGGAGGTGAAAAGTTTTGAGATCACAGTGACAAGCTACGTCATTGTTTATTTAAATCAAGGTAGCAATGAATGCCTTATTGGGAAAAGTAGGTCGCAGTGACAATGTTCAGGGGAAAGTATTCTTTACGTAAATGATAACCATATTGGGAAAGGTCATGATGATAATGAGTCCGTTTATTGAATGCGGGGAACAATGGGTTTTTCTAGGTTACGGAATGAATAATGTTTTTATTAACAGATCTGTATAATAAATAAAACAATGTGTTTATGCATAATATATTTTATTTTAAGTTGAGTTATTCATCTGTACTTTATCAATGTCAATAATAACTGCATCCTTATTAAACTCTAAAAACTCTAGAAAACAGTAACTTTGCTCACACTTATTTAAATGACATAAACTTTTTAATTTATCAATATATGTCTCCTCGTTACAATTATCGAAATTACTAATATAAAGTATAGTATTATTATAAAAGTTCTTAAAATCTAGATGATGTAAAAATTCTAACCTATAATTAATTAAACGTTTAATGGTAATAAGTTCTTGAATACATTCATCGTCCATATAAATAACACTATCACCACTTTTCAGTAATAATACGTGTTTATCCATAAAAAGTTGACTTGATAATTTGAAATTTTCAAACTCCACTACAGTTTCAATAAACGTCTTTTCTTTATCATTATCGGGTATAATATCAATATTTGCAATGAAGTCATACCAATCCAAATCTAGAAGCGAAATGACATCCGTTGAACTGTTAAGTATAACAGATGGTTCGAAACCCCTAGCAGCACTTATACCTGTCGAGACTTGCAATGTAGACTTTGGTAATAAATATTTCACTTCATTAATCAGCTGTTTCTCCTGTTTAATTTGTTCTGCATACTTTAAAAGAATACTATCCACGTATTTCCAATAAGGCGATGAGCATGATGACTCATTTTCAATACCAGAATCTGACATTATGACTGTCTTCACTGCTACTTAAGCATATACTAATTGACAAAATTTATGTAAGAGAGTAATATTACACTATTTCCTCTTTATTTATCCATGAATTATGTGATTTATCTAGACCAAGCCATTTAACTAAAACCTTACCCCCCTTCCTTCTTATCACTTTTTCAACTAAATGCATATCTGGATATTTAACTTTCAATAGTTCATTTTCGTAGAAGGCACCGCTAATTTCTTCTTTATTTTCATCTTCTAATATATATGTAGTTGGAAGAGTTAAGTTAATTTTCTTAATTTTAAAAATTTCATTAGACCAGTTTGGAGTATATCCTTTTGTAAATACTGTTCGATGTTTGCTTACTCGAACAAAGTCGTTAAGTTTAAACTTCTGAATCGGATCAATTGCCTTTAGATGACTATACGCAGAAATAAGTATGTTTTTTTCATACTTTTTTGTTACATCTTTAGGTTTAAATCCAGTTGTACGATGTTTTGTATCGTTATATTTGGAAACGATGATCGGTAAAATACTTAACCACTTATAATTTCCTTGTAAACTGAATTGTTTCCACATCATGTTTTTCAAAGTTCTATTTACTCTCTCGACGATGCTAGCTTTTAAATTTGAATAAGAACTGTAATGGTTAATATTAAATCGGGACATTAGCTCTTGAAATTTTTTGTTATAAAATTCTTTCCCCATATCAGTTTGAAGATTCTTTGGTGATTCCTCAACTTCTGACAGCACTTTTTCCATTGCATTAGTAATATCAATTGCTTTTTTACTTTTTACTGGCTCAGCCCACACAAACTTTGAAAAAGCATTGATTACCACTAAAATATATCTATGTCCTTTATTCAATTTAGCGTAAGGAATCATCTCCACTAAATCAGCTTGCCATAAATCATTTAAACCGTTAATTTTAACATGCCTTCTTTTAAAATTTCGTCTAGCAGGTTTATGTAACTCATGTACAATTTCTTCTTTAATACTGCTTATTTTAACCATTATGAACTGGACACTTTAAAACCAGCTGCATAAACATCTTTTCAGATTTCGATTTTTTCGATGTTACAAATATTAGATCATCATCTTGTTTTAATTCTCGACCCTCCAAATTCAGAGGGTTTACAGCTTCACCATTTACATGAACTGCTATATCATGCGGATAAAATTGAGATACCATATATATAATTGCCGTTTTTAAAGGAAACTTATACGTTATCGCTCCATGATCTAAAGTATAAGCATATCCTCCATTCGAGGGGTCTAGAGACCAAGGACTTGTTGCACCATTTCCTCTAAACGTTAAAATAATATCATACGATAAATCTAATGTTTCCTGAAGACGGTCAAAATAATATTTACTGATATGCCTACCGAATTTATCTACTGGCATGGTTGAAATGCTACTTGTAAACTAAAGTATATTTTTTATGTAGCAGATACTTATCTAATTATTTTAGCCTCCCTTAATTCTTCCTCGATAAATAAAATTTCATTGTTATGTCCGGTATGCCCTGCTATCTGAGATGCAACCAAAAGCTTAAGCCTATCAACGAGTTCATTGGGATCATCATAATAAACATAATCTATAGGTTTATTTGATAAATTTAACATTCCTTTTCCTCCTCTGGTGGTGTTTTTAAATGATTGAGTTCTTCCTCTAGTTTGGGGGGGAGGAGGTTTATTAAATGAAGCAGTTCTTATCACCTTAGCAGTTTCAGATTTTTTTAAAAGACCTTTTTTAATTAAATACGGTTTGATTATCGTTAAATACTTGACAGATGTGGATCCTTGAATTTGTTCATCAGCATTATAATTTTTACGGTAGGTATTTGTTCGTTTTAATATATCCATATAATGATCTAAATCAGTTAAATTGTAACTCTGCGGTTTCTTCTTAAATAATAATTCATAGAGTCCAACTGTTCCCGGGTAAATTATATTGTGTACCTCTACATCCTTTCCTATTATCTTTAATTCAGAATCTCCTATTCTAAATTTATCTGTTGATGTATCATGTATTATTCCATGTTTATGATCAAATTCATCCTCAATATCTCTAATAGACGCGTCTACATAATATCTTGGAAGCTCATCAAATGTATCAAGATATTCAGAATAACCTGGCAATCTTGACTCATCCAGCAAAATTTGACGACTTCGTTCAACGGCATCGTTAATTTCATCACTACTATTTGCATTTCCACTATTATTTGCATTTCCACTATTTAAAGTGTCATCGTTTAAAAAGTTATCCTGTATGAACGAGATACCTGGAATCCCAGTACTTGAAAAATTATCCTCTAAAAATGTAACACCATGAGTTGGAAGATATGCATTATATGGATTTACCGACGTCCTTTTAGGAGTAGAAGAATGTCTTTTTGAATCTCTATTCGACAATTCATCTTTCGGGTGAACGACATCAGGTTCCTTTTTTATCGATACTTCAGTTTTTAAATTTTCAATAAATTTTTTTAGAGGTTCTGTTATTGGTTTATAACCCTTCTCCAACTGCAACTGGGATTGGGCGGACTCAGTTTTTAACGCTCAATACTTCTTCCTTACCGCTTGTCTAGTTTTTACTAACTCTTTAGCTAATTTCTTATCCATGTTTTTACGATAATTTCATAAAGTAGACTAATTTATTTCAACGATGTATTTGGTAATATATTATTTTTTAGTTAAGAACGATGAAACTGTCGAATCCTTTTCTATATCTCCCAGATTTTATATCACAATCTTTATCTATAACTAAAAATCCAAATTTATCATTCCAGCAGATTGAGCAAATTTCAAGAAATTCTTGAAAATTCATATCAGTGTTAACATGATCATGATATATATGTCTAAGATTTGTATTGTCTTGCCTGAATATAATTAGTAGGTTGGTGTTATCGCGAATCAATTGTTTAGGTACGGCTGAATATGTCTGAGAAAGATAAAAACAATCTGTATTTTTATGACGTCCAAAACAAAAATAGTTTCGCATAATGTCTTGATTACAGCATACAATGTCATCGAAAATAATAACTGAATTCGGTTTTATATTTTGCGGGGGGATTATTTCTTCACCATCTCCATACTCGTAATATCCAATTTCTTTCAGTGGTTTAAATAAAATTCTTAAATATTCATATTTTGGCTGATATAACGATTTGGAGTATATGTATACATTTTCAAATCGCAAGCCATTAGGATGTTCTAATAAACTAATTAACACGTTAGTTTTACCACACCCACTCCCACCAACCACTAAAGCACGTTTAGATCCACCACAAAAAAGATCTCTATGTTTCCGGAAGGTAGGTACAATTGATTTATCAAAATTTTTAATGGGTAGGGAGAATTTCTGCTTTTCTATTTTCATTTCAGCTCTTTGCTTTCTTCTCTGAGACTGTTTAGAAATCACAAATAAATATCTATTTAAGCATTATCTTTGAAACATACTTTACAGTCATTAATTGATTGTGAATGAATATAATGCTGCGGCACGGCAACTCTCACCCTAATCGACGTCAAATTGTTAAGAAGAAAGGATCAGGTTTTTTAAACAAACTTATAGATAAATTACCAGTAGAACTACATCTACCCGGTTATAACTTTTGTGGACCAGGAACGAAGCTCGCTAAACGTATTGCTAGGGGCGATACTGGAATAAATCCATTAGACGAAGCCTGTAAAGAACACGATATAGCATATTCAAAGTTCAGCGATACTGAGAGAAGAAATATAGCCGACCGAGTGCTGGCAAGTAAGGCATCAGATAGGTTTAAATCTTCTAACGCGAGTATTGGAGAAAAAATGGCAGCATTGGGCGTTAGTGGAGTTATGAGTGCAAAAAGTAAGTTAGGTATGGGTTTACGTCGTCGCCGCAATCGAAAAGGTAAAGGTATGAATTTCAATGAGGCTGTAAGAAGAGCTCGTAAAGGTGTTACAGGGGCCAATACTTCAAACCTACATAATATATCAAAAATTGCACTTTCCTCTATAAAAAAAGCTAAGAAGAAGGTGGTTGAACCAAAGAAGAGAATTTTACCTCTACCTAAAAGTGGAGGATTTTTACCTCTAATACCCCTCTTTGCTGCTCTAGGGGCATTGGGCAGTATTGGGGGTGGTGCCGCCGGTATAGCTAAGGCTGTTAATGATGCTAAGGCTGCGAAGCAGAAATTGGAGGAAGAAAAGAGGCATAATCTAGCTATGGAGGCAAAAGCAATAGGAAATGGATTATACTTGAAACCATACAAACGAGGTTTTGGTCTATTTCTCGCTCCATATAAAAAAAACTCCCAATAAAGCTACCACGCCGAGCTTTATCAAATTTAGATTTGATAAAATATGCAAAAATTTTAAAATTAAAAAATTTTAGAGGTGTTTTTATGCGAAATAATTTACCAAAAAGGATACATAAATATGAATGTGGTATTGTGAATCTTGATGATAAGGATCATGATGGTTCTCACTGGACTGCGTACGACAAATCTTTAAATGATATCATATATTTTGATAGTTATGGAAACTTGAGGCCACCTCTAGAATTAATTTCATACTTTTTTAGTGATGGTAGCAATAATAGTGTTAGATATAATTATGAACAACTGCAAAAATTTAATTCCACAAACTGTGGACATCTCTGTTTAAAATTCCTATATAACAATCATAAATAAAATATTTTACTTATTCAAATGTGTTTGCTTGATGAAGAAGACATGTCGTTTACTCTAGCCATAACCGGAAATGAGTCAATTTTAAGTGCAAATTTCAATCCATCTATATATCTAGAAGATAATGTAGAGTATGCTATAGGTCTTACAAATTTTGAAACATTTAATGTAATACCTAACATAGATGAAAGAAATAACAAATTTTATTATGGTAGTAATAATCAATATGTACAAATTCCTACGGGTTCGTATGAAATTACAGATATAGCTGATTATTTAAAATCTCACCTTCAGCCAAAAGGTGTATCTATAAGTATTAAAGCCAATAACAATACCTTAAGATCGATGGTTAAGTGTTCAGAAAAAATAATTTTTACTGAAAATTCGATAGGTGAATTACTAGGATTTAAAAATCAAGAAATACCTGCACATAAATCAGTATCTTCAGATTCTCCGGCTGAAATCGTCAAAGTAAACGCTCTATGTATAGACTGCAATATTGCTGCGGGATCTTATCTCAACGGAAAACCTGTACATATCATTCATCAGTTTTTTCCTACGGTAGCACCAGGCTATAAAATAGTGGAATCACCACAAAATATCATATATTTCCCAGTGTGTGTTCGAACTATCACAAATATAACCATTAAAATATTGGATCAAGAAGGGGATCTCGTCAATTTCAGAGGTGAAACCATTACAATAAGACTACATATAAGAAAAGTAAATTTGTAGCCATGGTTATCAAATATAATAAAATAATTAACGTACATAGCAATAAAGGCCCGTTAAGAAAGAAGTATTATAATAAGAATAAAAACAAAGCAAAGATTAGTAGTAAACCTATTGTCAAGCGATTAACATCTGAAAATCGTATTTTTCTACAATCTCTTGGATACCAGCTGATTTTATAATAAAATGGATTTATTAAATGTAACAGAGCAGCTTTATGTGGATAATACAATAGTAAGTTCTGAAATACATTCATATGAACCTTACTTACCCACAAAATTAAGCTACAATGATGAGATAGTAATACCCATACAAGAAGTTGATAAGTTTACTTTACCATGTGAAAGTTTTCTGTATATTGAGGGAAAATTAACTAAAAGTGATGGTACCATTAGTGATAAATTAAAATTCATTAATAATGGAATTCCCTTTCTTTTTAAGGAAATTCGATATCTACTGAATGGAATTACAGTAGACTCTGTACGAGATGTAGGATTAACATCAACATTAAAGTCTTATCTATCGTACAATTCTAACGATAGCGTTAGACTTCAAAATGCAGGATGGTTTCCAAAAGTGAAAGAAGCAGATAATGTTTTAGTTGATAGCAAGGGAGGTTTTAATATTTGTATCCCCCTTAATATGTTAATGGGGTTTTTTGAGGACTATAAAAAAATATTAGTTAATGTTAAACAAGAACTAGTTTTATTACGCAGCAGTGATGATTTAAATGCTGTAATTAGCACTGAAGCCAACGATGCACCGAAAGTAGAAATCAATAAATTGTCTTGGAATATACCCCACATTTCTGTAGGTATTCCACAAGAGTTAGCATTAACGAAACTTATTGATAATAATTCTGATATAATATTAGGATTTAGAAGTTGGGAACTTGTTGAATTTCCTGAATTACCAGAAACCAGTAGACATAATTGGCCGGTGAAAACAACCACTAAACTTGAAACACCCAGACATGTGATCATAGCCTTTCAAACTTCTAGGAGGAATAATGTATCTAAGGATATGAGTAAATTTGATAATTGTAATTTGAGAAATATTAAGATATTTCTCAATTCTGAGAGATATCCTTATAACGATCTCTATCTGAACTTTAAAGAAAATAAATTTGCATCCTTATATGATATGTTTGCAAAATTCCGACAATCATATTATGAACTACAAAACGAACCTATTTTCACACCTACAGAATTTAAGAATGTAGCACCAATAACTTACATCGATTGCTCACATCAAAAAGAGTCGATTCAATCTGGTCCTATTGTCATGAGAGTGGAATTTGAGTCCAGCGAAAATATTCCGAAGAATACCTCTGCTTATTGTTTAATTTTACACGATAAATTGATAAGTTATAACCCTCTAACGAAAATAGTTAAACAGCTTTAAAACAGAAGAGTTAAAGCATTTGCACCTTAGTATCAATATAATTTCGAAGGCATAAGCATGAATTTAGTAATAGATCTGCAGGGTTTTAAAATTGAAAATAATGAATTTATAGTAAAGGAATTAGCTGCCTATGATGGCGATAGGATATGTCATTATATTTTTAAACCACCTTTCTCAATAAATGAATTACCGCCACACTTACAAAAACAAGCGGGGTGGTTAATGGAAAATTATCATTGTATCGATTGGAATGATGGACATACTCCACTTCATCACTTTGAGGCTATTCTTGCAGAACTTTTGGGAAAAACAGAGAATGTTTATGTTAAAGGTAGAGAAAAAGCAGATTTTTTGAGAAAATATTCCTCCAAACCTATCAATGAATTTGAAGAGCGACCAACTATTACAATATCAAACTCACTTTGTTTAAATCATAAGAAAAATGTATGTGTGTGTGCCTTATTTAATGTGCAATACCTTTATAAAAACTTTTTAATGAAATAAACTTTAAAAGATGCTTTATGTTTATATGTATAATTTAGACTTTTACCCCCCTCATGAATAATGCTTAATAAATGATAAATAATTTAGTAGATATATAAATGTGGATAGCCTACTTTAATGCACAGTAGAACATTAACTTTAAATTATGTCATACATTGAAATTTTCCCAAACTCCGTTCCAGAGAATGAAAATTATATTCGTAAATTTGAGCCTGCAAATCCACAATATATATTTTACCTAAGACGACTGCAATCATTTTGTTTATGGCCAGAGTGTGTGAAAAATAGAGTAAGAGATATAGCAAATTCAGGATTCTTTTACTCCATGGATAATAAGATTACATGCTTTTATTGCGATGTAAAATTAAATGTTGATATTGTATGGCAAAACGATTATAAGTTTATTAGTCATCATGCCCCGCTATGTATGTTTTTAAAAATGTATTGTAGTAATACAGTAATCGAGAGAACCTCGTAAAAATATGAATATTACTTTCGATTAATATTACGTGTTAACTTAAAACTTGATCATTCCTTTCAAGATGGTGCTTTTGAACAGTACATTTGTTATGCTCACAGCACTTGCCAATAATGTTTTTTACATGTATCATTATCAGCATATAGAAGAAGCATTTATATGTTCAACGGCGGCAGAAAACCAAGTGAAAAACGATACCTGGCCTGATATGTGGAGAAGGTTAACTCCCGGTGTACTACCCTACTCATATGTGAATGTTTTGGTATATGATTTTAATAATGAAATTTATAGTAGCAATGTTTATTATAAAGTAAAATTTATGACAAAAGTTGGGAGGAAAATGTATGATTCAGATTGGAAATTAATGAGTTTAGATAATAATGATAATTATACAAATACATTTTCTTCTGGGACTAAAAAATGTATTTCAATTGTAGTTTTACCACTCATTGTATTATTATGGACAATATAATATAATGCAAAAATAAATAAATAAAAAACGAATTGTTATTATATATTTTTATTTATATGGATGTAACTTCATAAATAAGTATATTAGTACTAGTAGTACTTTACATAAAAATTTTTATATATAAATGTTATAACAAATCCCAGGTAGTGTTAAAATACTTATTATACTTTTTATATACAATATTTGCAGTTTTATTGAACCTAAGTATATACAATAATAAATGCTTATACAAATTTTCTAATAAATTCCAAGGTTATTCTTGTATAATTTTATAATGCCCCCATGGTAGAGTATCGGTGCTATTATTCAAAAGGTAACGTTTATCATCAAAAGGACTCAATACAACTTTTGTTTGTTCAATGCTGTATACCTCATGAGTATAAGATCTTAAAGACCGCTGTGTTTCACATTTCTCGGTTCGATATTTTAAACAATTCAAATAATCTTCAAAAGAAATATTTTGTTTAACTACATTATATTTAACACCCTTCGATTTCTTAGTGCATTTTTTTCCTTCATACCATTCATTGGTAATAAAGTTAGTATTTTTATCACAATTCCCTTCATCAATTAGGTAAGTGTACATTTTTGATCTTAGACCAATGAAGTGAGTCATAATTTTCGAATTATTTTCATCTTTCATACGACCCGGTACCTTCTTATTCATCAATGGAATATTATGTTTGTTATCTGGAGGATAATCGCTAGTATCAAATTGTGTTATATCCTGTTTAATTACCTCTCTATATACATCATCACATGCAATTTCGTAAATGAGCGAATCAGTATCAGTATATAAAAGTTTACAGTTATCAATTGGAAATTTATTTAACATATATTTATAGTGAAAATCATATACGCATGTTTTTGATATATCAAGAACGGCTACACCAATGTAAAGAGGCTTATTAAAAACTATTTCAGATTTAGTTAATTCAATAGCCATCAGGTTATCCTCAAAAATTGTTCTATTATGAAAATTAGGACTAGATATTAAATTTCGCGCACCATAACGACCTTCCCATTTGCTTATTAATTTAACTATTCTATGTTTCCTTATATTTTCCATGGTCTTGCCAAACACGGCATTATTTGCTAATTTATAATAATCTTTTTTGAACGGTGTTTTTGCTTCAGCACGCAATTTGGTATTTAAATCAATGTATGGTTTGAGCCAAGGACATTGCTTGAATTTTAATATGCGGTGAATTTTTACGAGAACAACTCCATTTGCTAGAGCTTGCTTTAAATTTCTATAATGGAGTACGTACTTTGTTTTGTTATAAAGTGTGGTCATCAGTTTCGGTAATTTTGATCCAGGTGGTACTAAATGTTCTGGACACAGAGGCAAATCCTTGTGTTTATCATGTAGGTGCTCAGGGTAATGCAGATCTACTTCCAACATATAACCCTCGTCAGCTTCATCAGATATATTATAAACATTAAAATTTTCAAAATTTTCGAGAAACTCAAATGCTCCATATGGTAATGAGGACATCATTGCCCACCCATATAAATTGTTAACGTCAAGATACATTATGTACTTAGATGGTTTATCTTTATCATAACTAGGCATGAATTTATTATTAGCTTCAGAAAAACGATTACAGCATTGACTCACACCACCACGAATACCTCGCTCTAAAAACAGCAATACGCCTACATCCTGAATTGTCTCTAATTGACATTTTGTAAATTTCAACATGCAGTCCCAAGTGTATCCAGGCATGGTATAATACCACCCTGGATCCAAACCGTATGTATCAAGTCCTATATCACGAAAATTTTCAAATATATCTGATAAGAGCATAATATCTGTTTTCAAATATAAGTCTGAGTAGTGACCCAAATTTTTAATATTAAATTTACACCATACCTTTTGGGCATGAGCATAATCTTCTTCGGTAATATTAGAATCAGTTAATTTATTATAAAATTTTTCAGGCTTTGGTAATTCTGTTTCCTCAAGCTTATCCATCGATTCAATGTAATCATATGGAAATATTCCTTTACGTGTAAGCAATTTGAATGCATCATTATCTAAGGTAGAAAATTCGCGTTTTAAGTTTTTTAAAAGACTTTCATCTAAAGTTCTTGCTAAGACATCAAGTGATGCACTCATAAATCGAAAAGAATCGATAAACCTAAATTTTATTTTAGTATTGGGGTCATATTTCGTGAATGATATATACTTTTCTTTATTAATCGGAAGTAAAGTTACTTTTCCATTCTTTGCTAAATCTCTAATTATAAAATGACTGTCGTAATTAGATAAATTGTGAAAGACTACCGGAATGACGTATGATTTACGATAATTTAAATTACACTGATTATGTACAAAACCCCTGAAAACTCCAGTAAAGTGATTATGATCCCGTACTATTCTATCACCCGGTTGAATTTTCTTTTCACATATATGGCACTTGTCGTCACCCTCAATCTCAAAATCAAAAATCATATTTTCAATATATTTTATTTTGGATTGAATAAATTTAGCAATATTTTGTAGCTGTAAATTAAACCATTCAATACAATCCAATCCCCGGTAACTTTCAAAACGAGATAAATTATCATCATATGAACATTTAAGGTAAAACCCTGCACTAAAGGCTTTATGCTTTTGATATCGGTTCGTCTTTAAAAATATATTCTCACTTGATTTTTCAATTGGAAGTAACAATGCTTCAAAATCACAATATAAAATAAAGGGTACTTTTTCTTTGTGAGTGTAATTTTTGAATTCTATAAATTTATATGACGGGAAAGATATTTTACAATGATTATATTTTTGACAATCTGTGGCATGTAAATTGAGCTTTTCTTGATTTGTAAAGTAGTTCAAGCAACCGTCACAAATGAACAATTTTCCATTACCTTTTCTTAATTGGGTAGATACCAGCCTAGACAAATCTTTAATCCAACAATAGTGATATTCAATACTGATTTGCTCTTCATTTTCATTAACCGCTTCATAATCGTTTAATTTAGGGAAATATTTATTCTGAATCAGAAGTAAATTAACATGTTTTTCTAATTTAGCTTTAGCTACTCGAGCTGGAACTGTAGTGAAAAATGTTCTATCGTTTACTTTATTCAATTCTAAAACATATACATTTATTGAAATATTGTTTAATTTTTCAAATTTGGATATTTGTTTTATTCTCATAGGAAACTCTATACCAGCTAAATTTAAAACTGTTGAATAATGTGGATATGAACTAGTTCTGTCAGAATGATTTTTAAAATGAGCGGGATAGAGTGCAGATACTACTGCCCAGGCGAAGCATGCTTGATCGGTGTTTTTAATATTTATGCATGCTTGTTTCAGAGAAATTTGTTTTGGTAGTTTGATATAAGAAGATGCCGAATTTCCCAACTCAAATTTGTTAATATTAATTTCTAAAGAAATAATTCTCTTTAAAGCCCAACCACTGTCACGTTCTTGGAACTCTTCTAATTTAATTAATATTTTATCAGTCACGTGCTCTTTGAACCAGTCACTTATAATTGTGCTAGCATCAATACTCGCATTTTTTGTATTAAAATATTTAAATTCTATCATATTCTTCTCAGCATTATATTTAACAAATTCTCCACAAAAACAAACATTTACTTTAATTAACGGCATGGTTATTAAGATTCTAGTAATTCGAGTTTTGAAGAGATAAAATGCGTCTTCAAGAAATTGAATGATATCTTTATGTTTCAAATTTATAATAATACCAGAACGTATACGATTCGAGAAAGCTGAAACTACGTCCTCCCATTTTACTCTATTACTACGTTTTTCCTTTTTACCTGGATATTCTAAACCATAACCTACACGTTCTTGTTTTTCAATTAAATCCTTCATCAGAATACGAAATCTTTTGAGATGCCCAATATTAGTTTGTAATTTTCTAAGAGTAGCATTGCAAATGTTACCATCACGTACAGCTGTATTACATAGTCTAATATGACGATTAACATGTTTAGTCCATATCACAATTTCCTTATTACAAATATCTGATGATAACACACTGTAAGCTGATTTAAAATTTTTAATAATTTCATCACTCACCACAGCTATTGCCTCAGATGACATTTTCAATACCTTGGGATTTGTTAAATATTAAAGTAAAATAATTTTTATACTGTTTCCACTATTTCAAACTGATGGGCAGGTTGAGGTTTACCAACTTCTTTCATCCCTTTGTATACTAGCGAATATTTCAGAGTCGTGAACTTTTTCAAGTTGGACTTCAAACAGTCGGTTGCCCGTTTTGGTAAAAACACAGCTTTGGCTTCCAATTCTACTAATATGCTCTCTCCAAATTTTCCTTTTGTCAGCTTTAAGGTAAGTATAGGGTGAGGAACATCCAGAGGCAGCTCTGATAACTTTACCAAAGGTTTATTTTCTATAAGACCAAATTGATTAAGCTGTTTTAAGTCCATTTCTACAATTTGGAAAATATTTTCAAAACTTTACTCCGTTAAATAATAATCATACAGATTACTTACTTTTTGTTTGAGACGAATGTTAAACTGAGATACTCTGCTAACTTGCTGGTCAAAAGTTATATACCAATTATATACACACAATTCAGCTTTTATACAGAAATAAACTGCCATTGTCCATTGTGAATGACGACTTTAATCAATTGTTTAAAATGAATTCAGTTATTGAGGACATCTTAACCGCAAAGAAAAACAAAATGATTTACAAATCAATTTTTAAACTTTTCCTTTTTGTTTCTAAAAGTCAAGTGAACTCATTTTACAATACTTATTAACTCACAATATCGGTAAAATTTCATATATAAAATAAGCAATATGGAGTTAGCATCTATTACAAACAGATATACCCCCCCAATAAACATCGACAGGTATTTTGAAGAAAAGTAAGTGAAATAAAAGTTATTCATCAAGTTATAACCAAACGAAAAATTTTAGTGATTTAGGCATTCCACCTATCGACTTAAAGTGCGAGGAACAGATAGAACCGAGCCCCAATTTAAAAAAACCTGCATCAGTAATTATGTAAGTATTCGAAATATATTTTTTACTTATAATAATCAAACGAAACATTTTTTAGTGATTTAACAACACCACCTAAACTCATTCCTCTATTCACCAGATGGTGTAGTACGTGTGAACAAATGTTCTGCTTTTGCTCAAAATCGATAGACGCACATCCAGTTGATAGTGTGACTAAGATACCTAAGGAACAATATATCACAAAAGAAAAAGATAAATCATTAAGTTTGTAAGTGTTTTAAGTTCTATTAAAAATAAATGCCTTTGAGCGAAAATTCAGAATTTGTTATATATATATATAATGAATATATGTATATATACCCCATGTTTCATATTTGTTACAGGATCAAGAGAAGAAGGAAACAGGTGTTTAAGCTAAAAGTAGATGGTTAGATTCATATTTATTTTGCAACTGTATTATAATTATTTTAATAATGTGTATCTTTTATAAATATAATTTTATCGCAAAGGTACCTAGTTTAAAGACATTATGTCTTATGAGTATGTTTCTAACAGTAAAAAATCCTACCATGGAAATTCTTTTTAATATTCCATCTACATTACAATTATCTCCCTGTATAAAAAGATGTTACGATGAAGCAGAATTATGGTATAAAATCATCTTTGAGTCAACTGCAAAAGCTCTATTTAATATAAGGAAACACAAGCCAATTTATTTAACAATGGAAAAGAAAAATATTGTACGTAGATTAATGTCAGAAAATATATCTTGGAATACCGTATGTATACGTCTACTTAACAAAACACAGATAATGACTTTTTGTGATAATTTCCCTTCATGTCATGGAAAATTCTCTTTTTAATATGTTAGTTATATTATAACTTTTTATTATATGGGGTACCTTATATGAGTTTCTACTTATAACCCATGTACACTTTCTATTTATAATAATCTTTACTCATGTTATGGGGGGTACCTTATATGAGTTTCTACTTATAACCTCTGTATACTTTTTATTTATAATAATCTTTACTCATGTTATGGGGGTATTTTATATGAATTTCTACTTAATAACCCCTGTATACTTTCTATTTATAATAATCTTTACTCATGTTATGGGGGTACCTTATATGAGTTTCTACTTAATAACCCCTGTATACTTTCTATTTATAATAATCTTTACTCATGTTATGGAGGTACCTTATATGAGTTTCTACTTAATACTTTATATTTATAATAATCTTTACTCATGTTAGGTTACAGTTTCTTACTAATTTTTACTTACTCATTTCAAATTGGTAACTCATATATTTTTCTAAACAAAGTCACAACACAATCACAAGTACACGCCATATTTTTATTTCACTAGATACTTGCTAATAATTATAAACCACTGACAATGTGCCATATTATTTTTCTTGAATTATTCGACAAAGTTCATGTTTTGATGCCTATTGAATACGTGAGTTACATTGCTTGCATAAATAATGAAACTAAGTGGTTCACTGACTTAATACCTATTGAATACGTGACTTAATTGCTTATATGATTAAATTACGTGACCCACTGACTTTCCTTAAAATGCTTTCTGTATATACCATGATAATGAAAAATACGTATGAACAGAAATTGTATTAAGCTTTATACTTGGATTTGTGATAGAATTTTGTAAATTAAATAAATAAAATACATATGTATATACACAAAACTTTATAATTATTTTTTAGTTAGACCTTAATCGATTCCCTCAATATCCCTATTGCAGAAGCTAGATCTCTGTAAACAATAAATGATCTTTTACTTTGTCATTCATTGTTCTAGATGACCTAGGTATCCGTATGCAATAAATAATGCATAAACACATTGTTTTATTTATTATACAGATCTGTTAATAAAAACATTATTCATTCCGTAACCTAGAAAAACCCATTGTTCCCCGCATTCAATAAACGGACTCATTATCATCATGACCTTTCCCAATATGGTTATCATTTACGTAAAGAATACTTTCCCCTGAACATTGTCACTGCGACCTACTTTTCCCAATAAGGCATTCATTGCTACCTTGATTTAAATAAACAATGACGTAGCTTGTCACTGTGATCTCAAAACTTTTCACCTCCCTACTAAGTGGCTTCGTACTCTATTACTATGCTTCCCATGCAAAGTGGCGTCGTGCTCTATTTGTGTATCTACTAATTAGCTTTATAATTAGGTCTTACAGAATGCTTTAAAACTTACTATTAAGAGCAAGTATACTTGAAGCCTAAAAGGCCTTAACTACAACATCAATAAAGCACATGACTATTTCCTAACCCTGACAAACCTTTCTTAAAACCTCAAGTCCAAATGACTTTTAAATTGTTCCTTGGGATGACAACTTTTTGGCTTTTGTGTAATAATCTGCAATGTATTACTACTTCTACAGGAGGCACTTCAAACCAAGATATTGCGGTTTTAATTTTCGTTCTCCCGTAAGGTTCAGTACATAATATATTTGAAAAATATAAAAAAATATGTTCTCTACAAAACCTTTTATGAAAAATATATTAAAAAAATCACAATTTATCTTTTCTTGCCTTGCTTAACTCGTTTTTTCACTTTAATGCCCTTTTGCACATGACGATTTTTGATGGCCTCGGTATTTTGAAACATCAGTATATAATCCTTCATTTTATGTCAAATTCAGCTCGTGAACTTATTTTAAGTAGATTTAAGTGACAAGCACTCGACTATTAGTAAACCACGGCAAAACAGCACTGCTACATCCACATAAATGTGACTTTGTCAATAGTAAAGTATGATATCGATATGGCTACCTTAACGTAAAAGATTTCATGCCCATCTTAAATTGCGCAAATGATAAAATAACAACTGTCTTTCAATAAAATGTTTATTAATACTTACTACACTATAATTAATTACAATTTAGTCTACTAATACAAACATTATAACCAATCACGAGTCCGATACGGATGTATACATTCACGATTATCTACAAAATTAAATTTAAAATACGTTAAAATCCAGTTAACCATAAGTATGAGTATCTAATAAAATAATAATGGGTTTATAAAAAAACTACACCATTCAATTCTTGGACAACAACAATTGGACGTCAAGTTTCAGTTTGTACATTAGTTTTTATGATACTATTCTACAAATCTTACATGAACTCTTACAATAATCAATAATAATATATCACTTAAGTAACAATAATTAGAAAACAATTCAGACAATACTTAAAAAGAAATAAATATTTTTAAATGTATTACAGTCTAAAATATATAATTCTTGTTTACTTTTAAATTTAAAAATTTAAATATCACAAAAAATTACTTAAAAATAATCTATATCAAGATTGAATTAAAATGTGACTTTTGTATTGTCATGTTTATGTAAGTGACCAAAATAATAGGTTTTTAAAATAATACAATTTATCTGTGAAGTGACGTAACTAGTGTTGGTATTTTTATTTTTTTTAATTTCTAAAATAAATTAAAAAAATATAAAGAAATTTTACTCCATAGATGTGATGTTACAATATAGCAAAAAAGAAGTTATATTTATTTTATACCCTCTAGTAGTGATGTATATACTTCCCAAAAATAGATATTTTCCATTTACTTCACATAAACGGCTAATCTGGAGCAAAACCTTATATACCAAGTGCTTAATAAGCTTATTTGTAGATAAAATATATTTGAAATGACCTCGCCTCAAACAAAAAGAATATTTATAAACATATCAAAACTAAATCAATTTTAAAACTTATATTTTATCTAATTTATTTAGTGACAGCACACAACAGTATTTCTCCAGAGCTGTTACTTTTGCGATGTTAAGGAAAATATAGATAACGATTTTTTTTTTCTAGAAAGATTATATTATTTTTTATACTTTCTAGTACTGACTTCCAGATAATTAAACAAATCTCACTATTAAAGTTACATATAAATTTTCTTTTGGAATATCATAACAATTGTTAAATTAAAATAATATAGGTACCAAAATCTATGAGAGGACATCGCAACTCGATTTTCTCTCCAATGTACTAGATTCTATGCCACTGTCTTCATCTGCACTATCTAATAAACTTGCTTCTCCTTTAACTAACTCAAATTTTCCTTTGCAATTTTCAGTATTAAAGTTATGCTTTAAAATAAATTTCTCTTCAGAAATTTCACGATTTTGATCATCATTATGTGGTACTTCTTGATGAGAATTATTTCTATTTTTACTGTCTCTTAATGGTGTATATGGAAGAGCTTCAAAAGAAACATTCTTGCTTTTAAACTCATCAGATGGTGTGTCTACATGTTGCACTAAAAACCGGCTTTTTCCAAATGTTGTAAATGTTGGTTTTTCTCTAACAACTGATTCTAAAGCGGGTTCAACTGTAAAAGTTTTGGCAGATGTAAAAGCACTAGGACTCAAAGGTAAATCTAATGTTAGCATATTTCTCGTATGTCGGAGACCACCCAAAACATCATTACTTCTAATATTAGTTTGCCTATTTTTATTAATGGCTTCTGCAGCCAATTTTTTTAATGTCTGAACCGAATTTGAGGTAGGTATTTTAATATTAGAGAATTCACTACTATCTGTTAAACTACCAGGTGTTATGTCTTCCACACCACTATCTGGTGTTGCATTTTCTATAGCCCAGTTAGTACTTCCTGGGAAAAATTGTGAACTTAAACTACCAATAATATCGAGTAGTCCAGCAGAGTTATTCACGAAAAGCTCATCTTCTTCTCCAGTGTTACCTACAAAGAAAATCATTAAAACTTAATATTATGCGCTGTTTTAATTTTCATACTTGGAACTAAATCAGTTATGTTAGTCAATTGGTACAAATTTTTACTAGAAATATGTTTTCGTTGGTAGATGGATGGAGTTATATCGCTTTCTTCCTTTTGTGGGGATAAATAATTGTCTGCATCAAATTCCCAATCTAAAATTTAAAAAAAAAGCAAAAATAAAATGGTGCTTAAATAAATATACTGAAATACTTCAAATAAGAAAAATGTGTTTATAGTCCAGTCAACGGGTGGTTTCACCTCTAACTTGAGTGCTAATAATGGATTTTGATGAAACCTTGTGCAATATTGTTTGTAATGACGTTAATAAAAAAGTTAAAAAAGATTAGAGTAGGAAATGATCGGAAGGAAGTAGAAAACACCCCTTTTATTACGGGTTCCGTAACTTGTAAAATTAGGTCAAAAATGTAAAAAAAAACACAATGTATTTACCTTTTTTCACCCAAAATAAGATGTTTTTAACTCGTCAATTTTTTCGAAAAATGCATATTTTTTGAGATATGGCCACACGAAAATTCCGTAAAAGTGGGGGAGGGGAAATGTAAAAGTTGAAAAAAAAAATCTGAAAAAGTTCAGATGAATGTATCATCTATTTACAACTTTTCTGTAAGTGTGTTCTCCCGAGTTTTTCCAGAAAAACATGACGTAGCGCTTTAAAAATATGTAATTTAAAAATTTGAAAAAAATCAAACATACGCATTGAGGTCTTCTAAAAATTTTTTGTCTCTTGGAATTTTTTTGTAACTTAAATTTTCCGAGTTACAGACAGTTTTTCACGATAAATTTTTCCGGAAAACTTTTTCACATTTTCAATTTAAAAATTATATTGAACCTAAAAAAATGGTATAACTATATAGGTTTCATATTTTCCTATAATAATATATATGTCACACCCATGTCACAGCATACATAGAGAGACAGCAAAGAAACCTTTGTGTTGGCGTGACTAAAATCTTTCACCTTGAAGTCGCCATTTCGGTTTAAAAGTCAGAGTTGGATTCCAAAGAATTTAAATGTTTCCGACAGGACCGTAGGGGACGGGAACGGTAGCTTAGTGGTTTAGCGCGTCTAGCTTGCATACTGGCGTACCTAGCGAAGCCGGTTCAATCCCTGCTCATCGCGAAATAATTTTAATTACAAAATTATCCCCAAGAAGTGGTTCGGACTCCACTATAAGCTGTAGGGCCTCGTTTCTCTTTACCTAACACAAAATCATTCTGGATTTTCAAGGAGTTACTTCGGTGACTTGAGAAGCGGTTAAGAAAACAAACAAGAAAACAAGGACCGTAATTCTCCAATTTAAATTAAACAATATATTTTCTTGCACAGTGTGTTGCTTGAAAATGAGGACTAGAAACTACGAAACTGTAGTTATAACTGAAAAAATATTGTGATATTTAACAAGAAAAGTTTGTGTTCGTTATAATGGAATATCACAAAGTAACAGACAACTCTATTGATTTCTTTAAATAAACAATAATTTTAGATAGCTAAAAAAGTCATATTATATGTATGTCATTTTTTTCCAACTTGTAAAAATAGGAAGTAAAAACATATGAAATAGAATTTTCTTTCAAATACATTGATATAATTTTTCTTCAGTATTTTCAAATAAAAATAGCTCAAAAAAATAGAACAATAGTTCCATCCAATTTTTATTATAAAAATCAGACTGTCAAATAATATGAAAATCTATAAATAGGAAGTTCCTAAAAAAGTTGACTCAAATTTAGGCCGCTATATTGGGCCGGCCATTTCGACTTTCCAATTTTATTAATTTTCTTGAGAGTTTAGTACATCTACCTGCAAAATTTCATGTTCTTAGCACGCCTGGAAAAGCCCAAACAAACAGATATAACCGTTATATGACTTGTTAATTACGTCGAGGCATCTTGCGAACTAAACAGTAGAGATGAGTTGCTATTTAACAACCTGTTATTTTATAACTGTTATTTGTAAATAGCATTAGCAGACTGTTATTTCTGTACGAAAATACAGGTGAGAAAAGCTGTTTTCTTTCGTGCTGAACGAACTGATTGCAATCACTAAACAGCCAATCAAATCGAGGTATTTTTGAAATCCTTGATCTCTATTGGTTGCTTACTGATTGTATTCACTTTGTTCAGTATGAAAGAAAATAGCTAAAATAACAGATAAGAAACACGACGTAATAAAAATGTTCTTACTGGCTGCTGTTAAACTGTTATTCAGAAAACAGCAGTAGCAGATAATGAAATCGCAACGCAACCGCTAATGTAGTTGAATATTATTGAAGTTGAATATTATTGTGGGTATCTTGAGTCATCGGTTTTATGTATACACTTCTTAGTTGCTTTTTAATCATAATATATTCAAATCTTTTTGAATTTCTTCTCCGTGTGTATATTTTCGATTACCTGCATACCGAGTTTAAAAATGAAGGGCTGCCAGAGTTGAGTTGAATATTTTTGTAGAATATTTTTGTATATACTGATTTTTAGCTGTTTTTTAAATCATAACATGTTCAGAGCATTTATATTTTCTTCTCCATATGTATATTTTCGTTTACCTGCATCTCCAATATTGTCATTGCATACGCTGTGTTTGGCGTGTTTCTATGATGGTATTTCTTTATTAGTTTAACATAAAATAATAATAATTAAAATTTGAGGCTTAAAAAATGACTTTTTGCACAAATAACGTTTGTTCTGGCAATATTTTGCAGCACAAACAGAGCCCATACTTGAAAATAATAGAAAAATTTTAAACAATAAATAACACAATAACACACTGCACTAAGTACGTCTATGAACTAAATTAATTGTACCCAAATTGTACCTACGTCGCCCGCACTGTTTTTCAAGGTTTTAAGCCCAAATGGTTCGTGCGCGACGATCTGCGCAAACCGTTCCCGCCATTCAAGTTTCCGTGCTGTCTCTCTTTCTATGCTGTGCCCATGTTCAAATTTTCATGTATTTTACTTCCACATTCAGTGGAAGTATAGTAAAGACAAAAAAAATTAAAAAAATTTTTATTGTTCAAATAGGCTTAGAATGTCATGAAACGCCGAGATTTTATGTTTGAGCGAAAAAAAAATTCTGTCTGTCTGTCTGTCGGTCTGTAACTTTTTTTGTGCGCACGTTTACTCTGGAATCGTTTGAGATATTGACTTGAAATTTGGTACACATACGTACTTTAACGAGATCTAGAACTAGATTATATTTTCATCTTGTTCCGTCGAAGGGTTGGGGGGTAAATTGGGGTAAATTTGGGATAAATAGGTAAATCAAGCAGGTAAGAGTTCATAAAATTGGTATTTAGTACATACAAGAGAAGCTAAGGTCTCAAAAAAATTTTGGCAATAGCCACCCCCACCCCATTATTAAAGGGGATGATGAAAAATGTGATTTAGTGTGTGTACAAGAACCAGAAACCTCAAAATATCTTTTTACTTTATCCACCCCCACTACCACCCCCTATCACCACCCCCACCTCACTACCAATGTGGGGTATCGTTTTATGGGTTTTTGGGGTAGAGGATTTCAAATATTATATTATTAAAGTTCCATAAACAATTATTTCCACATACAAAATTTTTTCGTTGTGAGTGACTTGGATAGAAAATCAGGATGTGGAAGTAATGATTCCTTGGGCAGCGGTTTTTTAATGTGTATTTCTTAAGGAGAAGACTTAATTCTAGACAATAAAGTGATGAAGACGACAAATGAATATAAATATATCTAGGGGTTACATTAATATCCGATGATAAAGATGAAATAGATAAGTATACAAAATAAAATAAAAAAGAAAAATGTATAATCAGACAACTACATCCCATGCTGTGGAATGACAATATTTCAAGTAAGTATGTTTAACTCATTTGTCGAAAGCTGTGTTACCTATCGTAGTGAAGTGTGGACATTGAATAAAAAGATGGATCATGAAAGAAATGAAAGAATAAGAGAAATAATGCGAGTTGATATGTCATTAATAGATAAAATTGAAAGAAAACAACTACTGAGGTATGGACACATGAGGAGAATGGATCAGGATAGATTACCACAAAGGATTTGAAAATGGAGCCCAGCAAATAGAAGGAAAAGAGGAAGGCCAAGAAAGAGTTGGGAAAAAGAATAAAAGAAGCTATGCAAAAAAGAGGACTAGAAGAAGACAGATTTAGAGATAGAACCTCTTGGAGATTGGGATGCGGTAGATGACAAAATTAGCTGTATACAAGCCGCTATATAATAATAATTTCTTAATGATTATTTATCGTGAAAAACTGCCTGTAACTCGGAAAACGAGCAAGTTACAAAAAAACTCCAAGAGACAAAAAATGTTTAGAAGGCCTCAATGCATACGTCTGACTTTTTGCAAATTTTTAACTTGCATATTTTTAAAGGGCTACAATGTCAAATATGGGATAGTTTTTCATGTTTTTCCGGCGAAAACGCACTTTACAGAAAAGTTGCAAATAAAAAAAGTCTTGTATTTCGATGATACATTCACCTGATTTTTTTCAGATTTTTTTTCTCAACTTTTACATTTCCTCTCCCCCACTTTTACGAATTTTCAAGTGGCAATATCTCGAGAAATATGTATTTTTCGAAAAAATTCACAAAAGTAAAGACATCTTATTTTGGACCAAAAAAGGTAAATACGTTTTTTTTTCATTTTTAACCTAATTCTACAAGTTACGGAACTCGTGATAAAAGGGTTGTTTTCTACCTCTTCCGATCATTTCCTACTCAATCTTTTTTTTTTTATCTTTTTTATTAACATCATTACAGACACATTGCACAAGGTTTCATCAAAATCCATTCACTAGCACTCAAGTTGAGATTTTGGTCATTTCAGCGCTCCGTTGACTGGACTATTAGGCATCTTATATTTTTATAACATTCAATATAAAATATATCACAAACAAACTCCTCAAACTTGTTCTAGTGTGACCACAGTGTTCAACACTTGTCACAGTATGATGTTAAAAACCTAGTCTGTTGTAAATATATCGAGAACCTTTAGAATGGCATTACGACCATTAAATTTATGATGAGATTTCATAACTGGTATAACTATATAGGTTTCATAACTGTGCCTTTTTTAATTATAAAAAATATATACGACAAGAATTTTGACAAGGAACTTGCAAACAATAAATAGATCTATCATAAGCAGCTAAGAGATAATGCACATTCTCGTGACTAGTGGAAAACAATAAACCAGTTAGGTATACATGATTCTAATTTGAACAGTGATGGTCTAAGTCATTTTGGCAGTTCAAATAAGTTTAATAACTATTTCATTAATTCTGTGCCGGGTACATCAGTTAGTAACGAGGACATGAAAATAATAAGCTTTCAACTATTTTAGAAGAAATGTCCCTAACCCTTGTTACCTCTGAAAGTATTTTGAACGCAGTTAATAAAATTAAATCGAATGCTGCTGGACCAGATCAGTTTTCTCTAAATACGATTAAAACTATATTGCCCTTTTGTTTGAATGCAGTTACACTTGTAATTAATTTCTCGCTCAATCTAAATCAGTTCCCTCTCAATGGAAAACAGTGTGTGTTATACCTCTACCGAAAAAAAGTGAACCTGAAATTTTAAATGATTTCAGGCTTATCAGTATTCTGCCAGTTTTTTCGAAAATATTAGGAAGGATAATTTAGGATCAGCTAAAATGTGTACAAATTAATCAACTGTTTTCTCATACCCAATTTGATTTTCGTCTGTAACAGCTGTGTTGGATATAAATGACAACTACTTAGCAGCTATGGATACATAACTACAGCCGTTATGGTTGATCTTACAGAGGCATTTGATTGTCTCACAGGGTGGCCACTTAAAACTGCTCTTCAAATTCCTTGACTTTACCATGACTTCCCTGACTGATAAACTTCGGTTTTCCCTGACTAATATTTATAACCCTAAAGCCAATTTCAACTGCTTTTTACATTTTAATAATAAAGAAAAAAAACATAAGAGTACAGTACTTAGAGAGAAAAAAATATGTAAAAATTAAGAATAACAATGATAAATAATTTTTCTTTATGGGTTATTACTGTAGAACCCAAGTTGTTTAGTTTCTATATGGCCTGGACACCTCTAAATTGAGATATTTAATATTTGCACAAGTATTTCAGATTTATTTTTGAAAAGTAGGATATTCACATCTTATCTTGAAAATAGAAAACAATATGTTGAAATATCTCACAGTGAAGGAGGGAGCACCAGCAAACACTGCTCTACCTGTGCAAGTGTGGATGTAGGAGTACCTCAGGGAAGTATTCTTGCGCCCACGTTATTTTCTCTTTATGTGGCCGATACCGCAAAATATTTATCAGAATATAAAATAACTATGTATGCTGATGACTTATCCATATTAATTTCAAGGGAATTTTCTGAACTCAATCAGTCAGCCTGTAAACACCTAATGGATAAAACAGAGCAATGGTTCTCCAAAAATATGTTATATTTAAACTCTAGTAAAACTGAATATCTATTGACACACTAAGCAAAAAAAGGAAGAAAAAATAACCGTAAGTCTAGGTGATATGGATATAAACAGAAATAATACTGTAAAATTTTTAGGGGTAACACTAAGCGATGCCCTTGAATGAGATAGTCACATGTGGTGAAATAAAAAAAAAAGCAAAATATACCAAATAAGATGTATGCGGAATCTACTTCTCTATAGAAGTAATAAAAATTTGAATTTCGCACAGATACAATCTCGCCTTCTATACGGAATTATATTGCAGCAAAAAAATTATTCTTAATTCAAAAAAGATGCATACGTACTATTTTAAATAAAGGCCAACGAGAATCATGTCGAAACTTATTTGTACAGCTAAATATACTTCCCCTATGCTGCCTCTACATTCAAGAATTTGCCTGTTATATATTCAATTTTAAATGTAACATTTCTCGTCAAAGTGATATAGAATAGAATAGAATACACATTTATTCAATGGTCGTACAAAAGTATAGAATACGTCAAAACCACAAAATTACATGAATATGAAATTAAAATTAATTAAACACTGCACATTTGAACACATTAAAATATATAGTTTCGCTAATTAAAATCAATCTTAAAAAAGTCTTCTATTCTGTAGAATACATTCTTGCACAAAAAGTTTTTTAAATACCTCTTGTAGACTTTAATTGGCATCTGTTTTACATGATTAGGTAATGCATTATATATACGTATTAATTGATACGGTGCACTTTTTTGAACTTTAGTCCTAGTTGTTTGAGCTGGATTTAAATATGGATTCACTGTACCTCTTGTATTATATGTATGTGTAAGTTCTTTGTTGCTAAATAATTCATAATTTAGCTTGACAAAACATGCACATTCATAAATATAGATGGAGGGTACAGTAAGTATATTTTCATTCTTGAATGTGTCTTTACATGTTGCATTATAATTTAGTTGGAACATACTTCTAATATAGGCCTTCTGAATTTTAAATAATCTTTCGGCTTCTACTGAATTTCCCCAAAAAATGATACCATATTTTAAACGAGAGTGGACATAAGCATAATAGGCACTCAAACTGGCTTCTCTATTTACCGTTGTTGCTAATATTTTTAAGGCATAATTAAAACTGCTTAACTTAGATGAAATATAATAGATATGTTCCTTCCAATTTAATTTGGAATCGATGTTGACTCCTAGAAACATTGTGTCATTGGAGGGGTTGAGTTTTTCATTTTTAAATTTGACTGCTTTATTTTGGTTTTTGTTGAATTCCATGATGTTGATTTTGCCTATATTCAGCTTCAGATTGTTTTGTTGGTACCATTCATTAAGAGATTCTAATACTGATATTATTTTATCGACAGTTATACCTGTCGACCGTATTACAATTGATGTGTCATCAGCAAATGATGTTGTTATGTGGTTTAACAATTTTGGCAACTCGTTTACGTAAAGAAGGTATAAAATCGGTCCTAAAATAGAGCCTTGAGGTACTCCTCTTTTTACCGTATATCCGTTTGATATTAATATATGGTAAAAAGAGGAGTACCTCAAGGCTCTATTTTAGGACCGATTTTATACATAACTACAATACAAGAAACCGGGACCTACTCTGTACATCCCAAAATAGTTTAAACTTAACTCTAAGAGGGCCACTAAGTATCAGAATCTACAACAAAATTCCAACATCTATAAAGGAACAGCCTACCCAATGAACAATTTTTGTTTTATAAAGGTATTCTCCATATTACCATCACCAAATTATAAAACCTTTAGTAAAGTAGATTGTTGATGACCACTTTTTAGTTACCACTTTATATTACTTATAGAGCTTAAATGGCGCACCCTACAAGGGTTACCGTTACCGTTGTTTAGTAACCTCTAAGCCTTATAGCAAAAAGTAATAGAAATATAACTATTACTCCTATATAACTTCCTTATGTACTTTTCAAAACCTTCATAAAGTAATGGAAATATTTTCGCAACCATTATAAACAATCTTTACAATAGTAACGATGAAGTTTAGGAGACCTTAATAGTAGTTAAGTAAGGCCGATTCTGGACCAAACCCGTCAGTAGAGTAGCAATCAGAGTTCTGTGTGACGTCATCATTCCGGAAGCCCCGCGGGGGGCGCGCAGGTGCTAGATGATAGATCCTATTATCTAGGTTGTAGTGTGAGGTGGGATCTTCTTAGATGATAGGTCCTAGGACCTAATGGGAGGGGGGAGATGGGGGATCCAATCCCCGAGCTTAGATATTAGATTATAGCTAAAGATAAGAGATTATATCTAAGAGGGCGTGGATAAGAGTATACAGGGTGTGTCTAAAATAAGATGGCTGCCGTTTATTGTTTATAGTTATTGGCGAATAGTATTGCATGTTTACGTTAGAGGGCGTTAGAGGTTAAGAAAATGGCTACAGACATCCATCATTGAGTTTAAATAGACAAGTCTTATATATGGAATAAATATTCATCTACTTCAATACGTAAATTTTATATTTGAATGTTAAAACTGTGACCAAATGCAGAGACGTTATCGGATTCCAGGAAATTGTTAATGTAAATAAATGCGACTGTCTACGGCTATATGTATATTTAAAACGTGATTAATTATCTTTAGATAACAGCATCCGGCGGTTATAATACAATGACTAATAAGTTACGTGATCCATTATAAGGAGCGTCTCAGGGTTTGGAGAGAAATAATGTAAACAATGAAATCATCATATTTTTTCCCATATTTTTCTGCTTACTCGATACGAAAAGTGGGGGTGGAATACAGCATAAAAGTAAAGACCTGAGATCGCCGCATTCATTCACAATCTTAAAGTTGATATACAAGCAGCAGCAGCAGCAATGTCTTTCGCAAAAATTAATGTTGAAGCTCATGTCACGCCGTTCAAGAAAATCTATGAGCTGGAAGTCGATAGAAAATATAAAGTGCTAGATATGTATAAAGCACTTTCACTTTCGTATGGTATCCAGGTCCAAGTAATCCTCGAAAATTGTAAAGTGAGTCTACCAGCCAGATACTCACGCATTATTTCTGATGATGATATGGTAACGCTACAACAAACCATTATACTAAAAGAAGTGTACTTGGTATATAGAGGGCTAGCAGGCACGACCACTAACATTGAATTCATCGAGTCCTAAAGATGGATCCCGAAACATATAAGAAGAGGTTACAGCACTTTATAAACAATTTAAAATTACTCGGAGAAGACGTTAAGTACGTTGAAGTTTTACGTACATTTCAACATGTCAGTATCCAGCCGAAGAAGTCCAAGAACAGTTCAGTTCAGCGAGGACGTTAAAATTCATCACATTTACCATTGGAGCTATGCCCATAGAACTGCTAGATGTGGTAACTGGATGCAAGACGCCCGCGATCGAGATCGTTTTCAAATTAAAATATTACGATACGCTCAAATAATTAATCCAGTACTTGAACATAAATATTCTGTTATTATATCACAAAACATGTAACCTCTTTCTTATATGTATTAATAAATTAATTTAAAAAATGGTTGACTATTATTACCCATTTCCTAATTAAATGAAGAATTCAGATTTTTTTTTTTTTCAAGTTTATTGTAACGAAAATGTTCATGCTACATTTTATGTCTTTTTTAATGTCGAATTTAAATATGTAATCAAAAAAATTAAATCTTAAAAAATAAAGCCAGCCCAGGCAAAAAATGAAAAAATTCATATTTTTCAAGTTTATTGTAACGAAAATGTTCATGCTACATTTTATGTGTTTTTTAATGCTGAATTCAAATATGCAATCAAAAAAATTAAATCTTAAAAAATAAAGCCACCCCAGACGAAAAATAAAAAAATAATTTAATTTTTATAATATATTTTATTTATCTGAACGCATAATACAGTAATAAAGCTTATATATGTACATGGAATACATAACCTATAAAAATAATAGCAATAATAATAATAATAATTAATATAAGTGCATAAAAATTAAACAATGCTACTTTTTTCAATCCAACTGTTATGGGAACTGTCAAATCCAAGCCATTTAACGAAAACCTTATTTCCTTTCTTCCTTAAAACTTTTTCAACGAGATACATGTCTGAATGTTTAACCTTCTGCAGTTCTTCAGTATAGAAGCATCCTTCTATTGGCCGTTTCTGTGCATCGGTCAGTAAGTATGTTATGGGGCTGGTATAATTAATTTTTGAAATAGTAAATATTTCATTAGACCAATTAGGAGTATAACTTTTATCGAACACGCCTCTGTACTTGCTTATTCTCACATGATCGTTAATTTTAAATTTAGGTAATTGCGAGTATGTAATTGTAGGATAATTGTAAACGGATTTCAAGAGTATTTTTTCATTCTTTTTATTTACATCTACAGGTTTCATGCCGATGGTACGATGCCTAGTATTATTATATTTCTTAATAATATCAGCAAGTAAATTATACCACCGAAAAGAACCATTTATACTAAATTCCTTATACATCATAGATTTTATAGTCCTATTTACGCGTTCGACTACTGAACATTTTTTAGTGCTATACGAAGAATAATGATTAATTTTATATTTTTTCATTAATTTTTGAAAATTAATATTATAAAATTCGGTTCCATTATCAGTCTGTAAATTGACGGGGATTCGTTTATCTGCGACTAATATTTTTTCCATAGCTCGAGTAACATTTACGCCAGATTTAGATTTAACTGGTTCAGCCCATACGTACTTTGAAAAAACATCAATTACAATGAGAATATATTTATAATTTTTATTGTAATTAGCATATGGAATCATTTCGACTAAGTCAGCCTGAAGCAATTCATTTAAACCTCTAACTACGACTTTTCGTCTCTTAAAGTTAATTCTAGCCGGCTTATGTATTTCATTAACAATATCTCTTTTTATAGCAGACATGTTTACAGTTCAACAATAATTTACGTACTGTTAAATTAATTCAGCGGTTCGATTATTTTACTTTCTAATAGTTCCTCTAAAATTCTATTTATTTCATTCGTATGACTTGAATTGCCTGCCTCCTGTGAAGCTATCAAAAGCCTAAGACGATCGACGAGTTCATTAGGATCGTCCCAATATACGTAATCAATAGCATTATCGGTGACTTGCATCATTAATTCACCGCCTTTTACTTTACCAGGAGCACGTTGCCGAGGTTCGCGAGCGTAAAGCATCGGTTTAATAATATGCAGGTACTTCCAGCTCTTACTACCGGACTTTTGCTTTTCAGAATCATAATTTCTCTTATGTGCGCTAGTCCTTTTTACAATATCAATGTACAGTTTCTTATCATCATAGTTATAGTGATGCGAACGTTTTTTAAATAGTAATTCATAAAGTCCGCGAGTGCCCTGATACTCTTTATTATTTATTATTAAATTGTCACCGTCAAACTGAATGACAGAATTTCCAATATAATATTTATCTTCTTCGGGATTATATCGTACACCATATCGAAAATCATGTGTATTTTCAGTATCATGCATCATCTCAGATATATACGTTTTAGGCAGATCGCTAAATTTCTCAAGATACTTCTCATCTGACTGGTCGCCTTCTTCAGAGTCGACAATCGACGGTGATGGTGTAATATTAATATTTTTTTCATCCTCTGAGGGTTCAGATTTTTTCTTAATGTTTAAATTCTCGTCCGTCTCAAGCTTGATATGTTTAGCTATTGAATGTAAAGGTGCGGTGATTGGGGCAAAAGACTTTTCGATTTGCAGATCATGCATTTTGAGTGCCTCTAATTTGCGCTTTACGGCTTTCCGAGCTTCGATAATTTTATTAGTAATGTCCATGTCGACAGGTGCGTCAGATAACATGTGTAATTATCAACTGATTGAGATAGTAAAATCACAGGTATATATACTCGTCAAACCCCTTTCTGTATCGGCCATGTTTAATATCGCTATCTTTATCTATCACTAGGAATCCGTATTTATCTTTCCAGCATAACGAGCACATATGTTTGAAATCCTCAAAGCTCATATCGGTATTAACGTGATCGGAATATACATGTCTAAGATTCATGTCATCCTGCTTGAATAATATCAGTAAATTTGCATTGTCTCTTATCAGATGTTTTGGAATGCGGGTATAGGTCTGACAGAGATAGAAGCTGTCTATCTGTTTATGCCGCCCCATGCTAAAGTAGTCACGCATCACACTTTGATTGTCGCAAGCTACGTCATCAAATATAAAAATGGAATTAATTTTAGCTTGCGCAGGCGTCATTATTACATCGCTATCCTTGAATTCATGATATCCCACGATCGAGCCGAGTACTTTTCTAAGATATTCATATTTAGGCTGGTAGAGAGATTTCGAGTAGACGTAAACATTCTTGAAACGCAAGCCGTGTGGATGAGTCAGCAGGCTTATCACGATGTTTGTTTTCCCACAATTTGAAGGTCCGCATATGATACACCTGATGCTGTCGGGTAACAGAGGACCATGTCTACTATCTTTTTTCACATGACTATCGAAATCGAGATTATCGATTTTCAGACTGTTACCTGTCTTGATGAAACGCATGATTGACACTGAGGTATTTCCACCAGGAGTTTAAGTATAAATAGCTTTCGATCACCTGTAACACCTCAGTCTACTATTACATGCGATAGAGGTAACATGGCTGTAAACACTCTCATAAATAAATTACCTTTCGAAGCCCATATCCCTAGCTATCGTTTCTGCGGTCCGGGTACTAAATTAGAAAAAAGACTGGCGCGAGGAGATCGCGGAATTAATGGTCTAGATGAGGCGTGTTGTGACCACGACATACAATATTCTAAAGCCAATGATGTGAAAGGACGGCATATTGCCGATAAAGAATTGGCAAAACGTGCTCTGAAGCGTGTATTTGCTAGGGATTCGTCCATCGGAGAAAGAGCGGCAGCAGCCGGTGTAGCAGGCATCATGAGTGCTAAAGTTAAATTAGGCTTGGGATGTAAAAAAAGAAAATGTGGCGGTACGATGACGTTTAAAAAAATATCCAATAAAATTCGTAAACTAGTACGTGGAGCTCCCTCTGTCGGGGATGCTATTAAAAAGGCCTCTCGTGCAGTACAGCGTATTAAAAAAGATAAAAAAATATCACCGATGGCTGCTCGCGTTATTCCTATACCGAAGACGGGCGGCGTTCTACCGCTAATACCAATATTTGCTGGACTTAGTGCTCTGGGAGCGCTAGCCGGTGGATCTGCAGGTATAGCGAAAGCTGTAAGAGATTCTCAGGCGGCAGCCTCCCAGCTTAAAGAATCTAAACGTCACAATCAGGCTATGGAGAGTATCGCCCTCGGTAAGGGACTCTATCTTCGTCCCTATCGAACAGGACTTGGACTATACATGAATAAAAACGCCAACAGCAAGTGACTAGTAAAATTACCAAATCGAGCGCTCACCGACGTGGATCTGAAAAAATATGTTAAGATGTTAAATATACCTAATTTTCGAGGAATATTTATGCGAGACCGATTACCTAAACGCGTACATAAAATTGAGACGGGCATTGTGAACTTGGATAGTGATATCGGTAATGGTACTCATTGGACTGCATACTGGAAGAACGGTTCGAAAGCTGTTTATTATGATAGTTTTGGTAATTTACAGCCTCCTCTCGAATTAATAAAATATTTAAATTGTTCTATTGAATACAATCACAAGCAGTATCAGTCTTATGACACAGTAAATTGTGGACATCTGTGTTTACAATTTCTATATAATGCATCATGCTTTTAAGTCACGTTCATTCTCAGAGCTAACCTTGAAGCCGCAACATGTCTTGTACGTTTACATTATCCGGCAAATCATCTAATTTAACCGCGCACTTTTCCCCACCCATAGACCTTGAAGACGACGCTGAATATTCGCTTGCTTTAATAAATTTCGAGGCGTATAACTCCATACCGAACATAGACGCTACAAATAATCATATATATTATGATACAGACGATAAGTTTATAAAAATTCCGGAGGGCTCGTATGAAATAGAAGATATAAATAATTACGTAAGAAAGCATTTTATTCTGAATCATGGTAACGATGGTCATATTTCTATAGTATCCAATAAAAATACGTTAAAAGTGGAAATAAAATCCAATAAGATGATAAATTTTGAAAAGCTCCTCTGGTAGTTATCGACTGTTCGTGTCAGAATGAGGTTGTAAAGTCGAGTGCAGTGGACATTAGGCTGGAATTTAGCACTAATAAAAATATTCCGAAAGACACTGCTGCATATTGTCTTATAATTCATGATAGATTGATTTATTACAATCCTTTAACCAGTATAGTTCGTCCATACTAATATGTATATAATAGACGTGCAGGGCTTCCAGCATAAAAAGGAGTTAGCTTTTACATGTAAAGAAATTTCAATTTTTAATATTACCGATGTCTCGTGTGTACATCGGATAATTAAACCGACTGTTAGTTACGGGCTTCTTACACACAATATTCAGAAGCAAATTAATTGGATAACTGATCATGTGCACGGTCTCCAATGGTCCACGCCTTATGATAATCTCCGGTACGGCGACCTGCAGGACTTCATCGACAGCCACGTACTTGAGAGAGAAGCAAAAGTTTATGTCAAGGGACTGGAAAAGAAGCGATGGCTTCAGCATTATCTGTCTAATAATAATAATAATATTATAGACTTATATAATTGTAATAATATGAATAGTTTAATGTTAAATAATTTAGAATATCATTGTCATAAACATATTAATAATCATTTACGCTGCTCTAGGCAGAATGTCTACTCGATATATCAGTGGTATATTGTAAATAAAGATAAGGATTTTGAATAAACAAATTTATGCTAACCATACTGGCTTTTATTTCTGTATACATGTGTGCGTGTATGAATGACTAGTGGGGTGGGGGGCAGAGAGAGAGAGAGAAGTGGGGGGAGAGCTCTCGCCTCGAGTCAGAGCGCGGTGATCAGTTAGGCGCTGCAAAGATGCACCATCAAACGGGGCTTAGAGAGCTGATAGTGGGCAATATTTGCCAATGTTCAATGTGTCAAGTCCCACCGGAGGGCTGGAGGTACCTGGGGCTGCCTCAGCCTCAGGACCCCGTAACGCAACCGCCACCACCACCACAGGAGATGCCCCGGCTGATACTCTTAGCCGACATCATGAAAGGTATTTAAAATATTTTTTCCGTTTCGTATAACTCAATACTTATAGATATTTTTTTAAAATTGTTACAGACTCCATTGAACTCAGAATTTCTTCGGAGATTTGGAGAGGTCGATCTGTCAGCCGGCGAGACCAATAAATTTCTTTTTTAATTAACATACGATCTGCCCTCCCGCCGGATAGCCAGACCAGTGTTTTTATTATTTTATTAATTCTACACAATTTTAATTATAATTTTTTTATATTAATAAAAAACGTTATTAATAATCTTTTTTTATTTCAATGAGTTGATAGCATCTCATACTTATTAAGTGTCTGAACAGCTCGAACAGCTCCAACAGGTGTAACAGGTACGGTACCTGTTACACCTGTTGGAGCTGTTCGAGCTGTTGGAACTGACCATATATAATACACGTATATGTATATGTATATGGGCTGCTTGAACAGCTCCAACAGGTGTAACAGGTACCGTACCTGTTACACCTGTTCGAGCTGTTGGAGCTGTTCGAGCTGTTAAAACTGACCCTATATAATACACGTATATGTATATGTATATGGGCTGCTTGAACAGCTCCAACAGGTGTAACAGGTACGGTACCTGTTACACCTGTTCGAGCTGTTGAAACTGACCCTATATAATACACGTATATGTATATGTATATGGGCTGTTTGAACAGCTCGAACAGCTCCAACAGGTGTAACAGGTACCGTACCTGTTACACCTGTTGGAGCTGTTCGAGCTGTTGAAACTGACCCTATATATTACATGTATATGTATATGTATATGGGCTGCTTGAACAGCTCCAACAGCTCCAACAGCTCGAACAGGTGTAACAGGTACCGTACCTGTTACATCTGTTCGAGCTGTTGGAGCTGTTCGAGCTGTTGGAGTTGACCATATATAATACATGTATATGTATATGTATATGGGCTGCTTGAACAGCTCCAACAGCTCCAACAGGTGTAACAGGTACGGTACCTGTTACACCTGTTGGAGCTGTTGGAGCTGTTCAAGCTGTCTCACCTGCCTCTCTCATGATCATCATGTCAGGATAGGTATTAGGAAATAAAAACACACATTTTATAAATAATTTAATTTATTAAATGTAAAATATTTATATTACAATACTTTAATACTAATTACAAAAAATGTAGACGAACTATGTCAAGCGTCTTAACATAATCTTCTAAAGTAGTCGATGGCCAGTGCCCGCTGTCTGGACCAGAGCTCCAACCAATCGGCTGCCCAGAGCGACCTTTGGATATATTATCCTCCAGCCATTTTATTAGCTGCTTATGCTCTTCATTGAAATTAATATCTAATTATATTATTCCTACCAATTACTCGAAACAAAATTTCAAGAAATTCGTATTGTGTAAAGTAAGCTGCCTCGCAAAATGCTTTATTAATCGACCAATCAATACTTTTATAATTATCAGAAATATTTTTAACCGGGTACGATTTCGAATAAAAATCAATTGACATATAATCATCATTATGCGTTAATAATTCTTCTAAAAAAATTCTAAAATAACTATTATTCGCGGCGGGATAATGTCTGTTAATTACTTCTCGTAATCGATACACGGTAAGGTGAGTAATACATTCTCTTTGGAAAATATATTCCAACTGTTGAATAAAAATATCGTTTTGAAGTTTTTTCGTAAATATTTTTTTCATTAAATCGAAATTAGAACTATCTCTTAAAGCCATCCAGTATAAAGCTTTGTCCGGTATAACAATCTTTTCTAAAATTTTATGAACTAATTGATAATTACCCCGATTCAATGCATTTTGAATGTACCTCTCATATATGTCGCGAGTGATTAGTACAAGCTTGTACTGCAATTCTTTTTCTAACCCGTCCATCGCGATCAAAGTCTCTAAAGTAAATGAATCCGAACGGCTACTGCCAAGCGCTTCACTGCGTCGATGACGTCATCTGACGAGCTGAGACTTGTTGGAAATTATATCCCCAAGGTTTCGTATCGGTATTTATATAATTTATAATTCTTTTATCATCATACGCACTGAGTGCCACCTTATTCTGTTTGATAGTATATATTTCATGTTTCTTTGATCGAATTAATCGCTGCTCTTTGGTCAAAATTTCTTTATTAAATAGACAATTCGTAAAGTCTTCAAATGTAATTTTTCTGATTACCGAACGCGAGAGACCCTTGATCTTTTTATTTACCGACACCCCCTCCACTTTATAACTACACATTTTTGCACGGAGTCCTACGAATTCTGTCATTACGCGCCCTTGACATTCGTCTTTCATTACGCCTAGTACCTTCTTATTAGCATGAGGTATTCCGTAGACATTGTCTACAGGATAATCCGATGTGTCGAACTGATGGATGTCTTTTTTAATGTACTTGTATATATCAACGTCGCTAAATTCGTAAATTAAACTGTCTGTGTCCGTGTAAAGTAGTTTGGCTTGCTCACCGAATTCTTTTTTAATATAATCATAATGAAAATCGTAAAGAATAATTTTTGAAAGATCTAAAATGGCGAACCCCACATATATTGGCTTATCGAATTTAATTTTTAGTCGATTCATTTCAATAATAATCATATCCTCGCCGAAGACAGTCGAACTGTGAAAGTTCGGTTTCGCGAGCAGAGACTTGGCGCCCCATCTCCCCTCCCATTTAGTTACCAATTTAACATCTTTGTGCTTGCGGACATTCTCCATTGTCTTTCCGAACACCGCATTGTTCATTAGCTTATAGAAATTTTTCTGAAACTCGTTACTTTGTAACGGGTAAATAGTACTTTTTGGGGCGAACCCTGTATGCATGGTTCCTTTTTGGTATACCTTACCTTGTCCTGTACGTAAGTGGTAGGAACATTTCTTCATTGAGCGCATAGGAGCGACACAACGCATTTATAATTATATCTTTATGGTATAAAGTTTGATTCGGTTAATTTAAGGAAGTACCCTGTTACCTTATTATTACTATACCTATTGGAAGAATGTTCGACTCCCTCATGGTACTAGGAACCTTCAGAGTTTGTTTGGTAATTAGCATGGCTCATAGTGCTTAAATTAATTTGTTGATAAATTGTCGGCGTATGCGGGCGTCTACAACAGGGCAAAGCAGTAGTGAAACCTTTTCCCAGTATTGTAAATAACGTTGTGTGCGTTTTCAATCACTTTATGCCTGGGATTATTTACATGAAAGTCATAAGTTTCTCAGTTAACATTTGTTTACGCCAATTTTCGGACAGAAACAGCCATGTTAGTTGTTTACGTTTAGTTTAGAATCAGGTTATTGGCTAAGCGCACTGTCGGTATAGGGCGAGCACGTCATTGCGCGATGTATGAATTTTAAATACCAATTGTTTTTCATTACGGGTTTCCAACGTACATGGATTCGGTTTCAGAAATGAGGGTTTAGAAGGAAGTAACGGCCATTTAAGAAGCTGTTGGGGCACCGAGCACATGGCTTAGAGAATTTTGTTAAATTGTATTTAAAAGAAGGGCCATTCTGCGAGAAGGTACGTCTAAATTTGTTTCGCCGTGTAGGCAGTTTGTTAATTGTTCCTCGTTTGCAGTAACGATAACAATATTTCTTGTTTTGTAGATTTGCCGGCCTAATTTACGTATATCTAATTTACGTATATCTAATTTACGTATAGCTAATTTACGTATAGCTAACTTACGTTTGGTTAATTTGCACATGGCGAACTTGCATTTTGTAATTTGCACCTTGGAATTTTCGAATTCATAACTCGTATCCTGTAGACTTGCTGTTTAATATTTAATGATTGTATGATCCTGGATCTATGTAATTTGAGCTGTAATACGGTTATATGGTTGGAAGCGCTGTGATTCGATTATTCAACCGGCTATTGGATAACCACGGTCGCACGTGAAGCATGCCGCCCGGCCGCTTACCCTGATGAGAACACATGGTTGTAGCACATGGTTGTAACACGTTATGTAAATAAGGAATTGCCCTGGATGTCCATGGTACTGTGAGGTGTCGACAAATTAAAAATAAGGTCAGACTGTTTTTTCTAATTACTCAGAAACGGCGACGTGAAATTCCAGCCTCTGATTTTACAATAAACGTCGTGTGAGACGACGGCGTTGAACTATAAAATTTACCAAACTTTTCAAAGAATTTGTTTGCTAAATTACTAAGCCAATTTTACACCTAATTTAAGTCAGATAATTTCGTTAATATTACGACTTTTAATAAGTTCCACAGTTACTGTGAACCGCAAATAGTACTATTTGAGGGGGCCGAAAAGCGGACCATTTGTGAAATTAAATGAATTAAGTATTAAGCATTTTGATGCTCGTAGAGCACGTTCTTAGCCCATAAGGATACCTTATTGTGATACATTTTTATTATTAAATCTAATTTGAGGACCCAACCTTGACTTTATTTTTTTGCAACACCCGCAAACCCAAAAGGCTAGGATAGGCATTTTTTCTTGGTCTTAACTAAAACAAGATTAAGTGGCGCCTATTTAAATAATTGAAGACTTTAAAATTAAACTTTCCAAAGATCCTTACCCAACCCCAATGCCTCCGACGAGAGAGCTGCCGCCTAGCAAAGTATAATCCCCGGTGGGGTTATACGAAGTTGACGCCCGAACGTGGGGCCTTGAATTTTGGTAAATTAAATGGTTGCAAAAATAAAGTCTAAGATGATTTTGGCTCGAGGAATTTCACAAGTCATCGCTGTGTGAACTGATAAATTTTTTTGAAATTAACGTTTATCAATTTTATTCTGATATACAGGCTTTTTGTTATACAAAAACCGATGATTGTTATTTGACTTTGAAAAATGTGTTCTTAACACACGTAGTTAATCTTATATTTAATGATAAGGTAATGAAACACCTGGAGTTTTTTTGAACTTTATGCCACAAGTCAAAAGTGTTGTGTCTCTCTTATCTGCATATTTTCTTTTGTCTTTAAAATAATTCGTATACGGGGTGAAATAAAATTATCCATATACAGGGTGTACAATATAGCTAGCCTTATACACGGTTATTTATATTTTTTTCAATTCTTTATTACAACATACGCTTCTTAGAATTTAGTCATATACAGGGTAGTTAATAGTAACGGCCAGTGCAGTGATAGTAGGACAATTTAGGTAAATGGGGTGACAGTTGTCCTTGTCTAGTCATTACAAGCCATTTTAGAAAAGAATGAATTAATTGCTCGGGGCTCTACAGATTTTTTTAGATTAATTGTTATACTGTTTAGCGTATTAATATTTTGTGGCGGCGAACTGTTTGTGATATTTTGGCCTATTGGCCTATTGAATGTCCAGATTTACACTTTACATATATCTGGTTAACGTGTTAGTATTCTGTGGAGCAGAATCGTTTGTGATTTTTGAAATTTAGTACCGGTCTCGAAGTAGCATTTTTTCATACCTGATTTAGGTTTTAGTATTCTGTTGTGGAGAATTGTTTGTAGTATTTTAAACGCGATACGCTTAAACTATATAGATACTTAGTGGTCTAGACTGGGGGGATATTTATAAGGCAAGATGGAGGAAGTCGTGTATATGAAACCTAACCATTTACTTATAAACGAAATTAATTATGAGCTTAGAATTCGCGGAGTAGTAACAGATCGTGACATGAATGACAAAAGAAAAATTTTAGGCCGACTTCTAAATAAAGAGCGGGGTAGAGATCTTGATATTAGGGACCCTGATTTCGATTTTCTTACGGAAAGGGATGCTATCACGCATTCTGTGGAAAATATAAGCGGGTTAGTACGTGACTTTGAGGGGCCAGCTACAGATGGGTTGTTCATACGTCTGCGCTCTAGATTAATTCACGTCACTGGTAGGGTAAAGCGATTGGAACCTGGAGAGGACGCGGACCATAAATTTTTCAAGGATGAAGCTTACGCTTCGTGTATACAACTGGAAGCGGAACTTTATGAGCGGGTAACGTCAGACACACCTGCTGTTGAACACCATGCGCAATTACCTGCCGTCATACAAATACCTGCGCAGTCGTCCAAGCCTTTACAAATTTATAAGTGGGGAGTAAAATTCGATGGGCTTTCCCAACGTTTGGGGGTAGAAGCGTTTATAGAACGAGTTGAGGAACTAGCAGACGCGAGGGGTGTTAATAAAAAAGATCTTTTTGCCTCGGCAGTCGACTTATTTACCGGGAAGGGTCTTGACTGGTGGCGCTACGCCAAGCCAACGCTCTCTGATTGGGATTCCTTGGTTAGGAGACTTAGGAGTGACTTTTTGCCGAAGGACAACGATGAATAATTGTGGAAAACTATCAAGAACCGCAAGCAACGTAACAACGAATCGGTAACTATTTTCATTGCGGAAATGGAAGCATATTTTAGGCGTCTTAGTAACGCACCAGCAGAAATTACGAAGATAAATAGAATCCGCGAGAACTTGCTATTTAAATATTATGAACGCTTAGCCTTAACAGATTTTGGGTCAGTTAGTGAACTTGCAATTGCCTGCAAACGATGGGAAGAGGTCCTGTCAGTGCGTCCACGGAACTCAGAGTTGGCATATGTTGCGGAGCCGTCCACGTCTAATAATTTAAGTCGAGCTAGGGATAGTTACTGGGGAAGTAATTCTACCAATTCCGTACCTCGTAACTGCACTTGTAGTTGCAGGTGTTCTAATGATGTTAGCGCGCTGGGTAGTTCTCAAACGAGTGAGAGCGCTAGGAATAATAATAGGAGTAATTCAAGGGCAAATATAGTAAATCAGAGTTCAAGCATTGGTAATGCCGCAAATATTAGTAGTAATGTTACTCCACGGTCGGTTTGTTGGAACTGCAACCAACCAAATCATACGTTCCGAACTTGCAGACAGAGGCGTAGTAAGTTTTGTTTTAAGTGTGGGAAGAAGGGCGTAACTGCCTCAAATTGTAGTAGCTGTTCGGGAAACGCCGACAGGGGGTAGGACAACACGGTCGTGTTCAACCCGACGCTAGTAGGCAGGCCGAAAAAATAGAGAGTAACCGCAGGCGCACTCGTGAACAAAATATAATTTTAGAACAAGTAAATAAGTTTTTTTCTGATAACTTCAGAAAACCGGAGGAAAGGAATACCTCTCCTGTTTTAGTGAACAAGGATCACGACAACAGACCTTATGTGATGGTGACCTTATTTGATAGGGAGTTAGTGGCATTGTTAGACTCCGGGGCAACCAACTCGATAGTTGGAGTAGGAGGCCTAAGTATTTTGAAAATGTTTAATATAAAAATTAGGAAGTCTCCCCATAAGTCCGTTACCACGGCCGATGGAGCTCATCAATGTATACAGGGTACAGTTGACCTGCCGCTTTGTGTTAACGGTGTTTGTAAGGTAATCTCACCTCTAGTTGTGCCATCACTTAAGCATGACTTTATTTTAGGTAGTGACTTTTGTAAGGAATTCAAAGTTAATATAGACTTTAGCATTAATTCGTGGCATGTACGTGACGATAATAATATCGATATATCTACTCTAGATACGGGAAATTGTAAGCCAAATGGTCGGGTTCTTTCTTCAGTCAACCTTACTGATGAACAGATCTCGCAGGCTGAAGAGATAATTTCGAAATTTAATGTGTTGAATAAAGACGGGAAACTGGGGCGCACCAACAAGTTGATCCACTGTATTGATACGGGCGACGCCAGACCATTTAAGCAGCGGCAATATTTGTTATCCCCTTACATGTTGGGTCACCTTAACAAGGGACTCGACAAAATGTTACAGTTAGGAGTTGTTGAACCCTCGATGAGTGAGTGGTCTTCCCCTGTACTGTTAGTAAAGAAACAAAATGGGGAGTTTCGTTTTTGTTTCGACGGGCGAAAGTTAAACGCCGTGACGAAAAGGGACTCGTACCCACTACCTGTTGTAGATAGAATATTAAATATGCTTCGCGACGCGCGTTATATTTCATCTGTCGACTTGCGCAGTGCATTTTGGCAGATCCCTTTAGACCAAGCGTCTAAAGAAAAAACAGCCTTTGCCATACCCGGTAGGGGCTTATTCCATTTTAACGTTATGCCTTTTGGGCTATGCAATGCGGCGCAATGTCAGCAACGTCTGATGGACGCGATTTGCGGTCCAGAGCTCGAACCCAACATTTTTGTTTATTTGGACGACGTGATAATTGTGTCCTCCACTTTTGAGGAGCACTTAAGGTTATTGAATGAGGTGGCTCGACGTCTTTGTGATGCGAACCTCACGGTAAATTTTGATAAGTGCGAGTTCTTTCGTCCTTCGCTGAAATATCTCGGGTTTATAGTCGACAATGCAGGCCTGAGGACCGATCCCGAGAAGGTCTCGGCTATGGTTAATTTTCCTCAGCCAAGAACGACAACCGAAGTAAAAAGGTTTACTGGTATGTGCAGCTGGTATCGGCGCTTTATACCACAGTTTTCTACACTTATGAGCCCCATCAACGAATTGCTTGCCGGTAGAAAAAAGGGACAACCAATAATTTGGACTGAGGCCGCTGACAATGCATTCCGCGATGTCAAGCAGGCGCTTATTTCAGCACCTTTACTGTCTAGCCCCGATTTTAACTTACCTTTTTCAATACAGTGCGACGCTAGCGATACAGGTCTTGGGTGTTCACTCACACAAGAGCAACAGGGCGAAGAAAGGGTGATAGCTTTCGCCAGTAGGAGCCTCTCAAAGAGCGAAAGAAATTATAGTTGTACTATGAGGGAATGTTTGGCAGTTATTTTCGCCTGTGAAAAGTTTAGGCCATACGTTGAGGGAGTCAGGTTCACGGTCATCACAGACCATGCATCCCTAAAGTGGTTGTATAAACTACGCGACCCCTCTGGGAAACTTGCACGTTGGTGTGTTCGGCTGAGCCAATTTGATTTTGAGATTGTCCATAGAAAGGGCAAATTTAACGTCGTCCCTGACGCCTTATCTCGTAGTCCCGTAGATCCCCCTCCCGTCGAGTCAGAATGCCTCGAGGGTGCCGCAATTAACGTTGATGATTGTATCTCGCTCGATATTGATTTAACTAACGTAGACTCTTTCTATGAAAAGATGCGCGAGAAAATTTTAAGTAGGCCTGATGACTTTCCCCAATGGACAGTAAGAAATAAATATGTGTATAAGTTGATACCCTCGAAGGTACCTTTAAGTACGAATATTTCTGAGTGGAAACTCTTAGTTCCTAAGACACAACGTCTTTCTGTGTTGCGGTCCTGTCATGATGACGAAAAGGCTGCACATTTAGGTGTCTCTAAGACTGCCGCTCGAGTCGGCCTGACGTATTATTGGCCAAAAATGCGCCGAGACATATATCGTTATGTCAGATCTTGTAAGGTGTGTAATGCGCAAAAGGCTTCAAATACTGCTAGGTTTGGATTAATGGGGGCTGAAAAGCAAGTACGTTTTCCTTGGCAGGTCATTTCGGTTGATTTAATGGGTCCGTTACCGAGGAGTAGCGCAGGTCATTCATATCTTTTGGTGGTAAGCGATTGGTTTACAAAGTATACACTTTTGCACCCGTTGCGAAAAGCTACCGCCCCGGGTATTGTACGTTTCATAGAGAATGAGGTATTCTTGGTGTACGGTGTACCGCAATATGTCATTTGCGACAATGGGTCACAATTTGCGGGTACCCAGTTTAAAAATCTTGTAAAGGAATATAAGTCAAACATTTGGTTTACTGCCAAATATCATGCACAGGCCAATTTTGTCGAGAGATATAACCGCACTGTTGGCACAGCCATCCGTAGTTATATCCGAGAAAACCATAAACATTGGGACAAAAACATTGCAAAGATTGGTTTTGCACTGCGTACTGCTAACCACGAGGTTACCGAGTACAGTCCCGCTTTCCTAAATTTTGGAAGAGTAGATAGATAGATAGATAGATAGATAGATAGATAGTTTATTCATGTCAAAATACATAAAAATGTTTACACACGTCAAATATACAAGTAGGTACTAAAACATCTAGATAAATATGGTAGAATAATAAAAATGTATACTACAAGGACATGGTATAAGTTGACAAATAAAATTAATACAAAACAGGTAAGTACAGAAACAATGTATGTTCCTTAAAAACATGGATACATGGACATAGAGAGTCGCCCTAGTGTTTATAAAATTATATTAAATCAGATTAAAGGCGCTAGATAAGAATTCATCTGTGGTGTAGAAAGCGCCGTTAAGTAGATAATTTTTTATTTTCTTTTTAAATTGAATTTCATTTAAGGCCCTTACCTGAAGAGGTAAAGCATTAAAAAACTGTATTCCTAGATAACCAGTGCCATCTCTGGTTCTACTTAGTCGTAGGAAATTATTGTTTAGATTATCTTTAATTCTCGTGTTATAACAATGAACCTGATTTCTGGTGCTAAATGAATCCTGATTTTTTTTTATATATAGAAGACACTGAAATACATAAGTACAGGGTACAGTCATGATTCTCAATTTTTTAAACTGTTCTTTACAGTCATCCCTAAATTTTAATCCGGATATTATTCGTATAACTCTTCTTTGGGCTGAGAATACGTTTGCACAGGTTGTTGCATGCCCCCATACTAGAATCGCGTATGAAATTGTAGAGTGGATGAAACTGTGATATGCAGTAGTTAAGGTAATTTCGGATACTTTACCAACGAGGTTTCGGAGCAGGTAGGTGTATTTCGAGATTTTGGTACAAACATAAGCTGTATGATTTTCCCACAACAACTTTGGGTCTAATTTCACACCCAGGAATTTAATAGATTCAGGGTTATTTGCTTCCTCCATGTTACGCAAACTGAATATCATGGTTTCCGTTTTTGATATATTCAGGCATAACTTGTTAGACATAAACCAGTTCTGTATAGTTGACTGGATTTGCGGTACCTCATTCAACAGGTATCCTAAATTACAGCTGGGAAGGGTCAAACTAGTGTCATCGGCGAATAATATGGCAAGTATATTATCCTGAACTGAAATTGGGAAATCATTAATAAAAATAAGAAAAAGCACAGGTCCCAGTACAGAGCCCTGGGGAACACCATGTTTTAACTTTTGTAAGGTGGATTTTCTCCCATTATAGATGACAAATTGCTGTCTATTACTAAGATAAGAACTTATAAGTGCTATACTATGCCCAGAAAGGCCATAGTAATTTAATTTGTTAACAAGCACATCGTGGGACACGCAGTCGAAGGCTTTTGTGAGATCTAAAAACAAAGAACCGATATATTTCCCTTCTTCAAATCCTGCATTGATAGCAGATGTTAATTTATCAATTGCCAGTGTTGTAGATAATTTATTTCGGAAACCAAACTGGTTGGCGTTAAGAAGTTTATTGTATTCTAGATAAGTTGTTAACTGATTTTTTAGAATCACTTCATAAATTTTACCCATACATGGAATAACTGAAATTGGTCTATGATTAGAGGGATCATCGATGTTATCTTTTTTATGAATGGGTACTACTTTTGAAATTTTTAAAGGCTCAGGAAATATGCTATTTGTTATACTGATGTTAATTAAATTTGTGAGAGGAATTAAGATGGAATGCTTTATGCCTTTTATAATATCAATTGAGATATCATAAGCATCTTTACTTTTTTATTTTTTAATTCAGTAATTATATCAGATATTTCCAGACATGTGACTTGAGTAAAATAAAATTGGTGAGGCTGGCTGAAATCGCTTAGATAATCAGTATAATCTACGTTACATGGAGGTAGCTCATCTATAATCTTATCAGCTACATTTACAAAATAGTTGTTGAATTCTTCACAGGAAATATTAGATATGTTGTTTGATCTAACTTTGTAATTGTTGAGAATTTTCCACATAGCTTGTTGGGGGTTACTATGACTACTTATAAAGTTATCATGGGAAACTTGTTTAGCTATGTTTATTTGACGGCGATAATCGGATTTGAAATTATTCATTATGACCTTGTTATTGTACGTGGGATTCCTTTTATAAAATTCATACAAGAAATGTAGCTGCTCACGCATGATCCGAAGGTCATCATTAAACCATGTTATTTTGGTTATGTTCGAATTTCGTACCTCACGTGATTTTAATGGGAAAACAGCATCTATAGCATCAGTTATAATACTGATGAATCTTAAAAAGCGACTTTTTATATCTATATTATTGTCATTGATAAATTCCCAATTAACAGTATCTAGGTAGTTATTTAAATCTATAAAACCACGATCATGAATGGGTCTATAGATTATTGTCTTTAAAGGTGTTTTATAACTAATATTTGTCTCCAAGTGTATAGCTAGGTGATCTGATAGTTCGGTATCTACTGATTGCGTTTTGAAGTTATTAGCGCTGAGGTTGGTGAAAATGTTATCAAGACAGTGGTTATTTCTGGTAAATCCAGTGTAACTTAGCGTTAACCCAAAAGATTTAAAAGTGTTTATAAGCAGTGCAGTGCGCTGCTCTTTTACGTTATGGAAATATACATTAAAATCACCGGATACCAACATTATCTTATTACTTTTAGAAATAGCTTCGAGAGCAAACGTAAGTGTTTCTAAGAAAAGATCAAAATCTCCGTTGGGGGGTCTGTAAATTGTCATGAGTCTAATGTTATCATATTCAATGGCCGCTATCTCGCAATGCGATTCAATTGAATATTTATTTACCTGCTCCAAACTTGTATAATTTGTATAGTTATTGTATGCATACACAGCCACGCCACCATGAGCGGAGTTGGTTCTACAAAATTTAGAGGCAAGACTGTAATTGTTGATACTTACATATGTCAGTTCGTCATGTGTACACCAGTGTTCATTTATTAATAAAAAATTATACTTAACGTCATTTAAAAGGATTTCTAATTCATTTGATTTATTTCGTAGGCTTTGTATATTTAGGTGCAATATTTTAAGATTACACGGCAGTTCTTCTTTATTTGGGCTGTTTATACCATTTGAATTAAACTCTTTTAAAATTCCTTTATTATTCGCTGCATTTTCTTTAACGCCTTCCTGTGATGTTGGGAAAGACTGTTTTAAGTTGTAGGACATAAAAAAGAATTAGGCTGAGAGCTAGCATCAGGTTCTATGCTAGTACGTGATGAGTCCAGGAACCGTTTACCTCTCTTAAAGTCGAAGCGATCGAATGCTATCTTTCTCGGCCAGAATTTTGGGTCGTATATAGTGGTCTGCAGATGGGGCAGCACACCTATCATAAAAGACTGATTATCAGGATTTGAGTTAAAAGTAGGTAGCTTTTGAACTTGTACTTCGGTGGTGTTTGCACGGGTTTTAATGTAGTGTCTGATCTTCTCATCATTGACATCGTCCGGGACCTTGGTTATAAATAACCAGATTTTCCTATCTTTTTCCTTTTTACCATGAAATGCACCATCACCTTCACCATTCCCAATGTTAGGCCTCCTTTTTCTGTAACGTACTTCCTGGTATCGCTGTTTTTCTTCATTAGTTTTTATAACGTTTTTGTTTTTTTCTAGGTTTATTAGTTCATCCATAATGATTTTTTGCTTCTCTTCTAATTCTCTCAGGTTATCTTTTACTTGACTTGGTTTTGTTGAAGTTGCCAAGTTTGAGTTTTGAGTTGGGTATCCATACTTAACCATATCAGCACAAGTAGGTTTCAGTGGAATAGTTTGGTTTGGCATAATTTGTTTGAGTGTTTCAAGTTGATCGGAAGATTTTGGCTTGGGGTCATTTTTTATAGTCTTGCCACTTATATCTGTTGTTGGGGGTATTAGTTGTACTGTGTTATTTTGGACTTGCATAGAAGCGAGTTTATTATTTAAGGCATTTTCTCTTTGTTTATAAGATTCCACATGTTTTTCTAACAGTTCGATAATCTTATTTTTACTTTCAATAATTGTGGTTTTGTCATTTACAGTGGATAATAATAATTTTATTGTGTTAGAATTAAGGCAATCTTTGCAGTAAAATTTCATAGTTCTTTCTTTTAGTTGCATTACTTTAGATTCTGATGCTGTGAGATTCGAGCATGGTTTGCATAGAAATATTTTGCATTCATCACAAGCAAAAACCGGTTGCTCATCACCAGTAATATTGCATGCATTGCACTCCATTATGTAGTTTTATTTTTATTTATATCATTGCAGAAATAAAATATTTCTACTCCACTGGTAGGTTTGTAAAAAACACAGCTGCTTTCACTTATCAATTTTAAATGTTTTTTATAATATGTCACTAGATAAGACACCTTTTTAGAATTGTAAATTAGGAATCTAAATTAATTTATTTATGCAATTTTACTTCTTCTTAGAGAGAAATTTGAGGTTTAGGGGCAGTAGAACTTTATGCACAAACTGGTATGGTTTTTGATTTTTAAAAACTTTTTAAACACTGCGAAATAGCACAATTTGTACACTCGCGGTTTTTGCTGCTTTTCTCTTATCTCTCTATAACCAATATAGTAGTTTCCGCGACTGGAGATTATTACGGACGTTCGAGTTTCGAGAAGTTAAAACCTGGAGATACCACGCACTATGCGCTCGGCCTAGGCAAACTAGGGGAAATTTATAAAAAGGTTCAGGACAAATTAAATGCAGCGTATAAGCGTAATGAAAAGTCGTATAATTTGAGGAAACGCGATGTGGAATTTTTTGTTGGCGACAGGGTATGGAAGCGGAATAAGGTGCTGTCTGACGCCGCACAAAATTTCTCAAAGAAGTTAGCTCCACGGTATGTGCTTTGTATGGTACGTAAAAAACTTTCCAAGTTAGTCTATACGTTGGAATACGAAGACGGTTCAAAGGCGGGGAATTGGCACGTCAAAGACCTCAAGCCATATTTTTATCCGACTTATGATCTGGAATGTTCCGATTCTGAGGGGGCATAGATTTTGATTTCACCTTCTCCAAATTAAATTGTGTTTAACTCCGCGCAGTACGGGGTCCCGTTGTGGAAGAAATGCATTTTGCAGATCCGGTTAATGAAACTTTAGGGCTACCCTAGGTTATTTTGGGACAGTATATTTTCTTCGATGTAAATATGTCTGCCTGTTTTAGAGTTAATTAGGCGCCGAAGCAGGAAGTTTGTTGTATGTGACGTTCGCGCCGTTATATTTAAATGTTTGTGGAAGCTGTAGTCAGCAAATTTTACCATATGTTAGTTCTAAGTTAGGTTTAAATCTGCGCAGATACTAGTCAATAGTTAGGTAGGAACTTGTACATATGATAGCTTAGACGTGTTAGCTTAGGAGCGTTAAGTTAGAGCTGTAGTCTTAGTTTAGGTAGGGTGTAGTTGATCGATCGATTCGATTATTTAGGATAAGTTTACTAACAGTCTAACTGGGTTAAAATAGAGGAAAGGGTCCTTATGAAAAATAGTAATTTTCAATTCCTATTTTTCTACCGTTGAACAGGGGTGATTGTGTAACGGGTAAATAGTACTTTTTGGGGCGAACCCTGTATGCATGGTTCCTTTTTGGTATACCTTACCTTGTCCTGTACGTAAGTGGTAGGAACATTTCTTCATTGAGCGCATAGGAGCGACACAACGCATTTATAATTATATCTTTATGGTATAAAGTTTGATTCGGTTAATTTAAGGAAGTAGCCTGTTACCTTATTATTACTATACCTATTGGAAGAATGTTCGACTCCCTCATGGTACTAGGAACCTTCAGAGTTTGTTTGGTAATTAGCAGTGCTTAAATTAATTTGTTGATAAATTGTCGGCGTATGCGGGCGTCTACAACAGGGCAAAGCAGTAGTGAAACCTTTTCCCAGTATTGTAAATAACGTTGTGTGCGTTTTCAATCACTTTATGCCTGGGATTATTTACATGAAAGTCATAAGTTTCTCAGTTAACATTTGTTTACGCCAATTTTCGGACAGAAACAGCCATGTTAGTTGTTTACGTTTAGTTTAGAATCAGGTTATTGGCTAAGCGCACTGTCGGTATAGGGCGAGCACGTCATTGCGCGATGTATGAATTTTAAATACCAATTGTTTTTCATTACGGGTTTCCAACGTACATGGATTCGGTTTCAGAAATGAGGGTTTAGAAGGAAGTAACGGCCATTTAAGAAGCTGTTGGGGCACCGAGCACATGGCTTAGAGAATTTTGTTAAATTGTATTTAAAAGAAGGGCCATTCTGCGAGAAGGTACGTCTAAATTTGTTTCGCCGTGTAGGCAGTTTGTTAATTGTTCCTCGTTTGCAGTAACGATAACAATATTTCTTGTTTTGTAGATTTGCCGGCCTAATTTACGTATATCTAATTTACGTATAGCTAATTTACGTATAGCTAACTTACGTTTGGTTAATTTGCACATGGCGAACTTGCATTTTGTAATTTGCACCTTGGAATTTTCGAATTCATAACTCGTATCCTGTAGACTTGCTGTTTAATATTTAATGATTGTATGATCCTGGATCTATGTAATTTGAGCTGTAATACGGTTATATGGTTGGAAGCGCTGTGATTCGATTATTCAACCGGCTATTGGATAACCACGGTCGCACGTGAAGCATGCCGCCCGGCCGCTAGGTCGCTTACCCTGATGAGAACACATGGTTGTAGCACATGGTTGTAACACGTTATGTAAATAAGGAATTGCCCTGGATGTCCATGGTACTGTGAGGTGTCGACAAATTAAAAATAAGGTCAGACTGTTTTTTCTAATTACTCAGAAACGGCGACGTGAAATTCCAGCCTCTGATTTTACAATAAACGTCGTGTGAGACGACGGCGTTGAACTATAAAATTTACCAAACTTTTCAAAGAATTTGTTTGCTAAATTACTAAGCCAATTTTACACCTAATTTAAGTCAGATAATTTCGTTAATATTACGACTTTTAATAAGTTCCACAGTTACTGTGAACCGCAAATAGTACTATTTGAGGGGGCCGAAAAGCGGACCATTTGTGAAATTAAATGAATTAAGTATTAAGCATTTTGATGCTCGTAGAGCACGTTCTTACCCCATAAGGATACCTTATTGTGATACATTTTTATTATTAAATCTAATTTGAGGACCCAACCTTGACTTTATTTTTTTGCAACACCCGCAAACCCAAAAGGCTAGGATAGGCATTTTTTCTTGGTCTTAACTAAAACAAGATTAAGTGGCGCCTATTTAAATAATTGAAGACTTTAAAATTAAACTTTCCAAAGATCCTTACCCAACCCCAATGCCTCCGACGAGAGAGCTGCCGCCTAGCAAAGTATAATCCCCGGTGGGGTTATAACTTGCCTGTTTTCGTAAATCCGTATTTAAATCAATGTATTTCTTTAGCCACCGTGACTGTTTAAATTTTAAAATTCTATATACCGTCTTGAGTTTTAATCCGCGTTCTAAACATTTTTTTAAAGTCCTATAATGCATTACATATCGCGTTTTATCTAACAGAGTGGTCATTAATTTTGAATGTTTTGAACCGGGCGGCACCATATGTTCTGGACACATCGGGAGATCCTTATGTAGCTCATGTAATTCAAGTGGATACTCGATATCTACTTCCAAAATATAACCGATGTCTGACTCGTCCGATAAATTTGGAATATCTAAGGCATAAAATTGTTCGACGGGTACCCACTCGAAAGCACCTGTAGGTAGCGGAACAGACATCCCGGCTCCATACATGTTATTGATGTCAAAGTACATGATGTGAGTCTCTCTTTCGTCGGGATTAAACGCATCCCCCATGTACTTGTTGTTAGCTTTCGAATATCTGTTAGATACCTGCGCTACACCGCCTCTCACGCCTTTTTCAATCATCAGTATCATATCAATGTCTGTGAGAAGCTCTAAATTTTCTTTAGTTATTTTTAACATCGCGTCGAATGCCAGTCCCGGAGCAGTATAATAATTTAAAGCATCAAGTCCGTACGTCTGTATGCATGTCTCGCGGAAATTTTCAAATATATCAGCTAGCAGTAATACATCTGTTTTTAAATATATATCGGAATATTCTCCTAATGTCTTAATATCGAATTTATTCCAGATATTCATAGCGTGGTTATAATCGTCCTCTGTTATGTTTTCGTCTGTCAGTTTACTGTAAAATTCTTCTTTAGCCGGTAGAGATGTCTCGTCTAATTTTTCCCAAGAATTTAAATAATCATAAGGAAAAACACCTTTCCGCGTTAATAATTGAAATTGTTCATCATTATTACAGTACGATTTAGTGATTCGTTTCTGGTCATCGTCGAGATAGGAAGCTAGTTTTTCGATTTTGTCTGCCATAAACCTAAACGAATCAATAAATCTTAGTTTAATTTTCGTATCTTTAACTCGTTTAGTGAAAGAAATGTATTTTTCCTTATTAATCGGTAATAATGAAATTTGTCCGTCAAATGCCGTTGCTAGCTGTTTGATTATCAGGTGGCCGTCGTAACCTGATAAACAATGAAATATAACCGGAATCACGTGACTATCTTGGTAATTAATGTTACATCTCATATGCGCCAGTCCCCTATAATACCCAGTTAAATGATTGTGATCGGCTACTTTGACGTCCGTCTCTTTGAAGGACCCCTCACAGATATGACAGACCTGCGCGAGATCGAATTCATTTTTTTGTGTCTCGTTTAACGACTCCATAGGTTTTATGTCGGACATGATTACATTAACTCGGTCTGAAATTTTTTCAAGTTCTTTAACAAACCAGTACTGACAGTCGGCGCCTCGGTACATTTTAAATTGTGATAGACTGTCATCGTACGAACATTTTAAGTAATACGCGACGCTAAAAGCTGTATGTTTCTGGTAATTTTGCGTATTTTGATTCGTGTTAGCATCACAGTCCTCTAAGATACATTCGAAATCAGCATAAATAGCGAATGGTACCCTTTCTTTATATCGGTAATTTTTAAATTTTAAAAACTTTTCATCCTCGTCGGGTAATTCAATTTTGCATGTATTAGTTTTTGAATTGCAATCATTTGAATGTCGGTCTAGAAGTTCTTGAGTAGAGAAATGATTAAGACATCGGTTGCAGATAAATATTTCATGTCCGTGTGAAGATAATTGTTTAGATAATAATCGGGACATATTTTTTAGCAAAATGATATTGCGTAGCATCAGTAAAATTATCGGCAGAATGCGTAGGAATCATTAATAAATTTACGACCCGTTCATAACTGTATTTACTTAAACATACCGGTAAAACTTCCCTTTTAACTACGGTGTATACGTTTATCGAAATATCATTTAAGCGTTCGAATTTTTTAATATTTCTTAATTCCATCGGAAATTCGATGCCGTCATATTTCAAAACGTGTTTAAAATGAGGATATGAAACAATTCTATCAACATGATTTTTAGCGGGGTATAATGCCGAAACTACTGACCATAAGAAGCAATATTCATCATTATTTTTAACGTTAATAACACATTTTTTTTCTTTTATAAAGTTTGGTATTTCAGCGTATGTTGATAATCCCACTGTTATAGGACAATATTTATTAACATTTACTCTTAGCCCGATAATTTCCGATAAGGCCCAGCCTGAATCTTTTCCTTGAAAGTCTTCTAGATGTTTTAATAACCGTTCGGATACATTTTCTTTATACCATTCCTTTAAATTCGTATTTAAGTCTATCACAGCGTTCCTTGTAGCAAAAGTTTTTTAATTCCACTGTACCATTAGTAGGCTGTACGAAGTTACATTCAAAAATAACATTTACTTTAATTAGTCCATCTTTCAAACATTTTTTAATTTGAATAGAGAAGCTCCTAAACGCTTTTTTAAAAAATAATACCGGTTCTTTAATTTGTACGTTAGTTATTATACCGGACTTAACACGATTTTTAAAACAAGATTCTACCTCTTGATATACTAAATATTTTCGTGCTGCCGGCTTTAAGGAACCGCCTAATATTTTATTTTTTAATTTTAATTTTTTCAATTGCTCTCGGTAGTATTTTAAAAGCGCTAAATTATTTTCCAATTTAAATATATTTTCACCTTTATTATCAATATGAATTTTGATTTTAATTGCCTTGGCTACTAGTTTAATATTGCTATTAATTAACGAAATATGTTGATCGATTTCATCATCGGTCTTTAAGAGCAGCAATGATTTTTTAGTTAAATTAATTATATCAGTACTGAGTTTAGATACGGTCTCGGTAGACGACATACTGTTTCAATTAGACAACCGTTCACCGCGAGAGATAAACAGCTAATGATCGAGGTGGGGAGATGACGCTGCTTTTATACTCGGCGGTCGAGGGTCACGTGACTTTGCAATGGACGATTTCTAAAAGGCCCCCAAATTTTCATAATCTGTTCGTCTTTTACATATAAAACAATGTTAAATTGCTATATCGCTGCGGGGTGGCTACATATTCCCATAAGAAACCATGTATTGTAAGACACAAAATAATTCACATGCATCTTTACCGTATACCTATCTTATGTTAGTAGGCTATCAGAAATGATTTCATTTGTTTACATTAACAATTTCTCGGAATCCGATAACAGCTCTGCATTAAGTAAGTAAAGATGGCTAATGGGCAGGTGGTTAGCTCAGAGCTCTCTGACAATAAAAGTGAAGAAAGTGGCAAAAATCAGTGTGCTTTCTGTAAAAGTGTTGCAGCTAGTGGTGTCAAATGTAGTGCTTGTAATAAAATGTACCACAATTCTTGTGCAACTAGAGTTGTTGGATTAGAAATAATTGGAAGAGGGATTGTTGATTGCTGCAGAAAAAACAGTAATCAGTCAAATTTACAAGAGCATAATATAACTCCTATAACTGATTCTCCTAGTGAACGTCAGTTAGAAGTAATTTATTTAAAACAATTATTAGAAGAAAGAAATACAGTAATTTGTGAATTAAGAAATGTTATAAAATATCAAGAACAAGTTATTGATATGTTAAAAGATAAGAAGGATGAAAAAAAGCAATCTACTCTAAATAAAAACTCTTCAGTACAAAAAAGAGGAGATAACATGAATTTACTTATCCAGGACAACAATAAAGTAGACAACCAACACAGCACTGCTGAAAACGGGACAAAAATAGGGACAACAACTTATGCTCAGATTTCTGCCTCTCAGGTAAGAACTGCTGTAAATAATGCTCTTGCATCTTCACAACCAGAAGGAACATTCAAAACAGTCTCGTACAAAAGACAGAACACATCTAGAGTTAACAGAGGTACTGCAATTTTACCTGAGGAAGAATTATTTAAAAGTTCACCTAGCAAAATGTGGTTATACATAGGTAAAGTTAAGAAGGATGTAAATACTGAAATTGTTAGAAAATATATAAAAACAAAGGCGTCCATAAAAAATGAGGACCAACTGATGGTTGAACAATTAAATACAGTCGGGCATTTAAACTCATTTAAGATAGGAGTCAATTATCAATACTTCGGTTTGATTAACTCTACCGATTTTTGGCCAGATGGAACGATCTTCAGGAGATTTAATTTCAAAAGGAAGCTTGCAGCAATTCCAGCGGTACAGCAAAATTGGGAGCAAGGTACAGAAAAATCAGAAAGTTATGATGTAGGTAATGGGCAGGTTAATGCCACTGATAAAAATTTTCTGAAAGTTGTCAACAGTCAGTCTATAAAATAGAAGGAATAACTATTTATTACCAAAATGTTAATGGCCTGCGTACAAAAATACCCGAACTTATTAAGAATATACCTATTACTAATAATGACATATTCATTATTACGGAAACATCATTATCTACAGACATTCACAGTTCTGAACTGGGGTTCGTTAACTACAATGTTCTAAGAAGAGATCGTGACCTGGAAGCCACAGGGAAAATGCGCGGTGGAGGTGTCTTAGTGGCTGTTCATAAGAAATTTAGTTCTCATGTTATCGCCTACGATTATGGTATTGCTCAGAAAAAATTTGAAGAATTATGGTTATCGATTAACCTGGGGAAACAAAAATTAATTTTATGTGCTGTGTATATACCGCCACAGTCTAGTCAAGAGAGTTATCATTTACACTGTGATGCTACTGAACACATGGCCACAGAATTTAGTGATTCGTTAATACTTACAGTAGGGGATTATAATCTACCTGACATAACCTGGTGCTATGACCATCTTGGTTTTTCTACTTCAGGCCATAACCTGGCTGCAGAAAGTCTATTAGAATCATTTTCTTATCTGAATTTGTATCAACATAATAATATTGCTAACACTAATAATGTTATTTTAGATCTAGTTTTTTCTACCAGCTCTAATATTATTATTACATGTGCAAATGAAGCTCTGGTTAAATGTGACAGACATCACCCAGCATTAAATATTAATGTTCAATGTGATGTGCCAGTTCAGAGTTTGGATTATGAGGAGTTTGTTTATGACTTCAAGAACTGTGATTACAATGTCATTAATAATTTTCTTTTAAACTTAGACTGGGATGACATCCTTCATGTAGAAATTGAGAGTGCTGTTGATCTATTTTATGTATATCTGTATCGATGTATTGACATTTTTGTTCCCAAAATTAAATTAAAAAGTAATTTTAAATTTCCCATATGGTTTGATGCAAATTTAAAACAAAATATAAAAGCAAAGCGAAGTGCACATAAACAATATAAAAGTTCAAAATCTCAAGATGATTACAACACGTTTAGTCAATTAAGAGCTTTGTGTAAGGAACAATCGGAAATTTGTTATAATAAGTATATCAATAAAGTCGAAAATAGTATTATGTCTGACCCAAGAAATTTTTGGGATTATATACGTATTAAACATAAAGAAGATGATATTCCTAAGTCTTTGTATTATTATGACGAAATAGCCTCTGATGGAGAATCAATTGCAAATTTATTTGCAAAACACTTTTCTTCAGTTTATAATGACCCTATCGACAATGATTCAGTAAATTTTTTAGACTACAGTCTCTCATCTATTAATATTAGTGGGATATATATAGGAATTACAGAGGTTTTAGAGAAATTAAACAATATTGATATTAGAAAGGGCCCTGGGCCTGATGAAATAGCAGCATATTTTTTAAAAAGTTGTGCATTTGCTTTGTCTAGGCCATTGTGGATTCTGTTTAATAAATCAGTGTCCTCTGGAATATTTCCAGAAGTTTGGAAAAAATCTTATGTGGTTCCCATATATAAAAAAGAAGGTGATAAAAACTCAGTTCTGAATTATAGACCAATAACGAAAATTTCCCAGATTCCAAAAATTTTAGAGTCCTTAGTTAATGATTACTTAAAAATCCAATTGAAAAACGTTATCAGTACAAACCAACATGGTTTTTCTCAAGGACGTTCGATCAGTACTAATTTATTGCTATATGAAAACTATATTCTCAACGCCCTAGAAAAAGGAAACTGTGTAGATGCAATCTACACAGACTTCTCCAAGGCATTTGACAAGGTAGATCATTTGCTCCTAATAAATGTGCTTTCTCATTATATCAGTGGTAACTTATTATTATGGCTTCAATCGTATCTTAATAATCGAACACAAACAGTAAAAATCAAAAGTTTTTTTTCCACTATAATAAAAGTAACCTCTGGAGTGCCGCAAGGGGCACATTTAGCTCCATTGTTGTTTAACCTCTTTATCAACGATGTTGAGAACTGTTTTGTGCATAGTATGGTATTACTGTATGCCGATGACTTAAAGATCGTATTTGAAATAAAGGATAGCGTATCATCCCTGGAACTTCAGGAAGACCTTGATCGGTTTGATGTCTGGTGTTCTCAGAAAAATATGGTGTTGAATACTGATAAATGCAAATATATACAATTTGGTAAAGGAAACTGTAATTCTCCCAATTCATACTTTATTAGAAATGCACCTATTGAAAATGTTAACTTAATAAAAGACTTGGGAATATATTTTGACTCTAAACTTAATTTCCATCACCATATAGATTACATATGCAACAAGGCGCTGAAGACTCTTGGTTTTATCAAGAGAAGTACAAAAGACTTCACTAATATATCTGCAATTAAAGCCCTATATATTAGTTATGTTAGATCATGTGTAGAAAATTGTAGCAGTGTATGGGCACCTTATTTTCAAACACATGTAAATAAAGTAGAAAGGGTCCAAAAACGTTTTTTACGTTTTATATCTTTTAAAATGGGTATACCAAGTGAAATGATGGCGTATGACTTTATATTGTCTAAGTTAAATATCCAAAGTCTTGAAAAACGTAGATACAATGCCGATGTTATCCTGGTCTATAAATTGTGTAATAATTGTATTGACTGCCCTGATTTGTTAGCATTAATAAACTTTCATACTCCACAAAGACAACTTCGCATGGTTTATAGCTTTGTTCTGGAACATCACAGAACACTTTATGGGATGAATAATCCTATTAATAGAATGATGTGTAACTGTAATAAAATTAATTTGGATTTTTTTAATACTAGTCTTAATGTTCTTAAAAAATATTTGTGCAATAGTTAATGTGATGTAATCTTATATTTGTGGTATTGTTGTTATATTTAATTGTTTATACATTTTTTGTATGTTTATTTCAGTATTTTTGTACTATTGGGGGCATCCCGTAAATAAATAAATAAATAAATAAATAAATAAATAAATAAATTATATTCTTATTACATTGAAATCTAAACGTAGAGAAGCGAACGAATATTTATCTTATATAAAACTCAGGCTAACAAGTCTAGACTTGTCTGAAAAGCGTTTATATTGACTCTCGATATTTCCTTTGATCTAGCCGCTGTAGTTATCTAAAAGTAATTAATCACGTTTTAAATATACATATAGCCGTAGACAGTCGCATTTATTTACATTAACAATTTCCAGGAATCCGATAACGTCTCTGCATTTGATCGCAGTTTTACATGTAAATCTAAAACTTAAGTATTGAAGTAGATGAATATTTATTCCATATATATGACTTGTCTATTTAAACTCAATGATGGACGTCTGTAGCCATTTTTCTTAACCTCTAACGTAAACATGCAATACTATTCGCCAATAACTATAAACAATAAACGGCAGCCATCTTATTTTTATTACTTGATACACCATATCACTAGATACACCCTATATACTTATTTTTATTACTAAATACACCCTGTATACTTATTTTTATTACTAGATACATCCTATATACTCTTAGCCACACCCTCTTAGATATAATCTCTTATCTTTAGCTATAATCTAATATCTAAGCTCGGGGATTGGATCCCCCATCTCCCCCCTCCCATTAGGTCCTAGGATCTATCATCTAAGAAGATCCCACCTCACACTACAACCTAGATAATAGGATCTATCATCTAGCACCTGCGCGCCCCCGCGGGGCTTCCGGAATGATGACGTCACACAGAACTCTGATTGCTACTCTACTGACGGGTTTGGTCCAGAATCGGCCTTACTTAACTACTCTTAATACTTTATCGGACTTCTCGCTTGCTCTTTCTTTCAGAACAAATCTCTTTTTCTATCTTTTAAGTGATGGTGTTGAGTTTATTATATCTTCTCTTCTTACAGTCTGGAAGCTTTTCTGTTGCATATGTAGTAAATATGAACATCAATTAAACATATGTATGTGTAGTGACAAATTGACTGTTGAAATTTTACTGCCACGGTCACTGGACTATAAAATTGACACTTGTGCCTCGAGAAAATAGACGCGCCACCGAAATAGCAGATATTAAACATTTTTAACTAATAATCATATCTTTTTTTATTTTTGACAACATTTAGTTCTTCATAAAAAACATTGCACTTTTTAATTTGTATTACATATTTATATTTACCTATTTTTAAAAAGGTATTATTTGCTGGGCATATTGAATTTTAGACTGGTTTTTCATTAGTTCTCTCAAGAATCTTATTATATCAATATGGCATCTAATGAAGGCATAAAAATATGGCGTGTTCTAATTGAAAATACTGAAAGGCTGTTATCCAACTGATAAGTAACTCCTGGTATTCTTATAAATAGTTTAGCTTTTACGAAAAAACTAATAAAACCTTTAAATTTACCCGAGTTTGCGCAATATCGCGGATGTCAGAAGAATCATAACCTCAAAATTTCGTTTCATTTGAGGCGCTCGCGCGCAAACCCCGATAAATCCACAAAAAGTCAATTTTGAGTTTGTAATAGTTTCATGTATGTTAGACTAAACTCTACAAGCCTATATAATCTTTGGTAACCAAAACGCGATAAATCCCATATAAATCTAATGTTAAAGTTGACCCGATAAATCCACAAAAAGTCAATTTTGAGTTTGTAATAGTTTCATGTATGTTAGATTAAACTCTACAAGCCTATAAGTAATCTTTGGTAACCAAAACGCGATAAATCCCATATAAATCTAATGTTAAAGTTGACCGTTTCGCACAAAACCAGATAAATCCAATATAGTTTTTTGTAATTTCCCACAACTTTGTGTGTGTGGATTTATCGGGGTTTGCACGCGAGCGCCTCATTTATAGTGTAAAAATTCTGATGTTTCCATTTAAAGTTTAAAGTTATTAAAAGGATGTCTTTTAAAATAGTACAAACCCAAGAGCCAGGACATAAATTACCTATACTCACTGTTGTTCCATTTGCATGGGAAAACAGTGGTTCATTATATTGGCACATATTTGTTTCTTGTACATTATTATCATTCTCAATGACAGATTCTATTGCATTATTGTTAACTGGCTGCAAATTTAGTGAGGGCATGGAATGTAAGATTTTACGCAAATTTCTTTTGATTTTTCGACGGAAAGTGCCACTGGATTTAACTTTTTTCCAGTTCAATTTTTCCATTTTACACAGAAAGCAATAAAGCTCACAGATTTTTTGACACTATTATATTTATGTATATGCCATACCCCACATTTACAGCGAAGTACCAAATAGTAATATAGTGTTTCTGAAAATTTCTAATGGTTTTGTAAAAGCAACTGAAGTTACAAGTTACAGACAAAATTAAAATTGATGTTTTATTGTAGTGTTTTTAAGTTCTATTTCTCCTCAAGTTATATAAAAGTTTCTGCCATGATTGTAGGATCAGGAAGTTTTATAATCATTGTAGCAATTGCCTATATAGGAACTGAACACTATTAGTTTTATAAATTTGTTACTGCAACTTTATTATTATTTTTTTTTTAACTATTTAACGTCGGCCTATTTCCGCTACCAGGGCCTATCACCGATGCCTAACATTTAATAGATAAAGGACCGCCTGTTTTACATCCCCTCCGAAGGATGGTATATCCACTACGTAATCCTCGTCTGAAATTACGTAACTTCCGCGTATACACTGATATACAAGCCGTTGCTTCAACGGAATATTGACTCATGTTCACATTGAAGTCGCCTCTACGCTCGCCCCCAAAACCTCTTTATATAAAGAATAGTAACAGTTACTAAAAGTTATATAAGTCTGTGGTGGAAATATTTCTGTTGCTATTTTATAAAACCTAAGGTCCTAACATCTTTTATTAATTTTAAATACCTCCTATAGAACTTGGTGAGGAAAATTACTTCACTTTCAAAAAGTCGCAGAAAAAATACCTTCATCAAGGCATGTACTACAATTTAGATGAATTTTTCTCAATTTCACCTCTTTCCCTTTGTAAAATGGTTTATGCATTTGATAGACATGTCAATGTATCTATTCTTTTATAATTTTTTTATGTAGTTTATGTAAAAATTCTCTGTCGACTTGTTTTATACCTGTATTGGTCTTTTAAATCAATAAATTTATTATTATTATTATTATTATTATGTTCATGGTATCGCTAATTACGAATCTGAAGTTTAAACGAACAAAAAAAGTGAGCATCTAGGTGATGCTATATAATAACGAAGAACAGCACTTTGAAAAAACAATTTAATTACTGGTGTAACACTACATCTTACATTTTCTTAAGACCGGCCCCGCCGCCCTATCCTATTAGCTACTCAAGATACCGGGATTGACAGTATGACCGTTAACCATTTAGTTTTTAGGAGAAATACGCGGGAGTATGGTAATCAGAACGTCGAATTAGATTAGTTTTGCCATCATTAAACTTTGTGCTTATGCATTATAGTTCAATAATAATGTTCCTAGTTTGTTTGGAGTTAACTTCTTAATTGCCCACAACCCTGGAGAATCCTGTTCCCTGGCACCTAGCCAAGCAAAGCCCCTCTACAGTGGCTGCCCAACTCGTGGCCAAACGGAAGACATACTTAAAAAACATCTAGTGATTGTATTATAAATTATTGTGCGTAGTTTTAGCTGCAAGGAATAAGTGTTTATGGTAATAAATTGTCAAGAAAGTACCTGTGGTAAAATTTTATTACTATTTGTGTTATTTCTGGAGCATTGGCCAGATTTTCTTCGTAATCAGTCAGATCGGACTAGCAAAATGCCGAACGAGTCTCTGGAAATGAATCGCCAATGACTCAGTCAAACACTGTTTACAAATTAACAATTTGAAGCGTTTATGGCCTGATTAACTGTAAATTAGCCCGTGCCTGCTGCACAGACGATGAATGGAAATTTCTCAAAATATTCTTCACGAATTAATCATTCAAAGGACTCACGACATAAATGCTTTCATTGACGCCATAGTTATATATAAGGATGGTGCTCAAGTTTCTAACGAAAATGCTCTAAAGGGACTTCCTATGTTATTTGACGATTTCGCCCCTACATGGCATCAAGGTGTAAAAGCTACTATCAATATATGGGATGAGGCTCTCGACCTTTTAAGAACTGCTCTTCGTCCTTATCGTCTAGATCGTGAACTTTTTTCAAGTAAACAAGATATTAATAAGCCAACCGATGTATTTGTATATAAAGCTAGATCAATTTTAGCCAAATTGCCACCTAATACATTAATGGGCAAGTACATAATTTTTTTTTAAATAATTTTAATAACGTCTATACATAAAAACAGTTGACCTGTATTTTTTATTTTATTTCTTTAATAATGCCTTATAGTAAAAAAAATTTTATGAAGTTTAAACTATGTTTTAAAGGTTAGATATTGCCGCCAATTTTTGAGCTATTCTATTGGCTATGACGTAATAGCGTAATCAGCAGATTCTAATTTGTGCTTGAACAGAGAAACGAGTGCTTCGTTGCCATGTTTCGATAAATAATGTAAGATATTCTGCACTGCTATACGGAATCCTCTGTAATAATACAGTTCTGTATTAACAAGTTATCAATGAGCCGTAAAAATATATAAAATATTTACTTGCTAGGTATATGAAACAGTGTTAAAAATTAATATTCAAATTTATTTCAGACAGTGCATTAGTGCACATTCTTTTTTAGAAATGTGACAGCGTAGCTTACATGTAAAGTGCCCCTGTTTATAGGTTATTACGCTATTACATCACGAGATATCGGGCAAACTGCCTTATTTTAAATCCACTCTGATCTTAAGCATATTCATTTTACAATAAAACCAATAATAGACAGTAAAATTACCTTGAAATTATATTTATAACATATTGGAGAGTAATACTATAATGCTATATTATTAATATTGTCGTTTTCGTTGTTGTCTACTAGCCCATTGAGGGGACATGGTGTATGGGTTGTTACATTCGCGTGTGCGTGAGAAGGTACCACGTGACAGTGTAAAGACTTCTACTGAACTTTTAAAACAATGTCGTCTAGCTGAAGAGACTTTCGAGTTAGTACAAAAAGAAAATAAACGTCCGCGTTGCCAGTACTGGAAATATCTCGGACATACAAAAGATGAATGTCGGAAACTTTTAGCCAAGCCTGATACTGAAATTCGAAAACTCCTCGTGTCAAACACACAAAAGGTTTCTCAGTCACAATCTTCTGTCCAGTTTACAACTCAAGTTGCCTGGCCATCAACTTCAAAGTCTCCTCATAGTCCGTCGGAATTAGCATTTTTGGTCAATTTTTTTAGTGCAGAAATGTGACCTATACCAAATTGAAGGTTTTTACATTAGAAACAATACTGTCACAACCCGCAGTCATAAAAAAAGGGTGATTTCCGAGAAATAGAATAGAATAGAATAGTACATTTCTCAATATAGATATACATAGTATATATATGAACGTCAATAATATCTAAAATAGTTCAGGATAATAAAATAATAATAATTTACAGGTAACTTTAGAATAAAATAACAATAGTACACATTGAAAAATAAACATATAATCACAAACTGGTAAAAATACTTAATCTAGAATCATCACAGATAATGTCCAGAATTTTGCAATATCACTGTGGCTCATAGTTTAGGTACTCATCAACTGAATAGAAACCGTTAGCAGCATGAACATTTTTCAGACAAAAATTGAATTTATTTATAGAACCTATGGCTTTGATTTCTGGTAGTAACTTATTATACATTTTAATAGGTGACCATGTCTGGTATTGTATGAGTAATTTGTTTCAAACATATTTATATTCTTTTTGACAAATTTATTGGTATATATATATATATATATATATATATATATATATACAGACTGCGTAGGATACGGCTTCCGATGATAGCCCATTTACATGCTATACGACTTCCGACTGCGATACGGCTTCCGTATACGGAAGCCGTAACGCAACCAATGTAAAACGTCTCCATAGTGCCTCAATTGTCTGCTGTGGTAATTTCAGCTGGAAGTCAGATATTCGGATTTTGAACTCTTCCGCATATTTTAATTGACGAGGCGGCCACATCAACGAAGGCGCCACGGTTCCCGCATATTCCATGCCGTATAATATGCTATCAGTTTTACAGTGGATACTGCTTCCGGTAAATATTGGCAACCTTGGATCACATGACATTTAGAAAATTAGGAATGATCTTGTGTTTTTAACGTTTCAAATGACTCTGCAAAGTGTTCGTTGTTGCTACTCGCTACACCACAACGACTTTTGTTTTTGTTATAGGACAAGTACCAATTTACAATTGCTTAGAAATACTTATTAAAATACAACTAAGACATATGTTATCCGAAATCATAAATATTTTGAATTTTTAGTGAAAATATCTTTCAGTTAGTATGGCGTTTTCGATGTGTTTTAGAACAATAATTAAAAACAAATTTTTTGATATTTTACTTAAGGTTTACGCATGGGGTTTTTCGAATAATATTTTTACTTTTTAGTAGTTTTTCAAATAAAAGCTTTTTCTTAAAACTATTTCTTTTTTATAATTTTATTTTTTAATTTTTAGTCTACTTAGACAGACAGACATAATCCTTTATTTGCCACCGCCATCCACACCTTCCCTCTCCCGTATTCTCACCCTCTAACACTACTTCCCACTTCTTCCCACCCCTTTCCCACCTCTTCCCATGCCTCCCCCTCCCCTTTCCCATCTCTTCCCACCTCTTTCCACCCCATCCCCACCTCTTTCCACGGCTTTCCCACCTCTCCCACGTCCACCATATTGAATTTAGAATGACGTCACATAGTTTATCGTATTTTACTCGCCAAACCCTTTCATTTGATACCCATATCAAGGAGGTTGGGAAGAAAAAGGCGATACGCCATATTGGGACGTCCGCCATATTGAATTTAGAATGACGTCACATAGCTTGTCGTATTTTACTCGTCAAACCCTTTCATTTGATACCCATATCAAGGGGGTTGTGAAGAAAAAGGCGATCCGCCAGCTTGGGACGTTCGCCATATTGAATTTAGAATGACGTCACATTGTTTATCGTATTTTGCTCATCAAACCCTTTCATTTGATACCCATATCAAGAGGGTTGTGACTAAAAAGCCGATCCGCCATCTTGGGACGTCCGCCATATTGGATTTAGACTGATAATGGCTATACTATGTTGCATTTCCACCGGACTTATACACGTGTGCCAAATTTCAATGCTTCCTCTTAATTAAAACTAGTCGAAATTCAGCTCGCAAGATTTGACCTAAACAAACATACAAGCAAACAAACATTGCAATTGCAAGTTGAATAAAAGCTTTTAAAAAGTTGTAAAACACTGACTGTGTAAGTGTAATCCGATTAAAGTTCGTTAGATAGTATGAAAAGTCTACGGAGTTAACTTAAAAAATATTGGTCCTTTTAATGAAATTTTCACCCAGATTTGAATTCGTTATGCAAAATGTTCCATACATAATTGGCGATAGAGGAGGTCGAGCTGATTCCAAAACTCTTTCATATGTACCCTCTGGAGCCTTCTCTGTTATTAATATACAGAGGATTTTCTAATTTATGCCAAATTTTTAAGCTGTCATATTTTTTAACCATTTTCCCAAGTAGCTAAAACTTAGTACATGCTTTTGTGGTAGTTTGGGCTGCACGCAGCAATGTTTTAAAGAAATACAGTGTCGGACTGGAGAAACTTGTTTTTTGTTAAAATCGTTTAGAATTTTTTTTTATTAAGGATACGAAAACTACATGAATCAGTAACAAATAAATATGCAACAACATTCTTGGGCATCAATACTACAGAACACTAAGACTGTTTGTAAATTCAGTTTCATAGTCTCTAGATGATGCCAACATGATTGGCGAAACGCGAGTCGAGCAATATTCAAGTATTTTGGTGTAGAAACTACTTCAGAGGCAGTGCCACACTGAAGGTTCGAGCCCCCTCAAAGATTTATTTATTTATTTATTCATTTTACGAACCCATCAAATTTACATTCCCAGTATAGGGTAGGTACTGTCATGCGCAAAAAAAATGGGACAAATCTTATAACGTATTTTTGCTAAAATCTAGTTGTGTACGGTGTACGTCTAACTTTAATTTTTGTGACATTGCGGTTATTTGTCAAAATTCATTGCAAGTGTGCAAATAGAGACAGATTTACGGTAGAAAAAAATAGTTGTCCTATTTTTTTTACTCAATGCTCACGACAGTACATTTAGTCAGATGTAATATTGAGTAATATCAAAGGAAAAAAAAAAACGTTTATAATTTTTTTCAATTTAAACTAATAAAAAGTAGTATTAAATGAATACAATGATTATTATAATAAATTTAAGGATATTTTACATAAGTATGCTATTTTTTTAGAATGCAAGCTTATACCATTAAAAATGTGTATTATTTAAGTTCCATTTATTGAACGAACCTGTCGATTTTAATTCCATATTTTGTTTTACTTCCAAATCCACGTAGTGGAGTACAGCAACGGTAAAAAAATATTATATTTCGTTTTATTCTAATGGGCTATAGTCCAATCAGTGGGGGGTTTTGCCCTGCAAAAGGTGGAGTAGTAATGATTTTGATATGTTTTTTTTTTAAGGCGTTCGGTCAAGGACCATACAGCCAGCCGCAATTTTTTAAAAGTCAGTTAAAATCTTAAATTAATTTATTGCTTATACAACATATATGAATACTATGATAAGTATGAGAAAAGATCCTATGTCTATGTCTAACCTAACACGAGAGTTGATATATGTTGTTGATGAAAGATACAAGGTTTTGACCTAGGGGGAGCCGCCATCTTGATTGAAAGTTGCAAAAAATTGGTTTTCAAAATAATTCGGCAACACTCGATCCTAAGAGAAAAATGTTCGAGACAAAGTTGAAGATGACAAAATTTCCTACGTTTTACTTCCACATCCTGTGGAAGTATAGTAACAACAAAAAAACTAAAAAAAAATTTTTTATTGTCCAAATAAGCTTAGAATGACATGAAACGTCGAGATTTTAAGTTTGAGCGAAAAAAGACTTCTGTCGGTCTGTCTGTAACTTTTTTGTGCGCACGTTTACTCTGGAACCGTTTAAGATATTGACTTGAAATTTGGTACACGTATGTACTTTAACGAGATCTGGAACTAGATTATATTTTCATCTTGTTCCGTCAAAGGGTTGGGGGGTAAATAGACCTTTTCATCGTAAGCGCGCGCATGTGCTGCCACTATGTTTGTTTGCGGGAACTATGAAATGTTCGGACACTTGGTTGTCAAAATGGCTGGACCGATATCAGTTTTCCACATTAATTTAGACTAATGTGTGATTGACGGTGCAAAATTAGTACACAACATTCTGGAAGAACACACTTGTGCTCAATTAAGGCGCTAGCTCAAGTATCCTGGTGGTAAAATGACTGGAAGCAAAAATAAAGAACTGGTTGCAAGGTTAGAATTCAACTATCCACTTATCAATTTATATACAGGTGCATTAAAAGAAAACAAATGTGTTTAGTCTACAATATGCTTAATAACATTCTTCGTGCAGTAATTGATAATGCAGTAAAAATATTTTCTGTTTTTTTATGAAAATGTAGCGTCAAAAATGCAATTGAAAATGATGTTTTTTTGTCGATCCTTCTGTGGATAAAGCTGCATCCTTTTTTTCCAATTTTTTCAAACACGTAAACTATACGATATGGCACCACCTATTTTCAATAAATTGGTAACAGATCCATCAGTATTTGTTTAAAAAACGTCGAGTTCCGCCATATTTCTTCGGACAGTTTTCGCATGTCAATATTGGATTTGACATAAACATTACGTTTTTTAACCAAATAATGATGAATCTGTAACCAATTTTCTGAAAATAGGTAGTGCCATATCGCATAGTTTACCTATCCGAAAAAAATAGAAAAAAAGGAGTCAGCTTTATCCACAGAAGGATCGACAAAAACCTCATTTTCAATTGCATTTTTGACCCTACATTTTCGTAAAAAAACAGAAAATATTTTTACTGCATTATCAATTACTGCACGAAGAATGTTATTAAGCATATTGTAGACTAAACACATTTGTTTTCTTTTAATGCACTTGTATATAAATTGATAAGTTGAATTCTAACCTTGCAACCAGTTCTTTATTCTTGCTTCCAGTCATTTTACGGCCAGGATACTTGAGCTAGCGCCTTAATTGAGCACAAGTGTGTTCTTCCACAATGTTGTGTACTAATTTTGCACCGTCAATCACACTTTTGTCTAAATTAATGTGGAAAAATGATACCGGTCCAGCCATTTTGATAACCAAGTGTCCGAACATTTCATAGTTCCCGCAAACAAACATAGAGGCAGCACATGCGCGCGCTTATAATGAAAAGGTCTATTGGGGTAAATTTGGGGTAAATAGCTAAATCAAGCAGGTAAGAGTCCAGAAAATTGGTATTTAGTATATACAAGAGAAGCTAAGGTCTCAAAAAAATTTTTGGCATTAGCCACCCCCATTACTACCCCCACCTCATTATTAAAGGGGATAAAAAAAAATGTGATTTAGTGTGTGTGTACAAGAACCAGAAACCTCAAAATATTGTTTTGCTTCATCCACCCCCACCCCACTACCGATGTGGGGTATCGTTTTATAGATTTTTGGGGTAGAGGATTTCAAATATTATATTATTAAAGTTCCATAAGCAATTATTTCCACATACAAAATTTTTTCGTTGTGAGTGAGTTGGATCGAAAATCTGGATGTTGGAAGTAGTGATTCCTTGGGCAGCAGTTTTTATTGTAAGTCTAATGAGAGATACAGCGTCAGAAAGATGAATTTAAGAGATTTTTTTTATTATATAAAGTACGTTTACAACATAACATATTTTATATTATTTATATTATTATAATAAAGATCTACTTGTATTGAATCTAAAAAATAAGAAATTGCCGGGATAGTATTACAGTGGCTTACATCATACCTCGAAAATAGGAAAACAATGTATTAAATTTAATGACAGTTATTCAGAAGAATTGACAATAAAACATGGAATACCTCAAGGGTTGGTACTTGCTCCTATACTCTTTTTATTATTTTTATACAATCTAACATTTTTTTAATGACCTTATTCGTATCAAAAAATTTCAAATTATAAAATTGTATGTTATTGATTTAAAGGATGAAATTTACGCCAAAATAAAGATAAGATCTTTAACTTCTTTTTGTCATTGATCTTCTAAGTCATAACTTGGTGGTTTCTTCCAGCCTACTAAATTTATCCGTGAAAGTCAGATCAGATCACCCGTTACTCACTCATCAATACATTGTTCAAACATGCGGCAATACGGCTCATTCAATATGAACGTGAATGAGTATATTTAAAAGTTTTTGGTTTTGTACTAATTTTTATTTAATTAAAAATTGATAAATTGAAAGTGGAAATTAATTTGACGATGTATTTATTTATTAATTTTCGATAAAAAAATAAAAAATCATTGTGGGTCGATTATTCCGAAAATTGTAAATTGGTGTTAACTTTTTATTCTCAATAGATTTTAATACAAAATTTTTGTAATTTGGAAAATAAAAGCAGTTTGCTTTTGCCAATTCTTAGAAAATTGGTTCTAAAATACCCTATATATAAATAATTTTAATAACAATTGGTATAATTTCAAATCAAGTAGGAGCTAAATCCAGAACATGAATACCCATCAGCTCAAAATTTTTTGTTCATTTATACCTACTCATATTTATCCATGAACACTTGCATATTATGTAGATATAAAACCATGAAAATAAAGCAGAATTTAAAGTCTATAGGCTAAATGCATGGCAACACTGCTGGAAGCCGTATCCACTGCAGATCCTAAAATAATGTATATTTCGGAAGCTATATATCTGCAGAATGTAATCAGCCATATATTGTCGGAAGCAGTATCCACTGCAGTCTATGTCGGAGCTCATATCCATCGCGATTTGTTCATGTGATGAAAACTGTTCCTGATTGATAACTGAGATGTGAATCACAAATGATGATATATACATGAGTCAAAATATATATATTTCTACTCCTTCTGGTGGAAGCCATATATACGCACCATATACCGGAAGTCATATTTATACGGAGATGTAAATATATATATATATATATATATATATATATATATATATATATATATATCCCACGTGGTGGGATCTGTTGCAATTTGACCGCCTTCTACTTCAACAGAAACCAGTTAACAAAGCTGAACCATTGGAACCTACAAGTGTAGTCCATAATCTGTCCAACTACCCTCTTGATGAGGCCTCTTTAAATGTCCTAGCCAAAGGATTTAATTTTGCAATCGCACCAGCTCATATTCCAGTAGAAGATATAATTTGTGGAGTAGAATCAGTAATTTCCTATATGGATAATAACATAGCCGAAACTATACGCCAAGACGCATCGTGTATACTAAGAACAGCAAAGGCGCCAAAGAGAAATCTACCACAGGAAGAATTAAGGGCACTGAAGGCGTTACGACAAAACCAGGACATTATAATCTTGCCGGCAGACAAAGGCAACGCTACGGTAGTGATGAATAGCGAGGACTATCACAGCAAAATCGAAAGACTATTAGAAGACACTGCTTACCAAGCAATTGCAACAGATCCCACCACGTACCTGGAGAAGACCACTAAAACCAAAATTAAAGAGAGCCCTATCGACGATCAAGTAAAAAAGCAGATTATACCGAGAGAGAAATCTTCGAGATGTCCCAAACTATATGGTTTACCAAAGATCCATAAGGAAGGAGCCCCACTAAGACCATTGTTAGCTCAGTAGGATCACCTTTGCAGGAATTAGCGAGATACCTGGCTAAGCAGCTGCAGCCACTAGCTGAAAGAGCAACGTCCTATGTGAAAAACGCACAACATTTCATCGAGTTACTAAGCAACGAGACTGTCCAACCAGAACACATTCTAGTGAGCTTCGATGTAGTGTCGCTGTTCACAAACGTACCAGTAGAGGAATCACTCGAAGTGATCAAAGAAAAACATCATCCAGAGGAGCATATTCTTAGCCTAACTAAACACTGCTTAAACAACACATATTTTACATACAATGATCAGCAGTACAAGCAAACGGAAGGAGTGCCGATGGGTTCACCTTTGTCTCCAGTCATTGCTAATCTTTTCATGGAGAACTTAGAAATCCGTGCAATAGAAACTGCACCACTGAAACCAAAGCTTTGGTTACGATATGTCGTCGACACATTCATAATCTGGACTCATGGAAGAGAACATCTAAATGACTTCTTAGACCACCTGAACAACAGTCACGACAAAATTAAATTCACGATGGAGGTAGAAACAGAAGGCCAGCTTCCATTTCTAGACGTATTAATGAAAAAGAAACCACACAGTATACAGAAAACCCACTCACACGGACAGATATCTAAATGCGAAATCACATCACCATCCAGCATAACTAAATTCAGTAGTAAAAACTCTAATGACACGCTCCCGAAGGCTGGCAGATGGCGAACATATTAACGAAGAGATGTCATCACTTCAGAAAGCACTAATGAAAAACGGATTTTCAAAGTACACAATACAGAAGTCGCAAGAGCCATCCAGACTAAGAACCCAGGAAGAATCCGAGAAACCAGTGGCAAAAGCATACCTACCATACGTGAGGGGGACAACGGATAAAAAAGGGAAACTTCTGCGTAGACACAACATAGATACAATATTCAAAACAGACCGAAAAATCAGCACAGTCCTCCGTAACCCAAAATCAAAAATTGCCCTAGAAAGCCAAGGAGTATATGAAATCCCGTGCCAAGATTGCAATAAATCATACATAGGACAGACCAACAGACGTATAAGTATAAGAAGGGAAGAATACAGGAATGCAGTGCAAAATGAGGAGAAAACATCGTCCCTAGCACAGCACGTAAAAATCACAGGACACAAAATAGACTTCGACAACGCCAGAACAGTAGCCAATATCGAGCATTGTACATCAAGAATTACCAGAGAGGCCATAGGGTTCGAAAAAAGACCACAAAATCTTAACAAACGAGATGACACGCAGAGATTACCCACTGCATGGAAGCCCACACTTTCAGGCAGACATATAACGAGAAACACAAGACGACCCACGGCAAATAAACCAATCTCGAGTCGGCACATTCGAGTAGTGACAAATCACGAAGAGACTCCACAACCTACCACAAGAGGACCTATCACGAGGAGCCGGAGCCAAGCGCAGACCAATCAAACAGAAACACGGCAACCTTCGATGAGAATGCACGACCACCAATGAGAAGTCACATGAAACGTGACGTTTCAGCGAGGCCACTTGTCGGGTTAGCTCAGGCGCCCACTACGCCTCCCACACACAGCAGAGGGCCAATAACACGTAGCCAGTCGCGCAACCAAACAGAAACACGACAACCCCCAGTGACCAATAGAAACGAGGATGCACGACCATCAACGAGAGGTCACGTGAAACCAGAGCTGGGCAAATTACTTTGAAAAAGTAATTAATTACAAATTACAAATTACTAATGTTAAAAAGTAATTTGATTACCAAGTAATTAAATTACTAATTATTTGGTAATGGTAATTGAATAAATAAATTACTTTTATACTTACTCTACAGCTTCTACATTTGTTATAATGGAAATGGGAGATGTTTAGTAAATTATAAGATCATTTGTTAGTGTACAAATAATTATAATTATATACAAATACTGAATAATACGAAAGGAAGATATATCTAAATTTTTTATTAATCAGTGAAGACAGTGATCACAAAAGAATGAAAATCTATAACTAAAAACAAATATAAAAACCGCTGCCCAAGGAATCACTACTTCCACAACTGATTTTCTATCCAAGTCTCCCACAATGAAAAAAATTTTGTATGTGGAAATAATTGTTTATGGACCTTTAGTAATATAATATTTGAAATCGCATATCTCAAAAATCCATAAAACAATATGTCATATTGGTAGTGAGGGTGGGGGTGGATGAAGTAAAAAAAAATGAGGCTTTTAGTTCTTGTATACACACTAAATCACAATTTAATTTTTTCACTCCCTTTAATAATGGTAATGGGCTAATGCCAAAAAATTTGTTGACCTGAGCTTCTCTTATATATACTCAATACCAATTTTATGGACTCTTACTTGCTTGATTTCCCTATTAACCCCAATTTATCCTCCAACCCTTCAACGGAATAAAATCAAAATATACTCTAATTCCAGATCTCATTAAAGGTGGCGGTGCCGTGCTTAAGAAAACGATTTCGTAACTCGACAATTTCTTCTATATCCCTGAACCGAAAAAATTCTTTGATAGGCCTTTAGAGAACTTGATAGAATGATACCAGACTATGGAAATCAACAAACATTTTTTTTTTGATTTTCGCATCAGAAAAAAAATTCCTTCTTTAGTTTTCAATAGCCTAGTACCATTCTTTAAAGTTGTCTCTAAAGGCCCATCAAAAATTTTGTTAATCGGTTCAGGGATGTAGGAGAAATTGTCAAATTATATTCACCGCACCCGCACACATGCGTGTACCAAATTTCATGTCAATATCTTAAACGAAATTGTGCTCACAAAAAAAAGTTACAGATATGAATAATATTACTTGTTTATATTTCCTTTTAATAGGAATGTAAAGTAACTTAAATACTCTAAAATAATTTAATTACGGTAAAACAATTCAACTCTACAGTATTCAAATTATTCTAGAAATTTGAAATTATTAGAGGAGTAATTTAAATTACATGAAGTAATTTCTATCGGTAATGAATTACTCTGAAGCGATATTTTCAGAGTATCGCTTGAGGAATTAATAATTTTTAAGTACAATTACTGCTTTGAAAAATGTAATTCAATTACAATTACTTTTTTAAAAAAAGTAATTAAATTAGTAATTAAATTACTTTAGTAATTAATTACTCCCAGCTCTGCGTGAAACTTGACGTTTCAGCGAGGCCACTGGCCGGGTTAGCTCAGGCGCCCGCTATGCCTCCCACACACAGTTGAGAACCGATAACACGTAGCCAGTCGCGCATGCGCGCTCCAGGCCCAAGCATATTTAAGGAACCGCACTACGTGGGAAAACACCCGGAAGTACACCAACACTTCATATATATATATATATATATATATATATATATATATATATATATATATATATATATATATATATATATATATATATATATATATATATAAAGCAAGTCGCTATACATAGTCAGTGACATTTGTCCGACGTATAGTAGCATCTGACCATATGAGAGTTTACCTATCACCGTCACTTCATTTGATTCAGTTTGTATAAGACTAGCATGTTGACCACTATCATTTGTCTGTTCCATGACCTATGGCATACTGATGAGAACATAATAAGTTCGAAACCGGTCTATGTCTGGTTAGGAGCAGACAAACGATAGTTGGTTACTGATCACGATTTGAAGGTGTAATTCAATGCAGGTCGGGGTATTTGCCCGCTGAGTAGTTGTTTCCTTCAAATCCGATTATATATATATATATATATATATATATATATATATATATATATATATATATATATATATTTACATCTTCATATAAATATGACTTCCGGTATATGGTGCTTATATATGGCTTCCACCAAAAGGAGTAGAAAATATATATATTTTGACTCATGTATATATCATCATTTGTGATTCACATCTCAGTTATCAATCAGGAACAGTTTTCATCATATGAACAAATCGCGATGGATATGAGCTCCGACATAGAGTGCAGTGGATACTGCTTCCGACAATATATGGCTGATTACATTCTGCAGATATATAGCTTCCGAAATATACATTATTTTAGGATCTGCAGTGGATACGGCTTCCAGCAGTGTTGCCATGCATTTAGCCTATAAACTTTAAATTCTGCTTTATTTTCATGGTTTTATATCTACATAATATGCAAGTGTTCATGGATAAATATGAATAGGTATAAATGAACAAAAAAATTTGAGCTGATGGGTATTCATGTTCTGGATTTAGCTCCTACTTGATTTGAAATTAGGATATACCAATTGTTATTAAAATTATTTATATATAGGATATTTTAGAACCAATTTTCTTAGAATTGGCAAAAGTAAACTGCTTTTATTTTCCAAATTACAAAAATTTTGTATTAAAATCTATTGAGAATAAAGAGTTAACACCAATTTACAATTTTCGGAATAATCGACCCACAATGATTTTTCATTTTTTTATCGAAAATTAATAAATAAATACATCGCCAAATTAATTTCCACTTTCAATTTATCATATAAATAAAAATTAGTATAAAAACAAAGACTTTTAAATATTATACTCATTCAAGTTCATATTGAATGAGCCGTATGTTTGAACAATGTATTAATGAGTGAGTAACGGGTGATCTGATCTGACTTTCACGGATAAATTTGGTCGGCAGGAAGAAACCGCCAAGTTATGACTTAGACTACCAATGACAAAAAGAAGTTAAAGATCTTATCTTTATTTTATCGTAAATTTCATCATTAATATAATATAAAATTTTATAATTTGAAATTTTTTGTTACGGATAAGGTCATTAAAAAAATGTTAGGTTGTATAAAAATAATAAAAAGAGTATAGGAGCAAGTACCAACCCTTGAGGTATTCCATGTTTTATAGTCAATTCTTCTGAATAACTGTCATTAAATTTAATACATTGTTTTCCTATTTTCGAGGTATGATGTAAGCCACTGTAATACTATCCCGGCAATTTCTTATTTTTTAGATTCAATACAAGTAGATCTTTATTATAATAATATAAATAATTTAAAATATGTTATGTTGTAAACGTACTTTATATAATAAAAAAAAAATCTTTTGTTAAATTCATCTTTCTGACGCTGTATCTCTTTAAACATTAGACTTACAATAAAAACCGCTGCCCAAGGAATCACTACTTCCACATCCAAATTTTCGATCCAACTCACAACGAAAAAATTTTGTAAGTGGAAATAATTGCTTATGGAACTTTAATAATATAATATTTGAAATCCTCTATCCCAAAAACCTATAAAACGATACCCCATATCGGTAGTGGGATGGGGGTGGATGAAGCAAAACAATATTTTGAGGTTTCTGGTTCTTGTACACACACTAAATCACATTTTTTTTCATCCGCTTTAATAATGGGTGGGGGTGGTAATGGGGGTTGCTAATGTCAAATATTTTTTTTAGACCTTAGCTTCCCTTGTATATACTAAATACCAATTTTCTGGACTCTTACCTGCTTGATTTACCCCAAATTTACCCCCCAAACCTTTGACGGAACAAGATAAAAATATAATCTAGTTCCAGATCTCATTAAAGTACATGTGTGTACAAAATTTCAAGTCAATATCTTAAACGGTTCCAGAGTAAACGTGCGCACAAAAAAGTTACAGACAGACCAACAGAAGTTTTTTTTCGCTCAAACTTAAATGCTCGACGTTTCATGACATTCTAAGCCTATTTGGACAATAAAAATTTTTTTAAATTTTTTTGTCGTTACTATACTTCCACTGGATGTGGAAGTAAAACGTAGGAAATTTTGTCGTCTTCAACTTTGTCTCGAACATTTTTCTCTTAGGATCGAGTGTTGCCGAATTATTTTGAAAACCAATTTTTTGCAACTTTCAATCAAGATGGCGGCTCCCCCTAGGTCGAAACCTTGTATCTTTCATCAACAACATATATCAACTCTCCTGTTAGGTTAGACATAGACATAGGATCTTTTCTCATACTCGTCATAGTATTCATATATGTTGTATAAGCAATAAATTAATTTAAAATTTTAATTGACTTTTAAAAAATTGCGGCTGGCAGTATGGTCCTTGACCGAACGCCTTAAAAAAAAAACATATCAAAATCATTACTACTCCACCTTTTGCAGGGCAAAACTCCCCACTGATTGGACTATAGCCCATTAGAATAAAACGAAATATAATATTTTTTTACCGTTGCTGTACTCCACTACGTGGATTTGGAAGTAAAACAAAATATGGAATTAAAATCGACAGTTTCGTTCAATAAATGGAACTTAAATAATACACATTTTTAATGATATGAGCTTGCATTCTAAAAAAATAGCATACTTATGTAAAATATCCTTAAATCTACTATAATAATCATTGTATTCATTTAATACTACTTTTTATTAGTTTAAATTGAAAAAAATTATAAACGTTTTTTTTTTCTTTGATATTACTCAATATTACATCTGACTAAATGTACTGTCGTGAACATTGAGCAAAAAAAAAAATAGAACAACTATTTTTTTCTACCGTAAATCTGTCTCTATTTGCACACTTGCAATGAATTTTGACAAATAACCGCAATGTCACAAAAATTAAAGTTAGACGTACACAACTAGATTTTAGCAAAAATACGTTAAGATTTGTCCCATTTTTTTGCCCACGACAGTACCTACCCTATACTGGGAATGTAAATTTGATGGGTTCGTAAAATGAATAAATAAATAAATAAATCTTTGAGGGGACTCGAACCTTCGGTGTAGCTCTGCCTCTGAAGTAGTTTCTACACCAAAATACTTGAATATTGCTCGACTCGCGTTTCGTCAACCATGTTGGCATCATCTAGAGACTATGAAACTGAATTTACAAACAGTCTTAGGGTTCTGTAGTACTGATGCCCAAGAATGTTGTTGCATATTTATCTGTTACTGATTCATGTAGTTTTCGTATCCTTAATAAAAAAAAATTCTAAACGATTTTAACAAAAAACATAAGTTTCTCCAGTCCGACACTGTATTTCTTTAAAACATTGCTGCGTGCAGCCCAAACTACCACAAAAGCATGTACTAAGTTTTAGCTACTTGGGAAAATGGTTAAAAAATATGACAGCTTAAAAATTTTACATAAATTAGAAAATCCTCTGTATATTAATAACAGAGAAGTCTTCAGAGGGTACATATGAAAGGGTTGTGGAATCAGCTCGACCTCCCCTATCGCCAATTATGTACGGAATATTTTACATATTGAATTAAAATCTGGGTCAAAATTTCATTAAAAGGACCAATATTTTTTAAGCTAACTCCGTAGATTTTTCATACTATCTAACGAATTTTAATCGGATTACACTTACACAGTCAGTGTTTGACAACTTTTTAAGTGTTTGACAACTTTTTAAAAGCTTTTATTTAACTTGCAATTGCAATGTTTGTTTGTTTGTATGTATGTATGTATGTTTGTTTAGGTCAAATTTTGCAAGCTGAATTTCGACTAGTTCTAATTAAGCTGGAGCATTGAAATTTGGCACACGTGATAAGTCCGGTGACAATGCAACATAGTATAGCCATTATCGGTCTAAATCCAATATGGTGGACGTCCCAAGATGGCGGATCGGCTTTTTAGTCACAACCCCCTTGATATGGGTATCAAATGAAAGAGTTTGACGAGCAAAATCCGATAAACAATGTGACGTCATTCTAAATTCAATATGGCGAACGTCCCAAGCTGACCCCCCTTGATATGGGTATCAAATGAAAGGGTTTGACGAGTAAAATACGACAAGCTATATGGTAATCAAATGAAAATACGATAAACTATGTGACGTCATTCTAAATTCAATATGGCGGACGTGGGAGAGGTGGGAAAGCGATGGGAAGAGGTGGGGAAGGAATGGGTAGGGTTGGGAATATATGGGGTAGGGGTGGAAAGAGGTGGGAAGAGATGGGAAAGGGGAGAGGAAGGCGTCTGAAGAGGTGGGAAAGGGGTGGGAAGAAGTGGGAAGTAGTGTTAGAGGGGTGAGAATACGGGAGAGGGAAGGTGTGGATTGCGGTGGCAAATAAAGGGTTATGTCTGTCTGTCTGTAAAATAAGTAGACTAAAAAGTAAAAAATAAAATTATACAAAAAAATATTTTTAAGAAAAAGCTTTTATTTGAAAAACTACTAAAAAGTAAAAATAATTTTTTTTTAAATTCATACACCTGGAAACCAAAAGCTTTGGGGACGGTCAATTGAGCAAAGTAACTATGTAATAGCCCCTTATATGACCGCCCCCAAAGCTTTGGGTTTCTAGATGTATGAATTTAAAAAAATATATATTTTTACTTTTTAGTAGTTTTTCAAATAAAAGCTTTTTCTTAAAAATATTTTTTTTATATAATTTTATTAAATTTCTTTCTACTCTGCTATTTATGCGATATTCTCAGTTGAAATGAAGTGTCAATATATTTAAATTCCAATTTCGTATTCCTATCGAAAAACTCGTAAACCTTAAGTAAAATACCAAAAAATTTGTTTTTAATTATTGTTCTAAAACACATCGAAAACACCATACCAACTGAAAGATATTTTCACTATAAATTCAAAATATTTATGATTTGGTACTTGTCCTATAACAAAAACAAAAGTCGTTGTGGTGTAGCGAGTAGCAACAACGAACACTTTGCAGAGTCATTTGAAACGTTAAAAACACACAAAATCATCCCTAATTTTCTAAATGCCATGTGATCCAAGGTTGCCAATATTTACCGGAAGCAGTATCCACTGTAAAACTGATAGTATATTATACGGCATTGAATACGCCTTCGTTGATGTGGCCGCCTCGTCAATTAAAATATGCGGAAGAGTTCAAAATCCGAATATCTGACTTCCAGCTGAAATTAGCACAGCAGACAACTGAGGCACCATGGAGACATTTTACATTGGTTGCGTTACGGCTTCCGTATACGGAAGCCGTACCGCAGTCGGAAGTCGTATAGCATGTAAATAGGCTATCATCGGAAGCCGTATCCTACGCAGTCTGTATATATATATATATATATATATATAGTTGTTTCCTTCAAATCCGATTATATATATATATATATATATATATAAAATCGGATTTGAAGGAAACAACTACTCAGCGGGCAAATACCCCGACCTGCATTGAATTACACCTTCAAATCGTGATCAGTAACCAACTATCATTTGTCTGCTCCTAACCAGACATAGACCGGTTTCGAACTTATTATGTTCTCATCAGTATGCCATAGGTCATGGAACAGACAAATGATAGTGGTCAACATGCTAGTCTTATACAAACTGAATCAAATGAAGTGACGGTGATAGGTAAACTCTCATATGGTCAGATGCTACTATACGTCGGACAAATGTCACTGACTATGTACAGCGACTTGCTTTATATATATATATATATATATATATATATGAAGTGTTGGTGTACTTCCGGGTGTTTTCCCACGTAGTGCGGTTCCTTATATATGCTTGGGCCTGGAGCGCGCATGCGCGACTGGCTACGTGTTATCGGTCCTCGACTGTGTGTGGGAGGCATAGCGGGCGCCTGAGCTAACCCGGCCAGTGGCCTCGCTGAAACGTCAAGTTTCACATGACCTCTCGTTGATGGTCGTGCATCCTCGTTTCTATTGGTCACTGGGGGTTGTCGTGTTTCTGTTTGGTTGCGCGACTGGCTACGTGTTATTGGCCCTCTGCTGTGTGTGGGAGGCGTAGTGGGCGCCTGAGCTAACCCGACAAGTGGCCTCGCTGAAACGTCACGTTTCACGTGACTTCTTATTGGTGGTCGTGCATTCTCATCGAAGGTTGCCGTGTTTCTGTTTGATTGGTCTGCGCTTGGCTCCGGCTCCTCGTGATAGGTCCTCTTGTAGTAGGTTGTGGAGTCTCTTCGTGATTTGTCACTACTCGAATGTGCCGACTCGAGATTGGTTTATTTGCCGTGGGTCGTCTTGTGTTTCTCGTTATATGTCTGCCTGAAAGTGTGGGCTTCCATGCAGTGGGTAATCTCTGCGTGTCATCTCGTTTGTTAAGATTTTGTGGTCTTTTTTCGAACCCTATGGCCTCTCTGGTAATTCTTGATGTACAATGCTCGATATTGGCTACTGTTCTGGCGTTGTCGAAGTCTATTTTGTGTCCTGTGATTTTTACGTGCTGTGCTAGGGACGATGTTTTCTCCTCATTTTGCACTGCATTCCTGTATTCTTCCCTTCTTATACTTATACGTCTGTTGGTCTGTCCTATGTATGATTTATTGCAATTTTGGCACGGGATTTCATATACTCCTTGGCTTTCTAGGGCAATTTTTGATTTTGGGTTACGGAGGACTGTGCTGATTTTTCGGTCTGTTTTGAATATTGTATCTATGTTGTGTCTACGCAGAAGTTTCCCTTTTTTATCCGTTGTCCCCCTCACGTATGGTAGGTATGCTTTTGCCACTGGTTTCTCGGATTCTTCCTGGGTTCTTGGTCTGGATGGCTCTTGCGACTTCTGTATTGTGTACTTTGAAAATCCGTTTTTTCCGTGCTTTCTGAAGTGATGACATCTCTTCGTTAATATGTTTGCCATCTGCCAGCCTTCGGGAGCGTGTCATTAGAGTTTTTACTACTGAATTTAGTTGTGCTGGATGGTGATGGGATTTCGCATTTAGATATCTGTCCGTGTGAGTGGGTTTTCTGTATACTGTGTGGTTTCTTTTTCATTAATACGTCTAGAAATGGAAGCTGGCCTTCTGTTTCTACCTCCATCGTGAATTTAATTTTGTCGTGACTGTTGTTCAGGTGGTCTAAGAAGTCATTTAGATGTTCTCTTCCATGAGTCCAGATTATGAATGTGTCGACGACATATCGTAACCAAAGCTTTGGTTTCAGTGGTGCAGTTTCTATTGCACGGATTTCTAAGTTCTCCATGAAAAGATTAGCAATGACAGGAGACAAAGGTGAACCCATCGGCACTCCTTCCGTTTGCTTGTACTGCTGGTCATTGTATGTAAAATATGTGTTGTTTAAGCAGTGTTTAGTTAGGCTAAGAATATGCTCCTCTGGATGATGTTTTTCTTTGATCACTTCGAGTGATTCCTCTACTGGTACGTTTGTGAACAGCGACACTACATCGAAGCTCACTAGAATGTGTTCTGGTTGGACAGTCTCGTTGCTTAGTAACTCGATGAAATGTTGTGCATTTTTCACATAGGACGTTGCTCTTTCAGCTAGTGGCTGCAGCTGCTTAGCCAGGTATCTCGCTAATTCCTGCAAAGGTGATCCTACTGAGCTAACAATGGTCTTAGTGGGGCTCCTTCCTTATGGATCTTTGGTAAACCATATAGTTTGGGACATCTCGAAGATTTCTCTCTCGGTATAATCTGCTTTTTTACTTGATTGTCGATAGGGCTCTCTTTAATTTTGGTTTTAGTGGTCTTCTCCAGGTACGTGGTGGGATCTGTTGCAATTGCTTGGTAAGCAGTGTCTTCTAATAGTCTTTCGATTTTGCTGTGGTAGTCCTCGCTATTCATCACTACCGTAGCGTTGCCTTTGTCTGCCGGCAAGATTATAATGTCCTGGTTTTGTCGTAACGCCTTCAGTGCCCTTAATTCTTCCTGTGGTAGATTTCTCTTTGGCGCCTTTGCTGTTCTTAGTATACACGATGCGTCTTGGCGTATAGTTTCGGCTATGTTATTATCCATATAGGAAATTACTGATTCTACTCCACAAATTATATCTTCTACTGGAATATGAGCTGGTGCGATTGCAAAATTAAATCCTTTGGCTAGGACATTTAAAGAGGCCTCATCAAGAGGGTAGTTGGACAGATTATGGACTACACTTGTAGGTTCCAATGGTTCAGCTTTGTTAACTGGTTTCTGTTGAAGTAGAAGGCGATCAAATTGCAACAGATCCCACCACGTACCTGGAGAAGACCACTAAAACCAAAATTAAAGAGAGCCCTATCGACGATCAAGTAGAAAAGCAGATTATACCGAGAGAGAAATCTTCGAGATGTCCCAAACTATATGGTTTACCAAAGATCCATAAGGAAGGAGCCCCACTAAGACCCATTGTTAGCTCAGTAGGATCACCTTTGCAGGAATTAACGAGACACCTGGCTAAGCAGCTGCAGCCACTAGCTGAAAGAGCAACGTCCTATGTGAAAAACGCACAACATTTCATAGAGTTACTAAGCAATGAGACTGTCCAACCAGAACACATTCTAGTGAGCTTCGATGTAGTGTTGCTGTTCACAAATGTACCAGTAGAGGAATCACTCGAAGTGATCAAAGAAAAGCATCATCCAGAGGAGCATATTCTTAGCCTAACTAAACACTGCTTAAACAACACATATTTTACATACAATGACCAGCGGTACAAGCAAACGGAAGGAGCGCCGATGGGTTCACCTAGTCTGGAGATGAACATATCAAAAATCCCCACTCCTAGGTGGTAAGCGGGGGGCACTTTAAAGGTCCCATTTTTTGCTTATATCTCGGAAACTATGTGTTGTATGGAAAAAGGTAATCTATGCAAAATTAAACATAATGAAATTTCCTACAAGAATATTTATATTCAATTTCTTCCTATGTGTTATAGTTTACGAGATATTCGCCAGCCAAAATAGATAATTAAAAAAAGAAAAGTATTAGGTACCTTGAATATTTCTATCAAAGCAGTTTACCATGGTCTGCTAATAAATCACAGTTACAAAACAATCTTTATTTTACGACACTCGACATATTTACTAATGTCATATTTTGTCGAAATCTATACATTTCATTAAATATACAGTGTGACTCACTTAAAATGAAAACGCCCTTATAACTTTTTTATTTTGTTTCCGATTTGAATCAAATTTTACTCAAATATAGAACAAATTAGGATCTACTTATGACCAGAAAAACATTCGCCTGCTACAAAGGCAAAGCCACCTGTGGTACCAATATCTGCTGAAAAATATTAAAAGCAGAGATGGGTCAAGGAAACTTTCCAAACGAAAGTTTCCAGGAAATTTCCGGAAGTTTCCGTAACGGAGTTTTCATTAAAATGAAAGTTTCCATTCAAATATTTGAATATTCCGAAAGTTTCCAAAATTCCGGGAAAGTTTCCAAAACTCCGGGAAAGTTTCCAAATTTTTCACGAATATTTACAGTTGTTCTCATAAATTTGAAATTGCCGCCACGATGATCTAACATAACCTCAAACGCCAGAAATCCAGTTTTAATTTGTTGTTTGGATGCAAGGTTTTCATTTTTTCAGTTTCACGTTTTTTGGTAAAATATAGCTAAGTAAGTATAGCTACAATACTTTTATAATCTTTTATGGTATAGTTTAATTATTAAAATATTAATAATTTTACACAGAATGCCGCGAGAATTAGATCCTTTATGGAATAGCTGTTTTCATCGCTACAGAGATGGTGGTCGGCTGTATGCAAGATGCAAATTTTGTGAACGAGTTTATATCGCCAACATAGTGAAACTAAGAGTTCACATACGAAATTGTTTCAAATGCCCCAAACAGTTTAAAGAAAAATTTGGGAACAAATCTGGTTCTTCATCACTGATGGCCTCTTCCAATTTTAATTTAAAGGTAAATTTAAAATTGAAAACTTAAAATCTGAGTTTTCAAAATCTGACTGAAATGTTTTAATAAAATTGAGGATTAAGAATAAATAAAAATATCAATATATTGTGTTGTTACAGACAAACTCTTCAAATTTCAATACTGCCTGTGATGCTAATTCTGGTATGTCAACGGTATCTACCTCCACTGCCACTACTAAGCGTCCCGTCTCCTTAAACAACTTCCTCGACAGAATAGGGAAACAAGAACAACTTAAATTAAATGTTTATTTAGCTAGGGCTTTATTATCCATGGGTAGTCCATTAAGTGCAGTAGAAAATAATTTCTTTATAGATTTTATAAAGGAATTAAGACCTTCATTCAATATGCCGACAAGAAAAGCAATCTCGAATACATTACTTAATAATGAATATAATAAAGTGCAAAGTATCGTTAACAAGAAAATTGAAGAATATGAAACATTAGGTTTACTTGCAGATAGCTGGACAAATGTTAATGGTGAGTGCATCACTAACTTTGTTGTGACCACCCCACAACCAGTTTTCCTTAATTCAATCGTAATACAGGGCAGACATACAGCAGAGAGTTATTACTCTGCAATTTGTGAAGAAATTGAAAAGATCGGACCTTCTAAGGTTTATGCTGTCGTTACAGACAATGCTGCAAATGTCAAAGCTACTTGGGAAATGTTAAAAAATAAATATTCACACGTAAGTGCATGGATGTGCAGCTCATGGTATGAATCTTTTGGCAAAAGACTTTGTTAAAATTCAAACTGTAAAATTAACTGTTACAAAAGCTAAACAAGTTATAAAGTACTTTAGCAATAAACATTTACCTCGAAGGGTTTTTATGAAGATTCAAGAAGAAAGGAAGAAACCTGGTATATTTACTCATACATTGAAGTTGAAGATGCCTGTGGACACACGATGGAGTACTTATGCTATCTGTTTGGGCAGCTTATTGGAAAATAAAGAATTTCTACAGGCAACTTGCTTTGATAAAACTTTGATGGATGGCATTGATGATAACGATGAACTAAACAGTTTAAAAAATAGGATTATATTGTCAGACACTTTCTGGACCACGGTTGAATCTTGCCTAAGCTTATTAGAACCTATTCGTATAGCTATAAAATCACTCGAAGGTGATGCATCAACTTTTTGTGAAGTTAAAAAACATATTAATAAAATTACTTCTAAAATAAAGGAAGGTGCAAACTCATTTTCATCTAAAGACAGAAAAGAAATCTTTCATTATTTGGCTAAAAGAAAAAAGTTCATGTATAATGTTGGACATTTAGCTGCCAGCTTTCTAAATCCAAACTACCATGTTACCGAACTGACGAAGTCGGAGGTAGATATTGCGATAGAATATATTAAAGAAATGGCTGCTGAAATGGAACTTGATGTTATTGAAGTGACGGCAGAACTGGCAAAATATCGAAGCAAGGAGGTGTGGGCTGACAAGAAAAGAGCTTGTTTTGAGTCACTCCTAGGTGGTAAGCGGGGGGCACTTTAAAGGTCCCATTTTTTGCTTATATCTCGGAAACTATGTGTCGTATGGAAAAAGGTAATCTATGCAAAATTAAACATAATGAAATTTCCTACAAGAATATTTATATTCAATTTCTTCCTATGTGTTATAGTTTACGAGATATTCGCCAGCCAAAATAGATAATTAAAAAAAGAAAAGTATTAGGTACCTTGAATATTTCTATCAAAGCAGTTTACCATGGTCTGCTAATAAATCACAGTTACAAAACAATCTTTATTTTACGACACTCGACATATTTACTAATGTCATATTTTGTCGAAATCTATACATTTCATTAAATATACAGTGTGACTCACTTAAAATGAAAACGCCCTTATAACTTTTTTATTTTGTTTCCGATTTGAATCAAATTTTACTCAAATATAGAACAAATTAGGATCTACTTATGACCAGAAAAACATTCGCCTGCTACAAAGGCAAAGCCACCTGTGGTACCAATATCTGCTGAAAAATATTAAAAGCAGAGATGGGTCAAGGAAACTTTCCAAACGAAAGTTTCCAGGAAATTTCCGGAAGTTTCCGTAACGGAGTTTTCATTAAAATGAAAGTTTCCATTCAAATATTTGAATATTCCGAAAGTTTCCAAAATTCCGCGAAAGTTTCCAAAACTCCGGGAAAGTTTCCAAATTTTTCACGAATATTTACAGTTGTTCTCATAAATTTGAAATTGCCGCCACGATGATCTAACATAACCTCAAACGCCAGAAATCCAGTTTTAATTTGTTGTTTGGATGCAAGGTTTTCATTTTTTCAGTTTCACGTTTTTTGGTAAAATATAGCTAAGTAAGTATAGCTACAATACTTTTATAATCTTTTATGGTATAGTTTAATTATTAAAATATTAATAATTTTACACAGAATGCCGCGAGAATTAGATCCTTTATGGAATAGCTGTTTTCATCGCTACAGAGATGGTGGTCGGCTGTATGCAAGATGCAAATTTTGTGAACGAGTTTATATCGCCAACATAGTGAAACTAAGAGTTCACATACGAAATTGTTTCAAATGCCCCAAACAGTTTAAAGAAAAATTTGGGAACAAATCTGGTTCTTCATCACTGATGGCCTCTTCCAATTTTAATTTAAAGGTAAATTTAAAATTGAAAACTTAAAATCTGAGTTTTCAAAATCTGACTGAAATGTTTTAATAAAATTGAGGATTAAGAATAAATAAAAATATCAATATATTGTGTTGTTACAGACAAACTCTTCAAATTTCAATACTGCCTGTGATGCTAATTCTGGTATGTCAACGGTATCTACCTCCACTGCCACTACTAAGCGTCCCGTCTCCTTAAACAACTTCCTCGACAGAATAGGGAAACAAGAACAACTTAAATTAAATGTTTATTTAGCTAGGGCTTTATTATCCATGGGTAGTCCATTAAGTGCAGTAGAAAATAATTTCTTTATAGATTTTATAAAGGAATTAAGACCTTCATTCAATATGCCGACAAGAAAAGCAATCTCGAATACATTACTTAATAATGAATATAATAAAGTGCAAAGTATCGTTAACAAGAAAATTGAAGAATATGAAACATTAGGTTTACTTGCAGATAGCTGGACAAATGTTAATGGTGAGTGCATCACTAACTTTGTTGTGACCACCCCACAACCAGTTTTCCTTAATTCAATCGTAATACAGGGCAGACATACAGCAGAGAGTTATTACTCTGCAATTTGTGAAGAAATTGAAAAGATCGGACCTTCTAAGGTTTATGCTGTCGTTACAGACAATGCTGCAAATGTCAAAGCTACTTGGGAAATGTTAAAAAATAAATATTCACACGTAAGTGCATGGATGTGCAGCTCATGGTATGAATCTTTTGGCAAAAGACTTTGTTAAAATTCAAACTGTAAAATTAACTGTTACAAAAGCTAAACAAGTTATAAAGTACTTTAGCAATAAACATTTACCTCGAAGGGTTTTTATGAAGATTCAAGAAGAAAGGAAGAAACCTGGTATATTTACTCATACATTGAAGATGCCTGTGGACACACGATGGAGTACTTATGCTATCTGTTTGGGCAGCTTATTGGAAAATAAAGAATTTCTACAGGCAACTTGCTTTGATAAAACTTTGATGGATGGCATTGATGATAACGATGAACTAAACAGTTTAAAAAATAGGATTATATTGTCAGACACTTTCTGGACCACGGTTGAATCTTGCCTAAGCTTATTAGAACCCATTCGTATAGCTATAAAATCACTCGAAGGTGATGCATCAACTTTTTGTGAAGTTAAAAAACATATTAATAAAATTACTTCTAAAATAAAGGAAGGTGCAAACTCATTTTCATCTAAAGACAGAAAAGAAATCTTTCATTATTTGGCTAAAAGAAAAAAGTTCATGTATAATGTTGGACATTTAGCTGCCAGCTTTCTAAATCCAAACTACCATGTTACCGAACTGACGAAGTCGGAGGTAGATATTGCGATAGAATATATTAAAGAAATGGCTGCTGAAATGGAACTTGATGTTATTGAAGTGACGGCAGAACTGGCAAAATATCGAAGCAAGGAGGTGTGGGCTGACAAGAAAAGAGCTTGTTTTGAGTCAGCTGAACTAATGAAACCCTTAACGTGGTGGAATGGTTTCTTCCCAGATTGTCAGTTAAATAAAATCGCTCGAAGACTGTTATCTTTTCCAGCAACTACATCAAGTTGCGAAAGGAATTTTAAAACTTTTTCTAACATTCATACTAGAAAACGAAACCGATTAGAAATATCACGAGTACATAAGTTAGTCTATGTAAAACACAATTTAAATTATGTAAAGGAAGAACTGCTAGTAGCAGACAGAGAAGCCCTAAACTCAAATCTTGAAGCAGAGATGAATGAAAATGAAAATTGTGCTACTACGATTAACAGTGAAGAAGAAACAGATGAGGACGAAGATGATTTGAGTTTATTATCAGATGAAGATGATAGTTACGAGTCTGATAAAAACTATAGTAATGATGATAATCATGATAATTATGTTGATGCCAAGGTGATAAACAGTTTTGAAATTAATAAGATTAACAATAAGAATAATCAGGAAATGATGGAATGGAATGAAAATGAAACAGATGACAATGAGGATGAAAATGAAAATTATGAAGAAAGCATAACTTGTGTTGAGAAACCTCCTTTAAAAATACTAGTGTTCGAAAATATGGTTTTACCACTAGATACTTCATTGATGAAGCAGGAAGAGGTCTAAAGTATATTTAGCGAGAAGTGATAGTGCCGGCAAACAATCCTGAACACATGACCATAATGTGAACAGTTTATAGGCAAAAGGTGGCAGCATGAAACCCTACGTCATCGAACATCTGATTAATTCTTGATAAATTCAAAAGAAAATGTACTAATGAACATTAAACTGTGGGTCCGCCTAACCATAACCTGGGGGGAGGGGGGCTTTAATTAAGCTAATCAGCTAGTAATTAATTATATGAAAGGCCTCCTGCCAGAATATTCTTAGGCGGATCAACGGTTTAGTGTTTGTTAGTACATTCTTTCGAAATTATCAAAAATTAATCGGATGTTTGATGACGTGGGCTTCATATGGTCACCGCTCGGATTATTACTATTGGCCGAGAATTTGTCTAATTCTGTGCTATTGGCTATGATCAAGGATGAGTTGAGAAACATGATAAGTTACGTTTATTTGTTTACCCGCACTAACACTTCTCGATTAATAATATCTAGCATTTTTTTCTGTTAAAAACGAAAATGATAAAAAGAAATATACTTTTATTTTTTTACAAATTATAAGATATTTAATAGTTTTAGTTTTATTTTAATAAAATTATGATGAATGTTATGTTGTGTTATAGTGGATGGTTTAATTTATTTTGTATTAGTATTAATAGTACTGATATTATTTTCTTGTTATTATTTTTTTAAGTGTTGAAATTTAAAATTAAATAAACATTTATTTATTATTTTATTTATTTGCTTTTCACTTTTTATTCAATATAACTATAATATGATATTTAGATGTTATTTCTGTCTTGCCTCCTACATTCCTGTTTCTGCACAAAATAGGAGTTACGACTTACATATGACATTTACATAAATTTTTAATTTTATAATCCACATATTTATCACATTATTTAAATTATTTTATTAATATTTAATTTTTCAATAATTCAAACAAAACAAATCACTGGGAACCACCCAATTGCTCCATATTCCTCATATAGCACAGGACACATATAGCGGGTGTCATATAATATCAGTTATTTGGTAAAAGTCTGTAAAAGTAATGTAAATAATATATTTATATGCACTTATTTGGTATCAAAATGAAGCTTAGATCATCACGAATCAGATTTCACCATAAAATAGACTCTGAATATTCCCAATGGAAAGTTTCCAGGAAAGCTTCCTGGAAACTTTCGGAGTAATCAAAACTCCGGGAGTTTACCCATCTCTGATTAAAAGTCATAAAATCATCATTATTAATGGGTCTTGACGAATTTCACGTATCCACCACAAATTGCGGAAACTGAGGACCCCCTCTGCCAGATGAACTTATGTATGAAAAATCCCGCATCTATAACAAAATCAAATTTTGGTGTATTTAAGGTTGTGGCGCCGATCGATGCATTTTTTAGAATTCTTAACATTCAAAATGTTTTTATTTTCTTCAGCATATTCTGGTACTACAGAAGGCTATGCCTTTGTAGCAGGCGAATGTTTTTCTGGTTATAAGTAGATCCTAATTTGTTCTATACTTGAGTAAAATTTGATTCAAATCGGAAACAAAACAAAAAAGTTATAAGGGCGTCTTCATTTCAAGTGAGTCACACTGTATATTTAAGGAAATGCATAGATTTCGACAAAATATTACGTTAGTAAATACGTTGCGTGTTGTAAAATAAAGATTGTTTTGTGACTGATTTATTAGCAGACCACGGTAAACCGCTTTGATAGAAATATTACTATTCGCGGCTAGTAAATTGTTTTTTGCAGTACCTACCGTGCAAATCAACGAAAGGTAATAAATAATGAATTAACATTAAATTATTGACAACGACCGGTTAAACTGGAATTTTATATTTTATAATAAATTAAGCACAAGTACGCCTAATAAATAAATAATTCGTGAATAGTCAAGTTTCACATATTATGTTTTGTTGAAAAGTGAAGTTTGACGTATAATCTTTATTACTTCCACATCGTGGAGTCTCAGCGCTAAAAAAAAAATATTTTTTTTTTGTTCAAATAGGCTTAGAATGAAACATTGAGATTTTAAGTTTGAGCGAAAAAAACTTCTGTCTGTCTGTCGGTTTGTAACTTTTTTGTGTGCACGATTACTCTAGAACGGTTTATGATATTGACTTGAAAGGGGGAGGGTAAATATGGGCGTTTTTTGGCCATATCAGAAAATGAGCCAAAACACATGAAATAAGTATCTTCGTAGAAACAATATTCAGTTAATTCCTACACCCCCAACAAAATATCTAAGTAGAAATACCATATTAAAAATATGAAAATGAACCTGGGCATACTGAGTCGCTATAGTGTACATATTGTATATACAATAGAATCCTTCCCACATCAAGACCCCCGTTATATATGTGTACGTACGGTAGAGAGTTTGATTTCAAATACTTAAAATCTAATCTTGACATATTGGGATGGTACAGTGGAAATCCAGGACACACTAGACACATGCGAGGCTTAACCTATTTACCCCAACGGAATAAGACCAATCTAGTTCCAAATCTTAAAATACATACATGTACCAAATTTCAAGTCAATATCTTAAACGGTTCCAGAATAATCGTGCGCACAAAAAAATTACAGACCAACAGACAGGCATAGTTTTTTTCGCTCAAACTTAAAATCTCGATGTTGCAGTTCGAATTGTGCCTTCCAACCGAGCGGATGTGTGTCTGAAATGCTTCCACTTAAAACTCGAAAAATACCGGGTAAAACGTTAAATTTGATAAAACTTGGTGTGAATAGGTGAATATTAGCTCAAAAAATTCCGCGTAAATCGATGCGTCATAACAAACAAACAAAGTTGAAATAGAATTAATATTTCAAAATAAATAATACAAGAGTACATAGTGGCAAAACCGATCAGTGTTGTGTATAAAGAAACGAAACGAGTATAAGCAAACAACTTGGGACACAACAGGATAAGGCAAAGCTAAGTACTCTTTTGTCAAGTTTATTTATGTCTTAATGACTTACAAGTGTCTGCCGCATAAAGTCATTGAAGTGTTTAGGCCCATCAAACTCTTGAAAAGTCGAAATTTGTCGACAAATTTATGGCGGGGCAATAAATTATTGAAGTATGGCCATAATATGCCTGTGTAAACCTTCAAGTAAATTATCTTTTAATCATTATAAAAATATTCAAATGAATTTAATTTATATTGTACCCGAAATAATCAATAACGTATTGTTCGTAAAGTATGGTCATATAAATTTCTTATGTTAACATTCAAATAATTATTTTTCATAATTATTAAAAATACTCAAAAGAATTTAATAATAATCAAATGCATTACTCTTAAAGTATGGTCATAATATTTTCTTAGGTGAATCTTCGAGTGAGGGTTTTCATAATTATTAAAAGTCAAAGGAATTTAATTTAAATTGAACCCGAAGTGGTCGATGAGGCATTGTTGGTATATTGCGTCAAAACTGAATTCTCACAGCACTTCAACGGAGTTGGTGAGCATGGTGTAAGTTTTTTTCAGAAAAATGGTATTTTTCTAAGAAAACACACAAATACGAGAATGAACTCCTAATCGCCGCAGAAGAAGACCAACACATACTCCACTGCCTAGAAAACATGAAACCGCACTGGGACACATCTGGACTGAAAATAAACTTCAAGAAAAGCCTAATAAAGGAGCGAGACCCGTCAATAAAAAAGAATTGCACTAGCGGAGAGGAACACAAAATAAATGAATACTCCCTAAGAACAACGAACAAATCGAAGTACCTAGGAACAAACCTGATGAACCAACTGAAACGGAGCGAAACGGTAAAGGAGGGGATCAAAACGGCATAGAGTCACAAGGACAACCGTACCATCCATTGAGAAAAATAAACTATCATGGAACCTTACCAAATGTATGTACATAGCCGTCATATATCCAACGATGACATATGAAGTCAAAGACGCGGCAACAACAAAAGCCAACAGAAGAAGTTTTTGAGAAGAGCAGAAAGGGAAATTGTCCAACTACAGAAAGAGCAACATAAAACATCAACGCTATTGGGAGGAATATACGCAATTAAGTACTGGGGACATATCCAAGGAAGGGACTCAACACATCTACTTAAGAAAGCAATAAACTAAAAATAGCCAGTAGAGAACAATTGAGAGGACCAGGATAAAAAAATGGACACCACAAAGAAATCGCAACGATTATACTCTACCACAATCTGAAACCGAGGAATCAGAAGATAAACATAAACACTCCATATCACGACACAATGCGGCAATATATTTCACAAGAATAGGCAGAAGCCCAGAACCAAAAACACAAAAAAGGGGGCTTACACGTTTCCTCACGAAACAATGCGATAACGCATCTCACAAATACCTACATTCCTTTACCATGCGCCTTGTGATCTCACTGCTGGCAACAAGCATGATCCTAATCCAACCCAGCCTGGACGTAGCAGGCCCAGCTGTATAACCCTGGAAGTGGCAGCAATGCCTACCGCATGCTGGTAAAGCAATAAATCAATCAATCTTAAAATCTCGACGTTTCATGACATTCTAAGTCCATTTGAACAATAAAAATTTCCATTTTTTTTTTTTGTTTGAGTTACTGAGTATTTTTCTACTGGATGTGGAAGTAAAATAAAAATTCATATTAGGATTTTTTTTTATATGAAAGAAATACTCTGTTGCCACCTTGTTGGACGCAGAAACATCTTCAAATTGAATAAAATTATACAGTAAGAAAATATACACGTAAAGTGGCAGCACTACCTGCCGTTCAAATGTATGAACTACATTTATACAATTTTGTACATTTTAGTAATGTTTCTGCGACCAGCAGGGAAAATTTCAATAGGTTATATTATTTAAATTAATTGGTTTACAGTGTTCTATTTTGCGGCATCCAAATTAATGAAACTGACGCTATCATTGGCGTTTTAATAGAGGTCAGTACAATCGTCGAGATTCAGAATAACGTGGGATTACTTTTCTGCATCCATATACGGACGCAGAAAAGGTAGCGTGACGTGTGTGTGTGTATATGTATATATATGTATATGTATATGTATATGTATATATATATATATATATATATATATATATATATATATATATTGTACTATCTTGATTTATATTTTACTAAATTTATTTTATTTATTTTTCTAAATTTTAATTTTTCTCTTTCTCAGGGCCAAAAAGTGGGATCAAATGTATTTTTAATATATTAGATAAAAAATATTCAGAATTAAAACACTAATTTATTAAATTGATTTAAGAGTCAAACAATTACGTTCATTTTTCCTAATGCCCTAACCGACAGCTAACTTATATATTAAAGTCTTATATACTAACAAATATTGTCGAAGTTTCCAGGTTAAAATAAATTAATTGTCCTTTTTTTATATAACTTTAAAATAACGCAATATGTTAAATGTTTATTGGAATAACGTTCACGAAAATACCTTTTCTCATGTGTTTCACCAAGCTTGACATTGGTTCCTTATTTCTTCCATAATCAATTTAATGATGTCCCTTATTGGATTCTCCCCTCTAGATAATTAAATTCTTATTATCGAAACTGATGTGAGCATATCTTTCTTCATTATTATTAATCAAATATATTTTTCTTGAATTTTTGTCAATCTGACTTTTTTATCCTAAATTAATTTCCAATTTTTTTTACAACTTGATTTTCTTACTTTAATTTCGTTGACTTCGAAATAGCTTATATCCTATAGTTTTACATATTCTTATTCTAATCTTAACTACTAAACAATTTTATTTAACCTATAACTAAATACATGTCATTTCCCCTCTAGATAATGTATCACAATAATGGTTTACTATTTTGTCTACAGTATCTACTTGAATGCATGGATTTGTTTTTTTTGTTTTTATAATGTATGGATAAATGAGATTGATATGAAATTTGCCCCTACTTATTTTCCTTTTTTCATCATACAATTCATATGTATTTTCCCCCAATAATTTGGATATTTTAAACGGCCCTTCATATGGCAACTGTAGTTTTGCACATATTTTTCTTTTATAGTTTGCCCTTCTTAAACTTTTAACAATGACTGAGTCACCTAATTTAAATTTAGTTCTTTTTTTAATTTTACTGTTAGCTTTCTTTTTATATTTGTAAGCATTTTTGTAAATCCGTTCTTTCACTTGCAGATATATTTCTTGTATATCCCCCCGTTTATCAATTTCCCATGGACGTTGTGGTAATTCATTTTTCATAATCAATATTGGTGACATGTGAGTAACCGAATTAGGTATATTGTTTATATAATATTCAACATATTTCACTTGTTCAACCCATAAATCATGTCGTTTGTATACATACAACCTTAAAAATTTGATGACCTCCTGGTTGTATCTCTCAACAGGGTTCGAATTTGGCCGCCTTATTGAAGTAAATATAAGGTTCATATTATTATTATAACAAAATTTTTTAAAACGATTGTTGTTGAAATAGGTAGCATTGTCTGTTAGAATTTTCTCTGGTTTCCCTACCTCTTGGCAATATTCATTTAGACATAGAACGTTAGTGTTTGTGTTACATAATTTGCATGGATATAATTTTATATACTTGGTAAAAATATCGATAATTACTAACAAATGTCTACAACCATTTGTACTTGGCACTAGGTTTGAGATATAATCTAATGCAATCATTTCGAGTGGCCTCTCTACTATGATGCTTTCAATGACATTTTGATTAACATGATTTTTATACTTCCCTAAGCAACACAATCGACAAGTACTTATTTGACTTTTCGCTAAGGTTATGTCATTTTGAGCATAAAAATTTTCTCTGAAAATTTTCCAGGTTTTTCTAATACCGATATGTCCAAATCTTAAGTGTAAGTCTACTATTATTTTGTCAGCTAAGATTTTATCTATGACATAGACTTCCTCTTCATCAAAAATTTGTATTATAAAACCCTCTTTAATTTCAAAACCTCTATAATTACATTTAATTATTTTCTCTCTTAAATTAGTCAACCTTTCTTGGCTTTCTCGAATTTCCTTTTCTGAGTAGAGGCCCTCTAAACTACTAAACTTATTTAAAGCTACCAAAAATGTGTTTGGTTTAACGGCTTGATTCTCATTTATTCTGCTCAATGTGTCAGCTGTTATGTTTGTTTTTCCCGGTATGTGTTTAATAGTAAATTTATATTCTTGCAAAAGTAATGACCATCTATAAATTCTATAATTGCTAAATCTATTATTCATCAGATATTGCAATGCCGCATGATCTGTTTCAACTATGAATTCATTAGCTGTTAAATAGTATTTTAATTTACTCACTGAATGACATAAAGCTAACATTTCTTTCTCGGGAGTCGAGTACCTAGTTTCATACCCTTTCAATATCCTTGAGACAAAACATATCGGTACCTCTAACTCATTTTGCATTTGTACAAGCTCTCCTGAAATTGCATAGTCTGATGCATCGGTACGTAATATAAAAGTTTTATTATAATCTGGGTTATATAACATTAAATTGCAATGAAAACTTGTTTTTAATTCATGAAATGCCTTCTCTCGATTCATATCCCATTTCCATCTAGTCCCTTTCCTAAGTAATTCAATCAATGGCGCTTGTTTATCTGATAAATTTGGTATAAAACGTTTGTAATAATTTAATATACCTAGAAAACCTCTTAATGTTCTCAGATTTTTAGGACGTGGATAATTTTTAATCTCATCAAGCCCATTTTGATTTATATCAATACCTTTATCGTTTATAAGATATCCCAAATATTCCACTTTTCTCTGAAAAAATTGACATTTGTTTAAATTTAGTTTTAATCCCGCATTATCCAATTCGCTTAGAATTATTCTTATATGTTCAAAATGACTTTCCTCATTTTCAGAAAATATTAAAATGTCATCTACATAATGGTTACAAAAACTGTCATATTTGTTTAATAGTACTTGTAATGCCCTTATTAATGCCGCCGATGATGACTGCAAACCAAACGGAACAACACAAAAATGATAAATATTCCCCTCTATACTAAATCCTGTATATTTTCTTGAATCTTTATGCAACGGTATCAACCAAAAAGAATTTTTTAAGTCTAACTTTGTATAAATGCAATTTGATTTTAATCTCCCAATTATACTATCAATATTAACTGGTTTGTCATATAATGGGCTAGTAATCTGGTTGATTCTCCTTGCGTCAAGACAGATTCTTATCGAATCATCTTTTTTTTTTACTATCACCACTGGGTTTATGTAGTTAGTTTCTGATTTTTCTATAATTCCTTGTTTAATCATTGTTAAAATCTCATGTGCTACTTTTTCCCTAAATTTGTACGGTATGGGATAAGTTTTTGCATTATATGGCACAGATTCATTTACAAATAGCTTATGTTCGTATACGTTAGTGACCCTTGATTTATAATTAAATAATTTCTCATATTTTAATAATATATCAATTATTTGACTTCGATATTTATCTGGACAAGCGACAATTTCTTTCTTTTCCTTCTCATGAGGATTATCAATATTATCCACTGTCTCTTTTGGACATGGATTTGTAGATATATTGGAAAGGTGATTTATTATTTTCACATCATTATCATTATCACTATCTACCTCCTCCAAAATATCAAGTACATGATCAAATTTTCTCTTTTCGAGATTGATTATGGCATTATTTGTACTTAAAAAATCGCTTCCCAACAAAATATCGACTAACATGTCTGATATAATTAAAAAATCGTGAGGTATTATTATTTGTCCAATTTGAACATTTATATTTATCACTTTATTAACTTCTCCCAGTTTTTTACCATTTGCTGTTTGTAAATGTACCTTTTTTGTTTTAATTATGGAATTATTTAATGAATTCTCATATTTTTTTATAACTAAATCATTGATTAAACTAACTTCAGCCCCACTATCTATGAGTGCCCTTAAAGAAATATTTTCATTGCATTTTATGTTTATAAATGGCAATTCATAATTTAGTATAGATTGATTATTGTTTGGCTGTTCTAAGTTAATGAATTCCCTTGGATGTTCGTATGTGGAATTGATTAACTTAACATCTGGTTTGCTATTATCTAAAAATTTTGAGTTTTTGGCGCAGGTTCGACCATTGCCGTAGTGATTTCGTCTAGTCTATTCCATTCAGTGTTTTTGTAGTCACTCCTATTAGCTGGTTTCTCTATGGTGTCTTCATTTCGCCTTTGTTTTTCTTGATACCCTTCATTTCTTTTCCAATGCCCATCATAATCATATCTTCTATTATTCTTGTTATGTTGTTCATCATTTCGCCTATTATAATTATTACCATAATAATTTTTTCCCCTTTCGTATTTATGTTGGTTATCATTTCTATAATTTTCTTTCTGGGTGTCCCTCTTTTCATAAGTTTTATATTCATCTTTATTTTCTTGACTACATAATTTTCCATCATCTATTCTTCTTATATATTGGAGAAGTTTATCAATGGTGTCTATACCCTGTATCAATATAACATCCCTAATATTATCTGCAAAATGTCGCGCAAAATATCTAATAATTTCGCTATCAGCCATTTTTGGATCTAAATATCGCACATAATTGTATTTTTTTAAAATATACTTTTCCCTGCTACACTCTATGTTTTCTTTATATTTTCCATTGAAAAGATTTTCCCTGACTTTCAACTGTTGATTTTCCCCCCCAATAATTAGCCAAGAAAAGTTCTGCAAACTCATTAAACGTATTATACTTTTCTTCTGCGATTTCATACCACGTTTCGGCATTACCTTTTAAACTGTTTCGTATGTACAATTTAACATTAATATTTTCTGGTAACGCATCTAATTTCTCTCTCATACTTTTGATAAAAGTCTTAGGATGTATTCTCCCATCCCCGTAAAATCTTATTTTGGTTTCATGTTGTAATGAACCATTACACACAAACTGTACCACTTTCTCTCTATTAACTTTGCCCACCTGTGTTTTTAAAAGGTCACTTTCCATATCAATTTTTTTGTTCAAAATGTCAAGGTTTTTGGCATATTGCTCATCAATCTCTCCAATTTTTTCCTCTATGTTTCTATTAATTTCACTTAATTTACCCTCAATTTGTTCATTATTTAATTTTATTGTACTATCAATATGTTTCTCCAACTTAGCCTCCCTACTGTCAAAATCTAAATTTACCTTCGTTAATATCTGTTTCTCTAAATTTTTTGCAATACTATCCATTTTTTTATTTAAATCAAGGGTGGTCAATTCAATTTGTTCTCTTAAATTTCTATTTTCTTTCGTGACCAACTCAATTTTGCTGCTTAAGCTTGAATTTGCTTGTTCTATTTTGTTGCTTAGGTTTGTATTTGTTTGTTCTATAATGATATTTGTTTGCCCAATAATTTCGTTCTTTGTTTCAGCTAATTGATTTAAAATTAGTTGCATTTGTTGCATGAGGATAGTGTGATCAAAAACTGGAACAGGTTCAACAACATCACCTTGTTCTGCCATGATGACATTACCCTCTTCACTAATATTCTGATCCATTGTTGCTCTACCAGAGCGTAATTCCATTCAATAATACTTTAACTTTAATATTTATTGATATCTCTTATGTTTACTATAATAATAATTGTTATCAAAATTTTTAAAGTTGTGTGTTTTATTTTATGTTAAAGTGAATTATGCAGATTTATTTAATTTCGACTTAATTTATTTTTTTAATTTTATTACCAACGCGCCACGTTGCCAGTCGCCAAAATGTACTATCTTGATTTATATTTTACTAAATTTATTTTATTTATTTTTCTAAATTTTAATTTTTCTCTTTCTCAGGGCCAAAAAGTGGGATCAAATGTATTTTTAATATATTAGATAAAAAATATTCAGAATTAAAACACTAATTTATTAAATTGATTTAAGAGTCAAACAATTACGTTCATTTTTCCTAATGCCCTAACCGACAGCTAACTTATATATTAAAGTCTTATATACTAACAAATATTGTCGAAGTTTCCAGGTTAAAATAAATTAATTGTCCTTTTTTTATATAACTTTAAAATAACGCAATATGTTAAATGTTTATTGGAATAACGTTCACGAAAATACCTTTTCTCATGTGTTTCACCAAGCTTGACATTGGTTCCTTATTTCTTCCATAATCAATTTAATGATGTCCCTTATTGGATTCTCCCCTCTAGATAATTAAATTCTTATTATCGAAACTGATGTGAGCATATCTTTCTTCATTATTATTAATCAAATATATTTTTCTTGAATTTTTGTCAATCTGACTTTTTTATCCTAAATTAATTTCCAATTTTTTTTACAACTTGATTTTCTTACTTTAATTTCGTTGACTTCGAAATAGCTTGTATCCTATAGTTTTACATATTCTTATTCTAATCTTACCTACTAAACAATTTTATTTAACCTATAACTAAATACATGTATATATATATATATATATATATATATATATATATATATATATATATATATATATATATATATATATATATATATATATATATATATACACGGTTTGCTATCATTACTGCGCCCATTCATTTACCAATTACATTTATTATTACGTCCTTCGTGTTATTGCGTCCGTATGTCGGACGCAGCAAATCCATACGTTGTTTTTCGTATTTCCCGCGATCTATTAAAGCTGATATTATGACAATTATGCGTAACTCTAAGACCCATCCTGGTTCCCGGCGAAACTCCACGCCATCTACACGGATTCCGAAGATATATCCAGATCTTTAAAATTTGAGTGGACGCAGTAATATTACCACCATATAAAAAAATGTATAATTTTAGTTCAAAGGAATTCCTGTAGAGGCGTACCAAATATATACGAATCCGTATGTTATCTGTATATTTCACAAATATTATTGCGACCGGCTATTGGCAACGTCGCAAGTGAGTGTTATCATTGATTTATTTTTAGAAATGCTGATTTGATTATATTGTAAATATTGAATTAAGATAAATATAGACATATTACTCCGTGGTGGTGAATTGTTGCGTCCGAATAGTTTTTTTTATGTTCAACTATTGACTCTTTATTGCAAATTGGGAATTTATTTAAATTATTTTTTATGCATTCTTCCGTAATGTTTTAGAAAATTGTGTCTGTATATAAGTTCCATTTAGGAATACTATCTATAGTTTCGCAATAGAAATGGCACATTGCACATGGCACGAAAATTTTAAATTGATAGTTTTCTTCTTCCACAAACGCACGTTTCACCTATCAAGTTGGCATCATCTGGAGAAGATTAAAATTGAACTTCGTCTCGAAGTGATGCTAACTTGGTTGGCGAAATGTGTGCACCGAGTGTTTCTATAGTGTTTATGGAAATACGCATTATGAGATTACTTCCACATCCAGTGGAAGTATAGTAACGACAAAAAAATTTTTAAAAATTTTTATTGCTCATATAGGCTTAGAATGTCATGAAACGTCGAGATTTTAAGTTTGAGCAAAAAAATTTCTGTCTGTCTGTAACTTCTTTTGTGCGCACGATTACTCTGGAACCGTTTAAGATATTGACTTGAAATTTGGTACACGTATGTATTTTAACGAGATCTGGAACTAGATTATATTTTCATCTTATTGCGTTAAAGGGTTGGGGGTAAATAGGTAAATCAAGCAGGTAAGAGTCCATAAAATTGATATTTAGTAGGTATATATAAAAGAAGTTATGGCCTCAAAAATTTTTTTGGCATTAGCCACTCCCATTACTACCCCCACCTCTGTGTTAAAGGGGGTGAAAAAAATTAAATTGTAATTTAGAACCCAAGGCCTCAATTTTTTTTTTACTTCAGTCACCCCCACTACCAACCCTCTACCACCACCCCCACTACCGATGTGGCATATCGTTTCATAGGTTTTTGGGGTAGACGATTTCAAATACCGTGCGTGTAATTTCCCATTAGGCATGTACATCCACGTAGCGCGAGAGATCTGACAACACCGGCAGTCGTAAATTCGTCCGTCGGTGGACATCCCAGCTCTGTTATTTCATTTCAGCCATCTGGCACCCGCGATGTTGTAATTCTACTCTCCATGCCTAGCCCGCGACTACACACACGGTATTATGTTGTTAAAGTTACTTCGAATAGTATGGATGCGCAGTGGCTTTGCTAGATTAGTATGGATGTGCAGTAGGTTTCCCCGAGTATTATGGTTGCGCAGTGGCTTTCCTCGAGTATTTTGGATGCGCAGTGACTTTTCTCGAGTATTATAGATCGCAGTAGGTTACCTCAAGTAGTACGAATGCGCAGCGGGTTAATTTAAGTAGTATAGATGCGCAGTGGCTTTCGTCGAGTACAATGGATGCGCAGTGAGTTACCACGAGTAGTATGGATGCGCAGTGGCTTTTCTCGAGTACTATAGATGCGCAGTAGGTTACCTCAAGTGGTATGGATGCGCAGTGGGTTTCCTCGAGTAAGATGGATGCGCAGTGGGTTACTTCAAGAAGTATGAATGCGCAGTGGCTTTCCTCGAGTAAATTGGATGCACAGTGGGTTACCTTGAGTAGTGTGGATGCGTAGTAGGTTTCCTTGGAGAGAATGCTTGAAGTAGAGGCTTTACTTCTATCGAGTAGTTTACGGCACCGACGATTTTTTATATCTTTGTCATGCCATTTGTCATTACCAATGTGGCAAATAATTTTATGGGTTTTTGGGGTACATGATTTCAAATATTACACTATTAAAGTTCCATAAACAATTATTTCTACATAGTGGAGTGTAAGAGATTTGGATGTGGAAGTAGTGATTCCTTGTTTAACATCGTTTTTACTTCCACATCCAGTGGAAGTATAGTAACGACAATAAAAGTTTTAAAAATTTTTATTGTTCAAATGGGCTTAAAAATGTCATGAAACATCGAGATTTTAAGTTTGAGCGAAAAAGAAATCTGTTTGTCGGTCTGTCTGTAACTTTTTTTGTGCGCACGTTTACTCTGGAACCATTTAAGATATTGACTTGAAATTTGGTACACATAAGTACTTTAACGAGATCTGGAACTAGATTATATTTTCATCTTGTTCTCTCCCAGGGTTGGGGGGTAAATTTAGGGTAAATGGGTAAATCAAGCATTCATAAAATTGGTTTTTAGTATATACAAGAGAAGCTAAGGTCTCAAAAAAATTTTTGGCATTAGCCACCCCCATTACCACCCCCACCCCATTATTAAAGAGGATGAAAAAAATGTGATTTAGTGTATGAACAAGAACCAGAAACTTCAAAATATTTTTTACTTCATCCATCCCCACTACCCTCATCACCACCCCCACCCCACTACCGATGTGAGGTGTGGGGTATCGTTTTATGGGTTTTTGGGGTAGAAGATTTCAAATATTATATTATTAAAGTTCCATAAACAATTATTTCCACATACAAAGTTTTTTCGTTGTGAGTGACTTGGATAGAGAATCTGCATGTGGAAGTAGTGATTCCTTGGGCAGCGGTTTTTCTTGTGCGCACGATTACTCTGGAACCGTTTAAGACATTGACTTGAAATTTGGTGCACTTATGTATTTTAACGAGATTTGGAACTAGACTGTATTTTGATCTTATTCCGTTGAAGGGTTGAGGGTAAATTGGGGCACATGGGGGTAAATAGGTAAATCAAGCAAGAGTCCATAGAATTGGTATTTAGAATATATAAGAGAAGCTAATTCTCAAAAAAATTTTTTGGCATTAGCAACCCCCAATCTCGTTATTAAAGGTGAGAAAAGAATAAAATTGTGATTTAGTGTATGTGTACAAGAACCAAAGGCCTCAAACATAGTTTTTACTTCATCCATCCCCACTACCACCCCCTTCCACCATCCCCACCCCCACTACCGATGTGGCATATCGTTTTATGGGTTTTTGGGGTAGACAATTTCAATTATACTATTAAAGTTTCATAAGCAATTACTTCCATTTTCAATTTTTTTTGCTGTTAGACTTGGATAGAAAATCTGGATGTGGAAGTAGTGATTCCTTGGGCAGCGGTTTTTTTTGTTGTAAGTAGGTCGTATTTTGAGATAAGGTTTTAACACTCAAAATTTGGCACCTGAGCGCTACGCGTGATAAGTTTTGATATTTCAAATGTCCCCGTGTCTAAGCCTACATTGTCTCTACTATCTACAGCTCTAGTGGTCTGGATCTTCAAGACCTCTTATCACATAACCTGATGCTCCCATTGTAGATCTTATCATTACTGAAAACAACTTCAAAAGAACAAAAAGCAAATGAGGACTATATATTTTTAAATAATTTTTAAAATTTATTAATTATTACTTTTAAGGACGTATTGTTGCAGTTATTTATTGTTTTCGAAATTTACTCCACTTTTTTTATGAAGTCAAAAACGGTAAACGTTTAGGTCACTTATATATAAACAGATCGATATTCCTTCTTGAAATTTGGGCTGGTTATTCTTCAATGCTTATTATTTTGTTCCTGCTATTTTAAGATAATCCAAAGCTACAACTGGGTTGTTGACGAATTTTCAAAAATGGTGAAATATGGTAGTGGAGGTGTTAATTTAGTTATATATTTAATTTTAAAGAAAAATTCTAAGCGCAACATATTTTAAAAAATTATTAAAGTTCGACTATCTGAATGTATCACGAAAACGGCAGTTAGATGTGAAGTTATATGCAGAACAGAAGAAGAGGAACAAGTTGGCATTATTGACAATAAAGAAAATAACCTCAAAATTGAATTTGACATTTAATTAGAAGTTTTTAGCGTTTGGTATTTATTTTCTTTCAAAATGGCTGAGGCAGGATTTTAAAAAGCCAATTCTGATATTTTACCTTCTATAGATATATTTATGGTCAGCGAATTTTTAAAAACAGATCATCGTTTTAGCATTGCAAAGGTTAGAGGTGCAAAAACAGCAAGGTACGTTACAGCTATAGTTTTGATTATAACTATTAGAAAAACAGTTAACCATTCATTTTTACGTTCACCATTCGTTACTGGAACACTGAAGAAAAGTTTTTTCGGTGAATTGGTGGTATTATTTACACAGTACGGTACAAAACACCACTTAAACTTAGATTTATTCATAATTCATGCCGCTAAAATAAATCGAAATGTAACCTAGAAACGTCAATTGAATTTGACATTAGATTTGTTCACAGTCTGAACTACTGCACCAGTGCAGATAATAGTTGGAGAGCGAGTGAGACCATACATAACTTGAAGAGCACTGGTGCATATAGTATGAGGTTTTTGAACAAACTTATTAAATATAGTGTCAAATTCAATTGACGTTATTCTCTTTTTTTCTCTGTCGCTATCAATAGTTTATAACCTCGTATCCTTTTTTCATCGTTTAATAACTAACTTCTCTGCAGACTGTCATTATGTTGTCACCTCCGTTTTAAATGCATGTATTTTTCAAATTGATATTGTAATATAATAAGACTTTATTTTCAACTTTTACATGTTTCCAATGACTTTTCATGAAGAAATGTTATTGTTAAACACAGATTCGATTAAAATTTTAACTTAGTGCAACAACCCAATTGTTAAATAACATCGAATAAAGCGGCTTTGAGAACATAATGCACATTTTCAATTTTTTATAACTTTTAATTTGTGTCACGAAAATGGTAAACCAACCTAACTTGAACATCTTGTATACAGCTTTGTAAAACTTTTAATATCACTGAAACAATAAAAAAAATATTTCGAGAGCAGCATTTGAACCCGAGACGTCCGCATCCTGAATAAAAAGCGCTAGTAAGCAAGCAAGCAATAACAAGTTTATTAATATTAAGGGTACAGATATGTACCTCCCCGGAATATGTATTTATATATATAAAAATCGCTAGTTGCCTTACCCACTTGGCTATCTAGCGACTAAAGTCAGGTTTGTAAAAACATAATATAACATTTAGATACATTTGGTGATTTTCGGATTTCTAACAAAATCGATAAAGACCCGACTTTCCGGCCTCTATACAGTAACTTTTAACAATTGTAGCTTTGGATTATTTTCCAGTAGAAGAAACAAAATAATAGACAGAGAATTAATAGTCCAAATTTTAATAAGAAATATCGATTTGTTCATTTATAAGTGACCTAAACGTAAAAACTAACATATCTCACCTCCAAATGCAAGAAGTAGAGCATTAATCTTTTTTTTTAAGTTTTTTTTTTAATCTACTTTCATTACCCCTTTACCGTTTTTGATTTCATAAAAAAACCAGAGAGTTATTTCAATTTGTTTATAACTACAATTTCGAAAATTATAAACAACTTCAATAAAAGGGGTTAAAATTTTGAAAAAATGTCTTTGTGATCTATAAAAAGTTACAATTTGAGCCATCTACACATTTCTTGGTTTTGATGGCAGGATTTCACAACATGCAAAATAAATCGAAGGCGCCATCTCGCGGTCGCTGTTCACTACAATCGAATTGGTTCGCCTGAGATGGGCAGCAAATGTTCAAAAATATGCTTCTAGAAGGCAGAGTATTTACTAAACGTAATTTCACTCTGAAGCAACCCTCTATACATCCTTATTTAAAAATAAGGAAATTGACCAGACTACAACAAATTGCAAGTCTGGCGCGTTAAGTGTAATAATCACATATTACTACGAAACGCTGTAATTCGATTTTAGCAAACACCGACCGAAAGACTTATTCCTAAATTAAAGGAACTCTCGTGTCAGCCACTGCACACCACTTGCAGACTGCAGTTTCGAGCTGTTGGCTCTCATCAGTGCAAGGTAGGCATGCAGTGACTGGCAACGAGATTTCGGGTGACATGGTACATGTTCACAATCTTGAGATGGCGAGATGGCGCCTTCGATTTATTTTGCATGTTGCAGTCTCAAGATTGTGAACATGTACCATGTCACCCGAAATCTCGTTGCCAGTCACTGCATGCCTACCTTGCACTGATGAGAGCCAACAGCTCGAAACTGCAGTCTGCAAGTGGTGTGCAGTGGCTGACACGAGAGTTCCTTTAATTTAGGAATAAGTCTTTCGGTCGGTGTTTGCTAAAATCGAATTACAGCGTTTCGTAGTAATATGTGATTATTACACTTAACGCGCCAGACTTGCAATTTGTTGTAGTCTGGTCAATTTCCTTATTTTTAAATAAGGATGTATAGAGGGTTGCTTCAGAGAGAAATTACGTTTAGTAAATATATATATATATATATATATATATATATATGTATATATATATATATATATATATATATATATATATATATATATATATATATATATATATATATATATATATTGATGAAACATACGCTGCTACCTCCAAAGTAGATACTGACACGACGTTGTCACCTCATATATAACGTTGCCACCTCCGTTTTCGGAGGTGACAACGTTTTGCTTTGTTTTGCACTGTATAGCATCATAGAAGGCATAAGGGGCCTAAATTAAAATTTTCGTCTGGAGGTGACAAGTGACCCCCCATACCCACAAATTTAATTTTAAGTTCAGCTGTAGATCAGTGGCGCTAGTGTCGTCCTCACTTGTACAACCGGCAATACGTTGTTACCTCCGCTTCTATATATTGCGTTTTGTAGTATAAACTCTACGTTGTAACCTCCAAATATTGGCAACGTCGCGTTATAATCTTAGCCATTCATTCCGTTTATATTTATTACATCTACAACGTGATTTTGACCTGCAGTTTTACAGTTCATTTGGGTATAATGTTATTCCATGACAGTTTCTTAACTTTCATTATTTTAAACGTTTAGGAAGTCGAATAGTTGCATGTAAGGCATAGTGTCTTGGTGCACAAACAATATTGCACAAATTTCTATAGTTTTCTAGGTCTTGAATATATTATCCAGCGATGGGTTTATAGACAGCTGGTATTATGGTAAACGAAATATATTGAAATTAACAATATACTTATATTCACTGTTATAAGGGAAGTGAAGTTCTCCATGTGATAAAATTTTAATTTTGTTACACGATTTTATTAGCTTGACTTGTATGTTTAATGTATGTAAACAGATTTTGCAATTCAATATTCAACCACTTTTAAATGCCGTATTGATTTGAAACTTTGCAAATTTATTTAAGACTGGTAACTATGAAGTATTATAGTGTTAGACTTTGAAAAACTTGATGAGGAAAGGAAGTAATAATAATAGTAATATATGTAAACTTTTTATCTTTCTTAATAGAAAGATTTTTTTAGTAAGATATATCAAAAGGAAATGAAGACAAAAAAATAGATGCGACTTTTTGAAGCGAAATAACAAGAAGGAATGAGTTTCTTCTAGTACTACAGATGCGCAGTGGGTTTCCCTGAGTAAAATGCGTGAAGTAGAAATATTATTTCTGCCGTGTGGTCCACGGCACAAATATTTCTTACATTATTAGATGTATGTAAAAAGACTAAAAAATAAACTTATAGTTAAAAAAACTAAAGAACTCGCTTTTATTACAAATAAAAATTAAATAATAATTTTCGATCACTGCTTGTGCCAAGTACTGGGATCACAAAGTTATAGGTTTTAAATAACTAAATATGAAAGCGTGGAATGCTCAATGAATAATTTGTTTTGTAATTAAACGAACTAAATAATTAACTTTTTGACACAAGAGAGTCCTTTAGCCGTCATTTTATAAAAGCGAAAAATTACTGAGCGTTTTGGTTTTCATCTGTTGTTTTAAACAATTTGTTTTTTTTTTACTATCCGATTCCATCGATAGTACACCTGAGAACTTTTTCTACAAAATGCTAATATATCTGAACTTTTTTTGTATATACGTAGAATACGTAGAATTACTTTAATTTCTGAAATAAATAATTATTTAAATGAGTTTATTTGTTCTCATCTCAATTTCGTTTTAAAAGGTATGATCGTGTCATTTAAATTAAAACCTAAACAACCTATTAAATGTGGACAACTAAAAAAAAAAAATAAGTTGCTGAATACCAAAATAACTTTTTTAAACTGAGTTGTCGATATAAAAGAATTAATTAAATAGTGGTAGACTATAAAGTTAAGAAGTTTTTTTGCGGTAAGTCAGTCTCTGTCTATCTGTTGGATTAAAATCTGACAACTTTTTGACGTAAGAAAATAATATTTTAATTAGGTATATACGTTCTAGGGGCATGCTTGTTTTCCAGCACATCTATATAAAATAAATGTCCAGCCTTCAGAAAAAGGTGATCTGGATCATATTTTCTTCCAGTGTTCTAAATAGAAAGCAGCAAGTGACAAATTATATAACAATCTCATTGTAATTTACAATCTTCTATTAACGTACTCTCTCTCTCTCTCTCTCTCTCTCTCTCTCCTTAGTCACGATAATAAACACATTTTTGATTGTAACGCTGGTATTTTAGAAGAAACGAAAACTGTATTATGAATCGGTTCGGCATGTTTGAGTAGTTTAGCTTCGTATCCTCTGTTGTTTTCCTCTGTTACATCCCTTAATCTATAGTGGTCTTCTAATTTTGTTTGTTACATATAGATGTCCTGACAGACCCCAGGACGAGAAGCGTATGTTCCTGTGCTTCTCCCCTTGATTTTTTTTTCAAAAATTGGTTTTCTGTTTCGTTGTAGGTTAGGTAGAGTGAATGATTGTTCAACTTAGTAGCTGGCAGTATTGCAATGGCTAAATCCAAAAAAAAAAAAAATGCTGAAATACTAGACTGAATAAATTATTTTCAGTGCAGTAAATTTAGCTGAGTGGCTTAATAAAAAAACTGTTCCTGCGATTTTCTTTTCGTTAACTTGTAACTAATAAATAAATAAAAAAGAAACTTAAAAAACATTGGTTTTATTTTAAAACCAAATTGCACTAAAAAGTAGAAAATAATTTTTAACTTTGTAAATGGAAAACCATTGGGCGCTCATTAAATATTATTACGTTCAATCAATTTGATTTACGTTTATATTTTTTGAGCGCCCAATTTTCTATTTACAAAGCTAAAAATTATTTTCTATTTTTAGTGCAATTTAGTGTTAAAATAAAACCATTGTTTTCTAAAAAGTGTTTTTTTATTTATATATTTTAACTTTTCAGTCTTCGTTCCGTAGCTTATCGTATTCTACTCGTCAAACCATTTCATTTAATACCCATGTTAAGGGGGTTATGAGGAAAAAAAGATAAGCCACCATCTTGGGTTTTGAATGACATCGCGTAGCTTCTTATAGTATTCTACTCATAAAACCCTTTCATTTGACACCCATGTCAAGGAGGGTTGTGAAGAAGAAGATAATCTGCCATCTTAGAGCGTCTCCACCATATTGGATTTAGAATGACATCACGTAGTTTATCTACTCGTCAAACTCTCTCATTCGATAACCATGTCAAGGGGGTTGTGAAGAAAAAAGTAAGCCTTAGGGCGTCCGCCATATTGGATTTAGAACGATATTAGATATACTATATTGTGTTGTCATCAGAACTAAAGCTGTGTGCGAAATTTCAGCTCGATCGGATAACGACACTAAAGTGGGTGAAATTTCAATCACTAAATTTGATCTATAAATAGGTACATACAAAAATACACCAATACATGCAGATTTCTGAATATAACAAAACCATTGAAAAAGTACGCAAACAATGCTTTTGAATCGTTCCATCGAAATGTTGTTTTTAAAATGCTAAAATGCTAAAATGCTATGGAGGTTTAAAGAACAAAAAATCAATATAAATATGTTTTCCGTTTTTCATGTTTTTAGATTTCATGACGAAAAAAAAATTGTTGTTATAAGATATTGATAATTATAAAAGATCAAAAAACACGTTTAAATAACTACAAAATAATCTAATCTTTTGGATTCAAGAGACCCCCTTCGGCGTGATTTTAGAATAGCGAAAAATAACTTGCTTTGCTTTTCATTTTTTTCTAATTCACCTAATACGTTAAAACTTACACCCTGCAGTTTTTTTAACTAAAATTTATTTTAAACAATTTGGTTTTTGCATTAATGGATATCATAAATAGAACCTGGGATATTAAAAAACATGCAAAACTTAAAATAAAAAAGAAAGTTTTTTTTCAAAGAACCCAAAAAAAATGGAAGTCTTTCGCCGACCAATTATGTCTGCAGATGTTATGCCATCTATAAAATACTTTTTCTTTATTCAGTATTTTTTCACGAAAATTTTGACTTATTTGTCCCTATTAATCGCAATGACGTTTTCCAAAAGAAATTTCCTAGTCTACAAAATTGTCTATACTTTTTTCCTGTATTTAGACAGTTTTGACATTACTCCATCTGAAGGTACACAACTAACACTTTTTAAGGCCTACTTTCCAAAATTTTGTTTTTTATTCACCACTCACAATAAATAAAGAACATTTCATCATCATATTGTAAATCAAAATAAAATGTAATATGAATAAAAATATATACACATACACATTACACATTAAAACTATTAATAACGTAATATAATTCCGAGTAGATCTTATTCACTCTAGTATTAGTAACAGGTAAAATTTTATTAGGGTTATTAGGCCAATGCCTGATGTAAATGGAAAAAAAAACGGGAATTTTATTATTATACAATTTATTGCAAACATAGATTTAACTACCAGCCCATTATTTGAAACTTTTACCCTTGTTTTCTACAAAATGGTAATGTGTTCGGAACGTTTTTCTGCATTTGCGTAGAATATGCAGAATTCTTTAAATTTTGAAATAAATAATTTAAATGTCTTTTTTTCATCTCAAACTTATTTTATAAAAGTTATGATAGTGTTATTTTAAGTTGAAACCCAAACAACTTATTAAATATGAAAAACAGTTATAAGGTGCTGAATAGTGAAATAATTTTTTTTCTAAACTGAGCTGTCCAAATAAGTAAATAGTAATTATCAAGTTATGAAGTTTTTGGAGTCAGCCAATCTGTCTACTGGTTGGATTATAATCTAAGAACTTTTTGATGTAAGAAAATAATATTTGGCAAGAGTGGCTCAGAAAAAAAAATGAATCAAATGTTTCAGTTTCCACATCCAGATTTTCTATCCAATAATGATGGGTGGGGATAAAAATGGCGGCTAAAAAATTTTTTGCATTTCCGGGACGAAAATTTTTAACTTCACTTCCTTAATTAGTGAATGATAAAATATTAAATATATATTTATTATATCTATTTTATTTATATATTTATAATAATCTAATTGAATTTATTTTTGAGAAAATTTCATAAAACACTACTTATCTGAAGATTTTATTTAATTTCAAATAATGTTCTGTATTTCGTTTACGGCATAGAATATGTTAAATTCCATAAATATTTTTTTTGCCGTTAAAAATATCACTTTCGTTGAAACCAAAATGCTACTTGCATCAGTAATTGTTTTCGTTTTTTATCCGATTTCAAAAAAAATTTTCTCAAAAGTAAAACATATTAGGATTTACTTAACCAAAAAACATTCGCGCCTACATAAGCACCCCTAAATAAATACAAAGCCAAGATAAACTGAAAAAATCAAAAGAACATACAGGGAACAGGAACTGCATCAATAGGGAAAACTACGCACCAGAAAATTTTGAAAATTTAGGGAATTACTAATGTCAGTATGGACAATCTAGAAAAGATAATTACAAGCATTTGGCACTTCCGCTTATACCGGAAGTCGACACCAATTTGCTTATTTTAAAGGCAACAGCCTATATATTTCGAAGTTTCGAAAAGAGCGAAAAATTATAAGTCAAAAACATGCATACTCTATTCCTAAACCTAACCGTTTCAGAGATATTTAACATTTTATAAAAAAAATTGTACATACTACTACTAGTAGCGGTTTGCAATAACCTGTATAACTTTTTTCGCTAACACATACATTTCCTTTTTCCCATGCAGAAAGATCATAAGGGGAGCTATGCTCTACAGTTTAAAAAAATTCAATAATAATAAACAGTGCTCAGTTTTTTACGCTGCATTTTGTCAACTTCAAACCGCGAGAACTTGTTTAAATCAAATGGAATGCTCTGTATTTTTTGCATTAAATTCTCCTTTTTCAATGTAGATATTGTAGGAGTTTAATTTACGACTTTTTGAATCATTTGCGATTTTCTGAGAAATTCAAGAATTCTTAGTAAAGTGTTTATCAAATCAGCCATGATTAGAAACAATCACTAATGTCAATCATTCTCTTATGTGAAAAAATGTCACCGTGTTTGAATTACACCCACGAAGACTTTGTAATTGTTTTCTTTGTATTGGCCATATTGACCTTAATATTTCCATACATTTTTAAAATTTTCCGGAAGGTACTTTTCCCTATATCATCGATCGATACAGTTCCCGATGGGACACTTGTTTTACGTATGCGATATACATGAGAATATGCCAAGTAGTACTATGTAACTTTTGTAATAATACTAGTAAAGCTAACGTATGTACCAAGCCTAACAATTTATATTTATTTCGTTGCAATAAAGGCTATTTTATTTCTTATATTAGGCATAGGCATTTATTTATCGAAAAATTTTATTAATGAAAGTTGTTCAGAATTGCATAAAAACTTGCATCTAAAGTTTAATGAAACTAAAAATATTGAAATTTGCAGAAAGTACGCAGAATACGCAAAAAATAAAAAAATGAACTCACAAATTATTTGTCGACTACTTAACTGTTCACGTTTTATTTCAAACAAGTTATCTCAACACACTTTTCAAAACGTAAAAATCTTTTCGATACAAGTCTAGAAAGTGATATTTTTCTGGGCGTCAAGGCTCGCGCCAGAAGTCTGCGAGTCCACAAAAAAACACTTTTAGACCACTATTTTTTCGGCAACCGTCTCGAAATAAAAAAGTTAAACACTAACTGCAAACTAAGACTACTTTCGGATTATCCCATTAATTCTAACTGGTCAGTTAGGTAATTAGCACGTCAAAATTAATAGTTTTCAAAAAAAAATCTGTCACTTTTCCGAACTACTGAATGTTACGGATCAAAAAAAAATGTCCCGAAAACATTTATATTCCAGAGAAGAATATTTTCGGCTTGGGGAAGTTTTTTTAAACAAAATTTCAATATTTCTCAATTTGATTAAATTTTTTATTTTAGCGTTTTGAACAATTCTGAACAACTTTCATTAGTAAAATTTTCTGATAAAAAAATGCTTTCTTGAATTTTTCAGATTTTGGTATCGTAGATAACTTTGCATTTGTATGTTGGCGAATGTTTTTTCCCATATAAGTAGATCCTAATGTGTTTTATCTTTGTGTAAAATTTGGTTAAAATCGGACAAAAAATTTAAAAAAAGTTATAAGGGTGTTACACTCTCAAGTCGGTATCTCAAATACTTTTTTTTCATCATTAAAAAAAATTTGGTACCAGAAAAAATGTCATTAATGTTTAATTTGATATTAGTATAGAAAATGTCATATATTTTTACAAGAATATAGTAATATATTTTTAAACTAAATGCTGTTGTGTAAGAAGTAGGTATATTTTTATTATGATCCAGACAGCCGGCGGTTACTCAAACTCAGACATCTGTAAAAAAAGCGGGAAAGAGCTGTCCTATTTATTAGAAAATTTAGTGAGAAATTGCTTCAAAAAATATTATTTGATACTGGGCTGCACAAACTATAAAATAAATTAAAAACAGATGGAGAGGTAATTTGCTTAAATTCTTTGCTCTATTGCAGCAAGATGATACAGTTTTAGAATATTTGTTGTATATAAAATATACAGGGTATGTTGTTATATTTGAACCCTAGACAAATTACGTTGACTTATAATTGATTGACACTGTTTATTATTTTTTAACAAACAATAGAAAATGTAAATCGAGTGCATAAATAATGATAATAATAATAATAGAGACTATTATTAGTAATGAGCAGTTCTAAAAATATTTTTTCGTATATTTTTGAAAATAAAAAAAATATGTATGGAATTTTAAAAAATGTATTGAATGGGTTTCTATAGATACCAAGAATACGTGGTTTAAATCTAAGTGCGCACTTAAAATTCGACCTGTATACTTTAATTTTTTAAATTAATATTAGTTAATTAATTATTATTCAAATGTTTTTATTTGGTTTCATTAATGACTTTTTAAAAGTTAAACTTCAATATTTTATTATTATTATTAAACAGTAAAAATAATAGTAGTGTATTTTGAATTGCTGAATTAGTAAAGAAATATCCCTTGAAGAGAGAGCAGTGTATCACATAAAATATAGGACTGCAGTCGAATTTTTTAAAGTAGACAAATTTTCCTTTCATAATATGATTTCTTTCACCTATTTATAACATGTGTTTAAACTATTTAGATTACACAGGTTTACAAAAAAAAAAAAAAAAAGGTCTTGTCCTAAGGTTCTCATCTAACTCGCTGAAGACGCGCTGAACTCAATTTTGGACAAAAAAAATGTTTCCACCGTGTCAGTTTCCCTCTACCACCCCTTTTATCTCCCAAAAAAGGGCAAAAAAAGGTCTTGCCCGAAGGTTCTGACCTAACCTTTCTGAAGTATTTGGACGCGCTCAATTTTAGACAAAAAAAAATTCTATTGGGTCAGCTTCCCTCTACCACCCCCTTCATCCCATAAATTTTGTTCTTGTCCAAAATTAGTTTCAGCGCGTCAAATTACTTCAGAAAGGTTGGATGAAAACCTTGGGGCAGGACCTTCTTTTTTGCCCTTTTTAGGGGATGAAAGGGGTGAAATGGCAGAGGAAAACTGGCACGGCAGAATTTTTTTTGTATACCTTGTGTTATCATTATCAATGTTAATATTAACACAAGGTCTACAAAAAAATTCTATCGTGCCAGTTTCCTCTGCCACCCCACCCCTTTCATCCCTTAAAAAAGACAAAAAAGTCCTGTCCTAAGGTTCTCATGTAACCTTTCTGAAGTAATTTGACGCACTAAAACTAATTTTGGACAAAAAAAATATATGGGATGAAGGGGGTGGTAGAGGGAAACTGACTCGGTAGAATTTTTTTGTCCAGAATTGACTTCAGCGCGTCAAAATACTTCAGAAAGGTTAAGTCAGACCCTTCGGACAAGACCTTTTTTTTTTTTGTCCTCTTTTTTGGGATAAAAGGGGTGGTAGAGGGAAACTGACACAGTAGAAAACTTTTTTTTGTCCAAAATTGTCTTCAACGCATCAAGATACTTCAGAAAAGTTAGATGAGAACCTTAAAACAAGACGTTTTTTTTGTAGAACTGTGTTATGTCAAACCTTGATATTTTTAATTGTAGTGTTAATAATAAAAAACAATATATTTTGGGTCAACCTTGATACACTTTAGTACATAATATGCTGTTTACTTAGTCCTTAATTTTCACTTTGTTTTCATCCCGGAATTGTCTATTAGCTTATCTCTAATTTTAATATTGATATGTCTCTATTTTATATGTAAAATTTTTGTTTCCTTTTTTTATTAGTAAATTTATATTATTATATACACTGATCTGTATGTTCCCTGCCCTTTAAATGCTTTTATCTATCTGAGCAGCTGTATCTTTAAATTAATTAATTAATTACTATTTAAATATTGTTATTTCGTTTCATCAATGAATTTTTAAAAGATGCTTGTGTTCTTTCAAATTAAAACTTCAATGTCTTTAAATAACAAAGATGATAATAGTGTATTTTGAACTGCTGAATTCGTAAAAAAATATCCTTTGACGACGTACCTGAAGTTTCGAACGTTCACATGAACGAATTTCATATTAAAAGGAAAAATTAATAAAAACTACAAATTGACTTAAGCGTACAGTGTTGCTTATAATATTTGCTAGCAACAATAGTATTGTTGCCAGCAAATATTACCAGAAAAATTGTAGGCCTAAGTCGATTTGTAGTTTTTATTCATTTTTCCTTGTGTGGAATTCGTTCAAGTGAACGTTCAAAACTTCAGGAACATCTTTGACGAGAGCAATGTATAACATAAAAGTTTAAACTTCAAATTTTAATTTCTCAAAGATATTAAAGTAGGCAGTTTTGATTTTGTACTGATTTAATAATTTCAATTACTACAAGATATTAATTTAACATGTTTATTACAGTTTATTTTCAGTAATTTATCTTCATTAAATCTGTCCTTTGTTAAAAAATTCAGACAGACTTTACATTCGTTACAATGTAAATCAAAGTAAATAAAAGTAATCTCTTTATAGTTAATTTTTTTGTACATTTCAGCACGTCACCAATTATGCTTTCTTTTCAAGTTTGGAGTTAATATGTATTTAACAAAAATTATTGCTCAACAATATGTTTACAGTGTGTCACACGGAAAATAAGTGCAAGACTTTTACAACTTTTTTGGTTTTTATCTAATTTGAACAAAATTTTCCTCAAAGGTAAAACACATTAGGATCTACTTATGACCAAAAGACATTCGCCCCTTTACAAATACAAAGCCACCTGCGATACCAGAATAAACTTAAAAAGCAAAAAAAATAAGAAATTTTTTATCGGAAAGTATTAATAATGAACATTCTGAATTTCCTAAAAAGGTGAAATCCAAAGTTTAGTCAAATTTAAAAAGTATCGAAAATTGCAGAAAATATGAAGAACACGTAAAAAATAATATACGCATATCATTACCATTTTAAGAAGTAGATACAATTTTTGTGCATGTTTTATATTATGAATTTACGATGCAGCCTCATCACGGAGGACAGGACATCCTTTTCTTGAAATGTGCAATATAGAAAATAGTTTTAACGATGCATACATAACTAACTGTAGATAATGAAAGTATGTTCCGACCTCCGTAGATTTGGCAACGTTACTGAAGGTAATAACGAAGGATCAGTATCCTCTCATATATATGTTTTGGAGGTAGGTGCGTATCTTTGGTATACTCTATATATGAACAAAAAAAAAATGAGAAATCATTTCCCCTCTCTTGAAATCTGGATTGTGGATGTTCCCCTCATCACATATATGTCAAATATATAGCGACATATAAAAAGGAAGACCCGGAGGTCGGTACTCCATTAGCATGTGCCGGAGGTAACAGCTTAACTGGCATCAATATATATATATATATGCTGTGCTGTACCTTTGCTGGAAACATTTGTTAATCAAATGTGCCAGAGGTGCTGCGATTTTCTCACATGCATACTTTAGAGCTCTACTGGAAATTCCATCTACACCTGTAGCAGGCTTATCTTTTAAATTTTTTATGTTTATAACTTCCTCAGGTGACCCAAAATGGTCAGAAATTTTTTGGGATTTGTTGTAGTAGCCCAGAGGACAGAGATCATTTTATAGTGAAACCCACAAAAAGCTGCAAACTGAATAATTTTTTTTTTAATGAGTTCGTGAAAGTGTATAGAATAATATCCTGAAAAGTTTACATTCCGCTCGGATGCAGAACATAAAAAAAAGTGAAGAACATTTTTTTTATCAATTTTCTCAAAATTTTTGAATTAAGTCAGGCTAGAAAAGAACAAAAAATACAGGTGGGTAGACCACGTGTTGCTGAACAAAAAATGTTCTAATAAAATTTATCGCTAAAGCCACGGTTGTCCCGGAAAAAATAGTGAAGTAACTGTCACTCTGCTCGGCCAAGCGCATGGTTAAATGCATACTACGGAACCTCTAAAAATTCTTAGCAGTTCTAACTAGTAAAATAAAGCTTTTATCTCTTTCCGATTACATATTTTTAACGTTTTTCTTAGTGACCAAGAGGATAAATAGTGAGTCTGAAGGGAAAATATATAATTATGAACGCATACACAGACACCACACTTAGCCGCTGAATCACTCGCATGAATTTTTACGTGCCTTTACTGTATTGTATTTATTACAGATACACCTTTCACACACACACACATTTCAGCTACATCCATTGAATTCCTTTTACATTTATTAATGTATTGGAAAAGTTCCAGAATTTATATTCAAAACAATCAAAGATATTTTCATAGTTATAAGGATAAGATCGTGACAATTGCAATTTCTTATCATGATATGATAATCATATTTTCGAAAAAAATGCGTAAACGAATTTGTGTTTGAACATTCGAAAAGTACACATTTTTTCCGAAATAGTGATATTTTATTTTTTCCAATGGGTCAATTTTTCAAGTTATACCCTCCAATATATATATTTATCAAGAAAATCATCAAGCAAGGAAATTAAAATGATTTGAGATGTACTTTTTTTTTAATCCACGTTACTACAACTTAATAAACCATGGTAATCATGAAGTGTATACTTCATCTTGGGGGGGGCCAATAGAACCGGCCTCCCCAGAGGATGAGTAGTAGATTCCTCTACTAGATAATATTGGCATTAATTACAAAATATTTATTTCAAGGGATAATTTGGATACTGCTTTGTACTGATAGAGATTATGCTTCTTTATTTTTTGGCTCATGGAAGACGGCTTGGGGGGGGGGCCCGGGCCCCATGGCTCCCCCCCTGGCTGCGCCCATGGTTCTCAATGAAGAAAGATTTTTTTTTTGAAGGGCTTTTATTTTTTTCTATATTTTTTATTGCGACGATTGAGTTCGGGCGTGACAATATATATAAGTATACTTTTCCCATCCATCCTTTGTTTGTTTTGTTTAAAATAAAAAAGCATCAGAAAGCTACAATTTCCATCTTTTAAATGAACCAACATTCATATAGATTGAACAAATTCTGATTTAGTGACATGTAATTCAATGTGTCGGTGTCACAATCACGCGTATTCAAGTGTGCGCTTGGCCGAGCAGAGTGACAAAGTTACTTCACTATTTTTTTCCGGGAAAACCGTGGCTTTAGCGATAAATTTTGTTAGCACATTTTTTGTTCATAAATACGTGATTTATCCATCTGTATTTTTTGTTTTTTCTAGCTTGACTTAATTTGAAAATTTTGAAAAAATGAATGAAAAAGATTTTTTTTCACATTTTTTTTATGTTCTGCATCCGAGCAAAATATAAACTTTTCAGGATATTATTCTACATACTTTCACTAAAAAAAGTTTACACAGTTTGCAACTTTTTGTGGGTAAATACCTTCATCGACTGGGCTATAGGTGTGTTGTTTATTTTTATTGTTATTTTTCTACCTTCAGTATTTCTACCAAGTTGTTTGTTAACCAAAATTTATTTTGAACTATTTGTTATTTTATTTACTTGTTGTGAAAAATAGTCTTTTTTTTGTATTTTTTATGTCGTTATTATATTGCTTTTTCTTGTCTTTATATAAATTGATTAGATTGAATCATTTAATTGATTTGACTCTTTGATTAAATCACAATTAAACCAGTTCTTCCAATTTACTTTATTTGACTCCTTGTTACAGTGAGTAACTAGAGAGCATGAGCCATCAAGACATTTTAGGAACAACTCGATAAAATTATTGAAATCTTCGTCAATATTTTCAGAGTAAATGCTATCCCAATAGGTTGTTTATATTAAAGCATGTACTTAAATTTTGCAATATTTTCATCTGAAAAGTGTCTAACATGATAAAAAGTGTTATTATTTTGTGTACTTATTTTTATATCCTTGCAGCAGATTATTTGAGCTGTGTGGTCAGCTATGCAGGGATTAGATACATAAGCTAGGTACCCATCCGTTGGTAAATTTGTAGCTATATAACCAACGCCTGTTTTTGATGTTATATTATTTATGTTTGTAGCTCGGAGGGGCGCCAAACTGAGGGCAGAAATTCTAATTTTTTTTTTTTAATATACCTTTTTTAATTTAATAATAGTTTTTGTTGGAAAATAATATCAAATAATAGAATCTATATTAGTTTAAATTGTAATAATGCAGAGCAGTCGAATAACATTAAAACAGTCTAAATAATTAAAAAATGTAACGCAAATATGTCTGTTTAGCTATGAGACAACACCCCATTACTCATACCTCAAGCTTCCTGTCCTATTATTGACTGATACGGAGTTGATCATTTAAGATTTTCCATAATTGAAGGCAGGCAACATCCAATTTTCATTAAGAAAAAATTCAAAATATTCAGAAAATTGTTATAGCAACATTAGCTGTATGTATTTCATATCTTACATAATTTACAGTTTATAAATAAATGGCAATTTGTTTTGTATGAAATATTAAAACAATAAAGAGGAACCTTCCTATAAGTAAACTGGTGTCGGGGGTCCTCTCATTATAATGAGAGCTATTATAATAGCGTTCAGATGGTGTAGACAAAAAAAATTTATACTTATTACAAATTAATTATTATTAATAATATGTTGTAAATTAACATTGATGTGTAAACATAAATTACTTGAGAATGTTTTATGGAAATGCAACAAGAACATCTTTTTATTTCTAGTGATATGAAAATATATTTTCTTCTAGAATATTTATAAATATGTAAAAATAAAAAAAAATCGATCATCTCCAATATTCGTTGACTACAAAATGGACAAATCTGAGGAAGTAGCGCAATCTTCACTTGAAGATTGTGAAGTAAATGAAACAGATACGTGTTTCTTTTGCAATAATTTACGAAAAAGGCAAGGTCGAAAAACATTTGATTTGGTAAAATCTTCGAACAAAATATTAATTGAAAAAATCATTACAAATGCAAGGGCTTCAAATGATAGTGACATATTGTCTAAAATCAAGGCTTTGGGGACAAATCGTGTGATTTGTTATCATAACAATTGTAAATTGAATTATTTTACAAAAAATATCGCAGCTCCCGAGAATAAAGTGTCCGATTGGCATATTGCAATAAATATTCACGATTCAGTCGAAAACGAAGAGTATTCTTTCATCGCAGAAAATATTATAAAACAAAAGCAATGCTACTCGTTAAAGTTTATAGAAGAATATTCGAAAAACGCATTGCACAAATTATTTCCAGAAAAATACGACATGTTTGAATCGACTATAACAAATAATTCTTTGTTACAAAAAGTACAGAAAAAATTTGACAATGAATTGCAAGTTATACAGATGTACAATGGAAAAATTATAGCTCCATGTATTATATCTGATAAAACGTTCAGTGAAGTTGAAATATCAGAGGCATTGCAACGTGCTGCATTTCTTTTAAGAAAAAAAATTTTGTCCATTCAAAGGAATCCGTTACCTGCAACATTAACAACTTCGGACTTGATTACGGGAGAATGAGTAATTCCAGAGGATATTTTACACTTCATACGCTCTTTAATTTGTGGAAATGATTCCAGGACGGTGAAAAGTTGTAGCTCCGCTCGTAAAGTTGAAAAATTAAAACATCTAAGCAAATTACACTTGGGATAACTATGAAATGTATCACAAGTAGCCGAAAGGTAGTCGATTTACTTAACAAATATGGTCAATGCTGCAGCTACAATACTACAAAAATTAAATTACTTTGGCATATTTTTTAAACTTTAAAGTAATAAAAGGGATGAAAGAGAGTTTCCCGCATGTATTCTATAATTTTTAACCATTTTTCAAGCGCTTTTTATAACCGCCTGCCGCGGTTTTAGGCAACGTTTTTTTTGTCTGCCATTTTGCATATGGCTTTTTAAATATTTGAATGCAACGTACAATGAATCCGCATACATGTATCTGATGAATTTTTTTTTTCAAAATTTTACGACATTTTGGCGCCCTCTGCCGGCACTTTCTCCACTAGAAAACTGTCTGCCAACAATTTTCCGCGTTTGTTAAGGATAAGTAAAAGCCGTTTTCGTAATTATAATCCATGTAGCTTGTAAAAATTTTTATACCGAAATTTTATATATTCACCCCCGCCCCTGCTTTAAGCCACTGGATTACGCTGGCAGACCAGACGATTTGGACTAAATGTGTTTTATGCAATTTTCCCTGACTATTTCTTAAAATTCCCTGACCAAAGTGAAACTCCCCGACACTCCCCAGTTTTCTAGAAAAGTGGCCACCCTGTCTCAACCATGAAATGCTTTTAGCAAAACTGCATTATTCAGGCTCGGCATCAAATACTATAACGTAGTTTCGTAGCTACTTGTTACAGAGAATGCAAAAAGTTAAAGTAAATGTAGGATAGTTTAGTTGTCAATTCGGGAGTACCTCAGAACTCAATACGGAGACCAATACCCGTCAGAATAGTGTCAAAACTGTGAATATAAAGGGAGGTTATGTTCTATTTTATTATGCCATTGCAAGCTTATTAGAAGTTGACATGAGGGACGCGATATCTTGCATGTGAACAATGCCTAATTCATTAAATGGACGGATTGATGGGAATGTATCATGGGACTCAAAGTAATCGTTTGACCAATCAAATGATTTCAACTGGTTGGTACATCATATTAAGAGTTTGAATTTCTTCTAATCTTTTACGAGCTTCCTCTGGTTTAAGAAAAATCACCCAAAGATGCTAGATTAATAATACAAAAGGCAGTTTCACAGAATTCCTCCTTCTACTTTGGTTAAATAATTCTGGTATCTAGTCAGTAAAGCTGCAGAGTGGTTGCAATTAATTCGTATGCGCTCTTCCTGTAAGAATCCCAATAAAGACAACCTGATGTTGTAGTTCTAGCATAAAGGACCATCTTTTATATGTAATTTGGCTTTCACTGCCGGGAGCTGAAACTTTGTACAGTGGTAGTTTATTACATGTCGATCAAACGTCTCTAAGGGCACAAAAAATTTTAATGACAGAGTTTCGACATACTGGCCAAAGGTTTAACAATTTTTTCAACTAAAAATAATTTTTATCTGTAAAACGGATTCTCAAATGAAAAAAATGTATTCTTCATTTCAGAATAATGTGTTGTACTAGTTTGAATATATCTAATAAATTTGTTTTCCTTTGCCTAAATTTTTATTCATGAAATAATCATGACGATTACCATTTGTGATATAATTTCGTCTGGTAAAATTCAATGATTATTCTACTCGAATTTGTTGCTTTGGCAATTTCTGGCTTTTGACATTGACAAAAATAACTCGCCTGATGGTTCGTTATTTTTATCTGTCAAATTGCCAAGCAACAAACTCTCTTAATAATCACTAAATTTTGCCGACAAAATTATATCACTTATGATATTATATAATATGATAAAATTGTTAAATTATGACTTTCTTTGGCCAATATCTCGAAACTGTCATTAAAATTTTTTGTGCCCGTGGAGACATTTAATCGACATGTCATAAACTTAGTGGAGTGCCGTTAGATTTATACCTAGGAACCCGGTTCCTATGAATCAACTTTAATGAAACTTTTTGCATTGTGTTGCTAAAACCTAATACTAAAATGTTTACGGATTAGAAATTGACGTTTTTTTTTTATTTAAAAGTTTATCGAGATCTACAAATTCTTTGAAAAAATACTCAATTCACATAAGTTTTAATAGTTTTTGTTCTGAAGACAAAAAAATCGTACCTGAGTAGTATTGTAGGCTTGTGATTACAAATTTAAGGTAAAAAATTACAAATTCTATAATTCATTTTGAATTTGTAATTTTAAAACGTATAAGAATAGAATAGAATAGAAAAAATGTTTATTGTGTAATATACAATATACAAATTATACTTACACAAAAAGGTGGTGTTCGTAAACACGTTCTTCCACACCACCTGCCATAAAAACATACAAAATACCATGCCTAATAAAAACCCTTATCAACTAATGTGCAAAAAATATTAGCTAACTTCTAATGATTTGTATTGCTTAATTGTTCGCCACAAAGCAGTCTTTTTAAATGTTTCTTAAAACTTAAACAGATCTATCTAGATGTGAGGACTCATATGCTGGGTTATTTAAGAACTGTACTGCTACATATGCAAAACAACATTCAAATTTAGTGGTCCTATGCTGCGGAATTTCATAATTCGTTTGGTTTCTAAGTTGCAACGTATGTGAATTGAGTATTTTTTCAAAGAATTTGTAGATCTCGATAAACTCTTAAATAAAAAAAAAGCGTCAATTTCTAATCCACAAACATTTTAGTATTAGGTTTTAGCAACACAATGCAAAAAGTTTCATTAAAGTTGATTCATAGGAACTGGATTCCAATGTTTTTTAGTTTTCATGCCTAACGGCACTCCACAACCTACCACCGTGCTAAGTTTCAGCTCCCGGGAGTGAAAGCCAAATTACATATAAAAGGTGCGGGGGGTCCTTTACCTTTGTAAAAGTTATTTTGTCATTTTAAGTTAATTTTGACTAAAAAAAATTACAATGTTAAAAACGAATCAATATGAAAAGATCAAACAAATAGAATTTTTTAGTTTACAGTGCGCGATATATTTAAGCTTTTGATTTTAGCAAAACTTTTATTTTTCTTTGGCAAAAAATCACACAATATTCGTTTTTCTGCTTGTTATTATTGGATTATATTTATCATTACATATTAGCTCAAAATAATATGCGCTTATAAATTTTGTAAAAAACTAATGAATAATTGTAAAAAAAAAACTAATGAATAATAGTATACCTGTAAAGGAGTCGTAATCAATCTGTGAATTTTGAAGTTTCCATAGGTCATCACTTTGTAACACCGGACTCTCTGGTTCCCTTGGATATTCATATATGCAGTGATACTTTTGTTTTTTAAACCAGACACCTTTAGTCTTTTTCTGAAAATAAATATTAAAGCATATTTTAATAAAACTTTTCCAAAAAATGCTTTCCATAAAATATGAACTGTTAGGAATTTGTTTCATATTTTAGCAGTGCCTTCTAGGGATATTTTGTAACTACGATTTATGTTTGCATTTTACTCTCGACGACGGTACTTTAAGAAAAGGGGGGAGGGACCAATGACCCTGAGCTCAATACACACAGCAGGCTGATCCGCGACTCGGTAAATGTGATCATTTGCTTTTATGGATTAGCAAGAAAAATTTAATTTGCACTGATTAATTTTATATTTCACCAACTAGAAAGCTTAAAAAATATTTATTCAATCAACTTTTACTACAAAACTTGAGAAAATTTAAATATTTTATTTAGTTTTGAACTAAGTAAGTGCAGTAAATACATTTTTTTGATCATCACATTTTTAACACTCTGTTACAAATTGGGAATAGGCTTGTTGCACGTGGCGTATATTTTAAATTAATTTAAATATATTAATGTAGTGTTACTAAACATAAGCAATTATCAAATCTGTTTTCATAATTTCTAACTGGAAAGTATTTAAATCAACGACTAATATCCGGGAGAAGGGGCAAATCTGAGACAACACTCATATTGGGCTAGAATGTCATGTAACAGAAAACAGTGACAACAGTTTATCTCTGCGAGTGCAATGGCTCGGACATATAATGGAGCGAAATCGACCTAGGAATGTGTCGTTTATTTTTTTTTATGTAGAACCAGAGGAGACCTTGTAGATCTTGAAGAGTAGGTTATCTAGGATCTGTAATGGGCAATTACATACAATTTACAACGATATTTTTCTGTGGTACAGGACTTTTTTATTTCGAAAAAACTTTAGAAATTGACTGTTTAGAAGATTTGTGTTTTTCTAAATTTACATTGCCATATCTTGAAATCTAATTGAGCTATCGATCTGGTTTTTTTTAAAAAACTTCTCCTGTATCTTGTCTTCAATTGTCTCGGAGCACGTATATGAAAATTTTCAAAAAAAACAAAGTTTGTCGCTTAGTCAAAATATGAGTACATTTTTAACGAGGTAATAGTCAAGTAATAAGTTCTTTTCACTGCGCAATTACTTTCCAATGCCGTTACAACCATGCAGCACTTTTTGGACCGTCACGTATTTATACGCCCATAGCAGTGTATGGTAGTATTTTCATGAAAAAAAAAAAAAGATAATTTCAATCATTTTATAGGTGTTTATTAATTTTTGCAAAACATTTTTTCAGTTTAGATTAAGTTAGAAATAGATATTAACCTAAATAATAATACAAATAAAAAAATGTCAGAACAACTAAAATATAAAGGCAAGTTTTTTTTAAAAAGTGCCCTAAAAAACAATTAAGACTTAAAAAAGGTATTAGAAATAATAAATCTAACTTTTCAACCGAATGCCAAGATCATGTTTGTGAAAGAAATCATATGATTAATGTAAAGGAGCTTGGTAAAAATCTAAAATGTTTAGAATGCTCATTAATTCTTTGGAAGACATAAAAAATGAAATCATTGTGGTTTACTTTCAATTTGGAATGTTTTTTGTAAAAATTGCTCATTCGTTTCGGTTGTAAATACTGGAAAAATGCACGAAGTAAACGAATATACACAAAATTCTGCAACTCCAAAAACAAATAAAACAATACAATACAATGATATTATCTACTACAATTAATTTTATACTTTTTAAAAATGTAAATATTCATGCCACCTTTGCAAATCAATTTCAACAGCTGCTTTATTTATACATAAAAAGGACCCCGCTTAGATTTTATGGGAAGTGGCCCCCGGTGAAATTGGCTGAATTTTCAATATGTTGTAGATTTCGACTTTCTGATCAAAAGCTCTCATGGGCCCAACTCGATCCTATGACTAGTTTCCGAGATACAACCATAAATTCTTCTAAAATTCTGTATCTTGTCGAAGTTTTAATTTATTGATGGGGTATTAAAGGTCAAAGGAACAATTTCCAAAAGTTTTTCAATTCAAGTTTTTTGATCAAGAAGACGCATACTTTAAGTAAAAAATGTTTTAGCCAATTTGACCGAATATTTTTTTCACTTGTTATTTTTATATAGATTTCCCTTCCCGGTGCCTTCGCCAACATTTTTCAAACTTTAATTTTTTTCTACGCTATTCTTATTAAAACAACAAATGTTTTTAGTGCAAAATATTATAAAAGGCTATTAGAACGCATCACAATATAAAACTAGAATGGGCTAAAGCCCATTCTATCTCCTGCGGAGATGAGTGCTTGGCACTCAATTTGAGTGCTTCGCGCTCAATTTCACGTTTCATTATGAAAATTTGTAATTTTTCCGTATAATTGAAATTTCTTTAAAATTAGGCATATTTCCGAAAATTTAACATTTTTTAATAATTAAAATTTTTTTTTTGACAAATTTGACATTTTTTTAAAAAAATTTGACATTTTTAGAAATTTTAAATTGCTTTAAAAAGACATTTCTTCGAAATTTTACACTTTTTAAAAAAATTTATTTTTTGTGACGTGGGTGTATTTTTGGTTCATGCGAATTTCGTTTTTTCTTTAATAGTGCCACCTACATTTCAAATATAATAATAATAATAATAATAATATGTAACGGTATATTTTTCCCGCACCAATAAAGGATACATTTTGGACTTTAAATTTATTAAGGAAAAAAAATATAAAAGTAATTCCGCATTCTTTAATGTGTCTGTACACTCAACGCTTTAAATATCTTATCCATGCCCTAAACAAGCTTAGATATAATATTCTTGCGTAACTCTTGGCTGTTAGGTCCTATGACCGCAAACACCTAAAAAAAAAAAAAAAAAAAAAAATGGAAAAGGATGTTAAGAAATCGGTAAGTCTCATGTAAATAATGTAAATAATATAGGCAATGTCGGCTTGGATATGTAAATAGACGAAGTTAGATAAGTGAGTATCCAACACCGAAAATTTATTGTTCAATTAGGTGTGATTGTTTTGTAAAGTTACGTACCTTTTCCCCATTCGGCTATTTCTTCTCGGAATCTCGGGTGGCTTGTTAAACTCTTGTCTCAGGGTTTATTTGATAGTCGTGTAGGGTCTAGTAATTGTTCTTTTTGCAGAGAACGTCATCTTTGCATGATTTTCTCCGCCGGCGTTAAAATATTCTTACGAATTTGGGGTTAAAATTTGTCAAGAATTTTAAGGTAAAGTCTAACTACCTTTGGCGTTTTCCACAAAGAGAACCTATTGTTTTGTCTGCGAATTTGGGCCACTTGAATCGTGTATTTCTCGTGAATATTAGGAACGACTTATGAAAATTCTGTTGGCCGTGTTTGTTTACTTTTCGGCGGTTTAACTGTCATTAATGCCGCACGAAACTACGCGAAAGCTAAGACATACTTACCTGATTCTTCGTAGTTCTGGAAGTTGAGATTTTCTCTGTTAATTGTTAGCAAGTCATGCAATTTACTGTTAAGGATGTTTATAGTGGGTATTCGACTCGAATTAATAATTAATGTAATTTTTGGTTGTAAAATTAAAATAATTTGAACGATTATCGCGGAGCCATCTATGGTAGATTGCCTCAACTTCGACGTCCTTTGTTCTCGTGAAATCCAGAGACCTACGTTCCTCAGCACAATTAATACAATGCCATGATTAAAAGTGTATAAATAATTAGTTATGGACTTTCCATTGTCTTATAAATTCCTCAGGAGAACTTCTCAAGTCAATTTTGAATTTTCCGAGTTTCCATTATATTTTCGTTAATTTCAGCAGAACGACCTCTGGTGAGGTACCTGCGAATATGTTTGTTGATCATGAATTGTACGGTTTTTTTGAATATTTTTTTTTGGGAATGGGACGGCTTCACAGCAGTCATCTTTCAGTATTAGGCGTGTTAGCATAAAGAAGGAAATTGATCTGCGATCATCCGTTTAGGGATTTATTCTTGTGCTATTTTTAAAGTGATTTTCGATGTGTTTTACTATGAGTTTTGGTATTTTGCTAATAGTCTGGAGAAAATCGCCCCGTTTTTGGGATTAATCATCGCCGATACTGTAACTATCCATACACCACGTGAAATATTCAAGGAGGTATTGCTGAATTCTATTGGTGGTTTTGTTGGAGATAAGAAAAACCCTTTGAAAAAAAAAGGTAATATTTCCTATTTAAATAATTTGATTGTAATATGGTATTTTTCGTAAGATATTCTATGTATGTGTCTGTCCAACCTCTTATTTTTTTCGGCAAGTGCCTAATGCAGTGTGGTTTATTCAGGGTTTTCTTTCTGGGCTATTAATTTGGAAGGGACCGTCCCTGTGTCGGAGGCTATTTTGCTTGAGGCTATTTCGAGGAAAAACCGCCCCTGTGCCGCATCTGTTAGCTGTCGCCTGGACCTTTCGTCTCCGCCTATAGCAGGCCGATGTCATTTGTTGGAGTAGTCGCTGATGTCCGCACTGTACCTGGGAGCCTTCGGGATAGACACGACCTAACCAGTTGCAGGGAGGTGGAAGCCACGACACGCAAGTTTTTCTAAACCATTATGTCTACTTATTTTCTTTTCAAAGAATTAGTCCTATAACACAAACATAATTGAATTTGACCGACCATTGAGCGGGTCTTATTAGCCTAGGACCCTTACAGTCATTTTTTTGTGCGACTCGTATAGACCAGGCTAACTATTGGCAAGGGGAGTTTTTTTTATTTATTACTAATTCAAATAGGTGGGGTTTGACTAAGTGATTAAAAAGAAAAAAAAATTAATTAAGGACTATTTCTAGTGACTAGGGCATTTCTTTTTTTTGTCATTGTTTTTTTGATAATCTCATTTCCGGTGCTAGACCTTATATAGATATTTTGAGGGCAAAAACGGTTGCCTAGTGCTTACATGTACATTTTGTTTTAATGAAAAAAAGAGGTTATTATTTTTCTTTGTTCATAATATTCTTATGAGTTTGAGATCATTCTTTTTTAATTACTTGCTGATGTGAGCCGAGATATAGCTATGTCGCGGACGCCAACCAAATTATAAAATCTGAATTACCTGATGAATAACCACACATATTGAAATGTACATACAACTGTTTATTATGTCAAATGTTGAGTATTCGATTTAGTGTTTAATTAAAGAAACCTATAGATTAAAGGGATTTTTTTTTAGTATAGAATTTATTTTTACGTGTGTCACCTGACACCTCCTACTGAAATATAATTTATATCATCATTTCGGGGTTTACAGGGTGATATTTGTACTTATTCTAACAAACGTCTTGCAATCGTTTGAATTCATTAATGACACGATCTGGTTTAAACCTCGTGGCGCCCTCTTATTTTAAAATCTTGTGTACCCAGCCCATCTCCACTGTAGCTGGCGGCAACCAGAGTACTGTCACGAAGGAGGAAAGTCACATATAGAGTTCGAACGCTTTGGCACACTTATTTGTGTCTAGATTTTTTTTGAGGTTTAATTATTTTTTTTTGCTAACTTCACTTTTGATTTAGTGAGGCTTTGGGAGGGTGTCATTTTGGCGCCCAACGTGGGGCCATAACGATTAAAATTGAAATGGGTTTTGCCTTGACGATACATATTTGCATTGAGACTTACAGAGCGAGTTAGTTTAGGCCGATAAGAATTTTTTTTTGGTCGACCATATAGCTATTCTAAGATATTTTTATTACATTCCTAAGTACTTAGTAGGGATAATATCAACTAAAAAACTAAATATTTAAAATCTTAATAAAAAGATAAAGAAAAAAGTATATTTAATCATGGCGAGGAAAATGCAAGTCAATCGTTTGGACAAGGATGAACTCGAATATGAATTGTCAGTCCGAGGCATTGGGTTGGGGGTCTGTGAAGACATGCGACGTAGGTTGACTTCGGCACTACGATTGGAACGCGATGGAGAGAGCCTGCGGTATCCGAAATACCCATATAGTTTTGAGCAAGATGTGGATGCTGTTCAGGCAAAATTAGATGGGATGGTACCACTGGTAGACAGTTTCAACAATGCACGCAGTAGTGGTGAAGCACAAAAGTTACAGACCAAACTTGCTCATGTATTGGGAAGGCTAGATAACATGGAAACCGAGGACGATGAGGAGCGAAAAAAGAAGTCAGATTTATTGGCTCTGGCGTTGACGCTCATGGAGAAACTCGATGCTAAGATCGAAGATTTTGAAAAGAAACCTGCTCAAGCTGTACCAGCGAGACTAAATTTATTGGAAAGTCAAGTTGGAGCTAGCACATTTCAACAAGGAATTTTGAATGCGTCGGGGTCATCTGCAATTGCACCTGTCGGAGACCCGGTGACTGGAGCTGCCACTGGAGCTATCGGTAAAATGATACCACCACACAAGTGGGACCTAAAAAAATTTTCAGGAGATACCAGAGGTCTGTCCGCTAATGCGTTCTTTGAGCGCGTAGAAGAGCTTCGGTTAGCTAGAAACGTGACAAAGGATACCCTTTTGGATTCGGGCATTGATTTATTTGTGGACAAAGCCTACCAATTTTATAAAGACTGTCGTACTCGAGTAAGTAAGTGGGACGAATTGGTAGAAGAATTTAGAGCGGAGTACCTCTCTGCTAACCATAACGACACTTTATTTGAAGAACTGCAAAAGAGGACCCAACACTCTTCTGAAACGATAGGAGTTTACCTTGCTGTCATGTCCAGTTATTTTAACCGGTTGGGTTGTCCCATATCTGAGGATGCTAAGCTCCATATTATATTGAAAAATCTTCACCCATTTTATCAGGATCGACTTAGGGATCCCTTACCAACTACAATGGCAGAATTGCGTTCTGTGTGTCGCCGTATGGAAGCGAGAAGAGATATAATGAACAGTTACGTAGAACCTTCTGTTCGACAGGGACATGTTGTCGAAAAGGACTTGGCATTTGTTGAGGTAACTGAAGAATTGAGTTCCTTAGAAGTTAGTCCTAAGCAAGTAGGAGGAAATGGCAAGGAAATCGTCTGCTTTAAGTGCAAAATGCCTGGACATAGAGCCATAGGTTGCGCTAGGCCTGGTAATAAATTCTGCTTTAAATGTAACAAGGAAGGTTATACGGTTAGGAATTGTCCGGACTGTGCGAAACAGGGAAACGGAGTAAGACGCACTTAGGAGGTCGAGGTAAGTGTGTTGAGTCTCCACCCTCGACCAACAAATTTCAACCGGTCTTGGATTATATCCTAGACCACGCACACAATGATGAACGGCCTTACCTAAAGGTAAATGTATTTGGGCGAAAGTTATTAGGTCTCCTTGATTCGGGAGCTTCTTCGACCATTTTAGGAAGTAAAGGATGGCAGCTGCTCAGGGAATTGGACCTCAAATTGGATGTTTCCAAGAAAGTCAAATGTACTGTAGCGAATGGCCAATCCTGTGAGAGTATCGGCTAGTGTGAGATACCCATAAGTATTCGAGATCGCTTGAAACTCATTAAAGTTCTAGTTGTTTTGGAACTCCCACACACTCTAATATTAGGAACGAATTTTTGGAAAAGTATGGGCATCGTACCTGATTTGAGACATGGTGAGTGGTATTTTTCCGAAGAACCAGCCACCATTGATGCCGTGGACCACCTTAGAAGTCAGACTGTTCTTTCTAAGTTAGAAGAGGATCGTCTGAAGGCGCTCATTGAGCGAAACATAAGTTTGATGGGAAATCAGCTGGGTTGTACGGACGTAGCCGAACACGTGATAGTTACCAAAGCACCCCCCATCAAGCAAAGGTATTATCCAGTGTCCCCTGTAGTCCAGGAGATAATTGATCGTGAGTTAGAGACTATGTTGAACGATGGTATTATCGAGAGGTCAACTAGTGCTTGGTCGTCTCCAATCCTGCTTGTGAAGAAAAAGGATGGAGGATATCGTTTCTGCGTTGACTATAGAAAGTTAAACGCAGTCACGGAAAGAGACAGTTATCCCCTCCCATACATTTCGCACACGCTTGACAAGCTCAGGGATGCTCATTATTTGTCTTCACTAGACATAAAATCGGCGTATTGGCAAGTTCCAGTAGCAGAAGCCTCGAGGCCTTACACTGCTTTTACAGTGCCGGGAAGAGGGCTTTACCAATTCAAGCGGATGCCGTTTGGCCTCCATAATGCACCCGCCACTTGGCAGCGTCTAATAGACAGCGTACTTGGACCCGACCTTGAACCTCACGTGTTTGTGTATTTAGATGACGTAGTTATAGTTACACAAACATTTGAAGAGCATCTTCGTATTTTAGACGAAGTGTTTCGTAGGCTGAGGGAAGCAAAACTGACTGTTAGTTTCGATAAGTGCCAGCTCTGCAGACCCGAAATGAAATATTTGGGATACGTCGTAGATAGGAACGGACTGCATGTGGACCCAGAAAAAGTTAAGGCTATGCTTGACTTGCCTGTTCCAACTACGATCAAAGAAGTTAGAAGGATTGTAGGCACATTCTCCTGGTACAGGAGATTTATCCCTGACTTTGCCTCAGTAATATCGCCCATTACTTCTCTTTTGAAGAAGTCAAGAAAGTTTTGTTGGACTTCGGAGTGTGGCGCAGCGTTTAAGAAAATTAGAGAGTTGCTCATCACAGCTCCAGTGTTGAGTTGCCCGGACTATAGCCTACCCTTTGTGGTTCAGGCGGATGCATCGGCATATGGGATAGGCAGTGTTCTAGTTCAACCCCATCCGGAAGGAGAACGAGTAATCTGTTATCTCAGTAGATCGCTAACCAAGCAGGAAAGGAAATTTTCAACCACCGAAAGAGAATGTCTTGCAGTACTGTATTCCGTGGAAAAGTTGAGGCCGTACCTCGAAATGGTTCCATTTACAGTGGTTACAGACCATTACTCCCTTGTCTGGCTGCAGAACTTAAAAGACCCTACGGGGAGACTGGCTCGATGGGCTGTACGGCTCCAACAGTACGACTTTAAAATTGTACACCGTAAAGGTAAAGAACATGTAGTTCCGGACACCTTGTCCCGAGCAGTACCGATCTTGGACTCGGTAGAAATAGGAAATTCAGGGTCCGAAGATAAATGGTATCAGAGTATGGTAACCAGGGTCAGTGAGACACCATTAAAGTATCCTCAGTGGAGAGTTTGCGACGGGATTTTATATAAGTATGTACGCCCTAGCTATGTTGAGTTAGCCGTACCTTCGGAATGCTGGAAACAGGTAGTACCCAAGAGTAAAAGAGTAGAGGTTATCTCCTCGGAACATGAACCAGCACTTGCTGGACATACAGGTGTCTTCAAAACATACCACCGGGTATGCGAAAAATACTATTGGCCAAAACTTCGAAGTGATGTGGCACGTTATGTTCGTAAGTGTCGTGTATGTGCCGCATATAAATCGGACCAATCCGGGCCAAAAGGTTTGATGACTGCTCAACCTCACATTTGCCGACCATGGGAAATGATTTCCACTGATCTGATGGGACCATTGCCTAGAACTACTCGTGGCCATGAGTATATCCTAGTCGTGACTGACGACTTCAGCAAATTTTCGCTAGTTTTTCCTTTAAGATCAGCAACAACTGCCATGATAACTAGGAAATTAGAGGAAGAAGTCTTCTTGGTGTATGGCGCGCCTAGGCTGCTGATTTGCGACAATGGGCCCCAGTTTAGGGCTAAGGAATTTGGAAAATTAGCTGACAATTATCACGTGAAGATCAGGTTTAATGCAAATTATCATCCACAAGCCAATCCGACGGAGAGGGTAAATAGGACGTTAAAAACTATGTTAGCCATGTATGTGTCAGATAACCATAGGACATGGGATGTTAGTTTGGCTAAAGTAGCATGTGCGACTCGTACGGCGAAACATGAATCTACAGGAGAGTCACCTTATTTTGTTAACTTTGGGAGGCGTATGGTACTGTGTGGAGAAGACTTTACTCGTAATGTTGTGCTTGGAGTAGATGATGGATATAAACCGGAGGAAAAATTAAGGCAGGAAGGATTTAGGAAGCTATTTGAGGACGTAAGACATCGGTTAGATAAGACAGCAAAGAGGAGTGAGAAAACTTATAATCTGCGAAGGAGAAGCGAAGAATTTGTACCGAAACAGTTGGTATGGAAAAAGAACTTCACCCTCTCGGATGCATCTCGGTTCTATACCCGCAAGTTGGCTCCTAAGTATATAGGACCTTTCCGCATTAAGAAGCGTGTTTCGCCGTGGACCTACGAATTGGTTGATGAAAAGGGTGAGACCAAGGGAATATGGAATGCAAAGGATCTAAAATCCGCTAGCGCTTTTGAAAATTTACCAGAGTAAATTTTCTTGACGCAAGGGGGGAATTTGTAACGGTATATTTTTCCCGCACCAATAAAGGATACATTTTGGACTCACTTTAAATTTATTAAGGAAAAAAAATATAAAAGTAATTCCGCATTCTTTAATGTGTCTGTTAGGCAATGTCGGCTTGGATACGTAAATAGACGAAGTTAGATAAGTGAGTATCCAACACCGAAAATTTATTGTTCAATTAGGTGTGATTGCTTTGTAAAGTTACGTACCTTTTCCCCATTCGGCTATTTCTTCTCGGAATCTCGGGTGGCTTGTTAAACTCTTGTCTCAGGGTTTATTTGATAGTCGTGTAGGGTCTAGTAATTGTTCTTTTTGCAGAGAACATCATCTTTGCATGATTTTCTCCGCCGGCGTTAAAATATTCCTACGAATTTGGGGTTAAAATTTGTCAAGAATTTTAAGGTAAAGTCTAACTACCTTTGGCGTTTTCCACAAAGAGAACCTATTGTTTTGTCTGCGAATTTGGGCCACTTGAATCGTGTATTTCTCGTGAATATTAGGAACGACTTATGAAAATTCTGTTGGCCGTGTTTGTTTACTTTTCGGCGGTTTAACTGTCATTAATGCCGCACGAAACTACGCGAAAGCTAAGACATACTTACCTGATTCTTCGTAGTTCTGGAAGTTGAGATTTTCTCTGTTAATTGTTAGCAAGTCATGCAATTTACTGTTAAGGATGTTTATAGTGGGTATTCGACTCGAATTAATAATTAATGTAATTTTTGGTTGTAAAATTAAAATAATTTGAACGATTATCGCGGAGCCATCTATGGTAGATTGCCTCAACTTCGACGTCCTTTGTTCTCGTGAAATCCAGAGACCTACGTTCCTCAGCACAATTAATACAATGCCATGATTAAAAGTGTATAAATAATTAGTTATGGACTTTCCATTGTCTTATAAATTCTTCAGGAGAACTTCTCAAGTCAATTTTGAATTTTCCGAGTTTCCATTATATTTTCGTTAATTTCAGCAGAACGACCTCTGGTGAGGTACCTGCGAATATGTTTGTTGATCATGAATTGTACGGTTTTTTTGAATATTTTTTTTTGGGAATGGGACGGCTTCACAGCAGTCATCTTTCAGTATTAGGCGTGTTAGCATAAAGAAGGAAATTGATCTGCGATCATCCGTTTAGGGATTTATTCTTGTGCTATTTTTAAAGTGATTTTCGATGTGTTTTACTATGAGTTTTGGTATTTTGCTAATAGTCTGGAGAAAATCGCCCCGTTTTTGGGATTAATCATCGCCGATACTGTAACTATCCATACACCACGTGAAATATTCAAGGAGGTATTGCTGAATTCTATTGGTGGTTTTGTTGGAGATAAGAAAAACCCTTTGAAAAAAAAAGGTAATATTTCCTATTTAAATAATTTGATTGTAATATGGTATTTTTCGTAAGATATTCTATGTATGTGTCTGTCCAACCTCTTATTTTTTTCGGCAAGTGCCTAATGCAGTGTGGTTTATTCAGGGTTTTCTTTCTGGGCTATTAATTTGGAAGGGACCGTCCCTGTGTCGGAGGCTATTTTGCTTGAGGCTATTTCGAGGAAAAACCGCCCCTGTGCCGCATCTGTTAGCTGTCGCCTGGACCTTTCGTCTCCGCCTATAGCAGGCCGATGTCATTTGTTGGAGTAGTCGCTGATGTCCGCACTGTACCTGGGAGCCTTCGGGATAGACACGACCTAACCAGTTGCAGGGAGGTGGAAGCCACGACACGCAAGTTTTTCTAAACCATTATGTCTACTTATTTTCTTTTCAAAGAATTAGTCCTATAACACAAACATAATTGAATTTGACCGACCATTGAGCGGGTCTTATTAGCCTAGGACCCTTACAGTCATTTTTTTGTGCGACTCGTATAGACCAGGCTAACTATTGGCAAGGGGAGTTTTTTTTATTTATTACTAATTCAAATAGGTGGGGTTTGACTAAGTGATTAAAAAGAAAAAAAAATTAATTAAGGACTATTTCTAGTGACTAGGGCATTTCTTTTTTTTGTCATTGTTTTTTTGATAATCTCATTTCCGGTGCTAGACCTTATATAGATATTTTGAGGGCAAAAACGGTTGCCTAGTGCTTACATGTACATTTTGTTTTAATGAAAAAAAGAGGTTATTATTTTTCTTTGTTCATAATATTCTTATGAGTTTGAGATCATTCTTTTTTAATTACTTGCTGATGTGAGCCGAGATATAGCTATGTCGCGGACGCCAACCAAATTATAAAATCTGAATTACCTGATGAATAACCACACATATTGAAATGTACATACAACTGTTTATTATGTCAAATGTTGAGTATTCGATTTAGTGTTTAATTAAAGAAACCTATAGATTAAAGGGATTTTTTTTTAGTATAGAATTTATTTTTACGTGTGTCACCTGACACCTCCTACTGAAATATAATTTATATCATCATTTCGGGGTTTACAGGGTGATATTTGTACTTATTCTAACAAACGTCTTGCAATCGTTTGAATTCATTAATGACACGATCTGGTTTAAACCTCGTGGCGCCCTCTTATTTTAAAATCTTGTGTACCCAGCCCATCTCCACTGTAGCTGGCGGCAACCAGAGTAGTGTCACGAAGGAGGAAAGTCACATATAGAGTTCGAACGCTTTGGCACACTTATTTGTGTCTAGATTTTTTTTGAGGTTTAATTATTTTTTTTTGCTAACTTCACTTTTGATTTAGTGAGGCTTTGGGAGGGTGTCAAATAATAATACCGTTTATTGTGCAAAAGGAAATACATACTTTACACAAAAGGATGAGGTTAGCAAAGCTTTCTTCCACCTCTCCTAAAAGATTTAAAGACTAAATATTCTAATATTAAATTATAAGTATAAAAATCAAATTTTAAAACCTTATAATGTAAATGAATTAATATAAATATACACATTAAAATATTAATATATAAAATACATATAAATATAAACGCCTATATGCTAGCTACAAATCAGTCTACAAATAACAGTTCCGAGAGGATGTCCTAATTATTTAACATTATCTTTAATTTACTTTTGAACTGAGGTAGGGGCAAATCTAAGTTGGATATAATTTTATTTAAGTACATTGGTGCTATATAAGAAAAACATCCTTCAAATTTGTTTGTATGATGTTGGGGAATTGTAAATGTATCTAGTCTTATATTTACATCATGTGTATTCGATCTTCTTTGAATCAAATTAAATAGATACTGGGGTGTTTTATTCTTAATTAATTTATACAAAAATATCGTGATTAGATATTGCATACGCTTTTCAACATTTAATTCATTTAATTCTCTGATATAGGGAGTCACATGAGCCATATATGGAATGCAACAAACAAAACGCATGCATGCATTCTGTACTCTTTGCAGCTTATTTTTATTATACTGTGGTAGAAAATTATAATAAACTGATGAACAATAATCTAATTGAGGATATATTAATGTTTTAACCAGTTTTAGTTTTATATTCTGATTTAATTGGTTTTTAAATGAATATAATGTTTTTAATTTATACATAGATGTTTTAAAGATATGTTCAATATGGTCATTAAATGATAAACTTCCATCCATAACTACACCAAGATTTTTTGCTGAGGCAACCCACTCAACATTTGCATTGTTGATATTCAAGTTATATTTTGTTTCAATCTCAAGTTTTTGCCGTTCTGGCCCTATACATATTGCTACTGTCTTATTGGGGTTTACACGCAATCCGTGCCGTTCAGAATAAGTAAGGATGTTCTGTAAATCCCTGTTTACATAGTCAATAGATGTTTGTATTTCCTTATATGGGAAAGATAAGTACATTTCGATATCATCTGCGTAGAGATGACTTTGACATCTTGATAGAGAGGCAGCTAAATCAAATATATATATAGAAAAAAGGATAGGTCCCAGAACACTACCTTGTGGAACTCCCGATGAGGTTTCTTTTGTTGAAGAGCATGTATGTGTATTAAGAAAAACCCTTTGATATCTGCCTTTAATATAATTACATAACCATTCAAGCGTTGCATTTTTAAAACCTATATATTTTAATTTTGCTGCAAGTAAATTAAAGTTAACTAGATCGAAAGCTTTACTCTGATCCAGTAACACTAAAATGGTACAGCAAGACTTATCTAGTGCTGTAGCGGCATCATTAACAACCTTTAATAATGCAGTGTTTGTTCCATGCTTTTCACGAAAGCCAGATTGAGTTTCGGGTAATATATTATTCATTACTAAATAGTCTTTTATTTGAATAGATATTATTTTTTCAAATAGTTTTTATAATGTCGGTAGTATGCATATGGGTCGTAAATCGTTATAGCTTAGTGGTATAGATATTTTTGGGATAGGTAAAACATTTGCAATTTTCCAAATGTCTGGAAAGACACCTTGTGTTATTGATTCATTAAAAATGTGCTTCAATATGTCCACACAGTAAGGTACAATAATTAGTAACATCTTTAAATTGATATTATCAACACCTAGAGCCTGGCTCTTTATAGTTTTTAATGCATTAAGTATATCGTCATTATCAATTTGTCTAAAAGTAAAACTGAGATTAGGATTTAGCTGATTATCGTTGTAAAAAGAGAGTAAATTGTCATCTACCGCGGAAGGACCTGCCACGTTCAAAAAATAATCATTAATTTCTTGAGGATTTAATAACTCGTTCGGAATATTATTTTTTACTGCACCAGATTGCGTACCAACTCCCCAATCAGTCAGTTTTTTCCATATCAATTTATTATTACCTTTATTTTTATTCAAAACAAATTGCATATATGCCTTCTTTTCTTGTTTTATTGCTTCATTCACTGTATTTCTCAAACTTACATAATATTCACGCGCTACCCTAGTTTTTGTTTTTAAGTATTTTGAATGAGCTTTATTTTTTGTTTTAATCATTTGTCTGATATTATATGTAATATAAGGACGGTACTGATATTTCTTCGTAAATGAGCATACAGGGGCATGGTTATCAAAGAGTGTTGTTATGTAGGTATTAAGTAACTCTACTTTATGATTAAGGTCCTGAATGTTATAAATGTTCTCCCAAGGAGTATTATACGTAGCATTAATAGCAAAACTATTGGAGTCAAAATTTTTATAATTACGATAATAAATGATTTCTGAACATACCTTTTCATCCTCAATGTTTATTTCACAAAAAGTCATCATATGATCTGTAATATTTAATAAATCCATAGTACCCCAATTAGTTACTGCAGTGTCGTTACTTATACAAATAATATCTATCAGTGACTCCGTATTACCAGTAATTCTAGTGGGATCTTTTATTATTTGACATAAATCAAAATTATTCAGAAATATATTAAATCTATTTGTATCTACAGAATTTAACTGTAAGAGATTAATATTGATATCACCCATAAGTATTACTGTGTTGGTCTCTAGATAAGCTTGCTCCATGACAATGCCAAGTTCATTTAAACTAATGTCTACATTTGTATTTGGGGGTCGATAAATTACACCTATAGCCACTTTTCGTCGTCTAATCGTCATTATTAAGCATAGTTGTTCCAAAACATTTTGCGAGGTAGAACTGAAAAGTTTCGTGAACCGATAGGAAGCCTTCAAATAAATTGCAACACCACCTCTTCTTCCATGGCGATCAGTTCTTATTACACTGTAATTCGGGATAGCCACAAATTTATCAGGATAGTCTGGCATTAACCAGGTTTCCGAAACACCTACTATAGAATAGTTATCTTGTAGAACAACTTCTTTAAAGCTGGCAAAACAATTATTCAGAGACCTTATATTTACATGACTTACTTTAATACTATTTATATCAGTATTACATGGTGGTGCAGCCTTATGAAATTTAATGTTTTTTGTATCTAATTCAGCTAATTTCTGGACATTAGAATGTGGACTTGGTGAGCAGGTGGGTGTTGTTACTTCTAAATGGCTTTGTCTAAAAAAGATGATGGTTGTCTAGGGTCAGGCGATTCTGGTATATTCCTTAGAAAACGTTGTCCTTTTCTAAAGTTAAACCTTTCATAGGCAATTTTTCGCGGCCAAAAACTTGAATTATAGATCTCATCCTGGAACTCAGGCTCAACTCCAACCATAAAAGACTGGTTATTGGGTCTAGTATTATTCATGTTTAATAATTTAACTTCAATATCGCGTTCAATATGGGTATGTTCTGGGGAATTTATAGGTTTCATGTGTGTTTTTATATAGTTCCTAATATCCTCAGCTCCGACATCATCTGGTACTCTAGTTACAAACAACCAAATTTTTCTGTTTTTCTCGATCTTTCCATGAAATTTTTGATCTCCATCGCCAGTACCTATATTAATTTTTCTTCTTCTCCTTTGGACAACTTGATATTCAGCTTCTATCTGGGTAGGTTTTAGTTGATCACTATCGTTAATTAGATTTTGGCTTATTGTGTCTGACATGACATGCTGCGAGTTATAGTTTTGAGTGCTGTTTTTATTTGTGTGATAATTTGACTGATTAATTGATTGTTGTGTTGATGATTTAGAGATGTTTTTATTACTTCTATTAAACTCTGTGTGCTTCCTAATGGTTTCTGCATATGATTTAGGTGTTCTACGTGACGAGTACATTTCGTCCCCTCTGAGATTGCGAGTATTGGAGACTCCATCTGCACTAACAGGTTTATCAACTCTCAATTCATATTCCCTCTCTAATGCTGGTGACAGGGAGGTTTTAGCATGCGAATGTGATGGTGGGATTTGAGATTTATCAAAATTGGTCAGAAGGTGAATCATTTCAATATTGCTTTCTCTAAGGGTTACGATCTCTGCCTTGGTATCTGATATGCCCTTGTTAAGGTCATTTTTTAGTGAATTTAAGAGAATTGTAAAATCCTTTTGGATTTTGGCAAGCCTATTGTTAAAGTTTTCTTCTAAATGCTTTATGCTATTAGGCATGTTAAATTCGCATACATCACACTTTAACTTTAGTGATCTTTTATTGAGTTGCATAACTCGTATTTCAGTCTGTCTAAGACCAGAGCATGCTTGACATAGTCGGGCATTACACTGATCGCACTTGATTTTTTTTCCCAGTTCATCGGTGGATAGTTCTATTTTACATTTTGCACATTCCATTTTTCCTTTTTTTGTTAACTTATTTCCATATTACTCTTCTCAAATTTAGATAGGTCACCCTGTATATTTAATGTTTACTGGATTAAACTCATAAAAGTCAGTACCATAACAAAAAGCTATGATTTTTTTTTGTTGTTTTTATATTTCAGCCACTATAAAAACTGATTGATAACACAAATATATCCACTTTAAAGATGCATTTTATGATGCAATGGTTCACTTAATATACAAACTTATCACATATAAATATTCTATGCTTCTTTATCTGTATGTTAGTGTAAAATACAACTAAATTAACAGAATATTTCCACTATAAATTGTCACTTTATTGGACTAACAACCAATTAACTCAACTCATATCTTCCTATATGAAGTCAGTATCTCTGCCCGTTTGTGCGTAGTAATAATTTTTCTTTTTTGTGACATAGGTGTATCTTTGATTCACTCGAATTTCGTTTTTTCTTCAATAGTGCCACCTACATTTCAAATATGAAGTCAGTATCTCTGCCCTTTCAAGCATAGTAAGAATTTTTCTTTTTTGTGACGTAGGTGTATTTTTGATTCACTCGGACTTCGTTTTTTCTTAGTGAAACCTACATTTAAAATATGAAGTCAATATCTCTATTCGTTCGTGCGTAGTAAGAGTTTTTCTTTTTTGTGACATAGGTGTATTTTTTATTCACTCGAATTTCGTTTTTTTTTTCAATAGTGCACATATATTTCAAATATGAAGTCAGTATCTCTATCGGTTCATGTGTAGTAAGAGTTTTTCTTTTTTGTGACGTAGGTGTATTTTTGATTCACTTGGATTTCGTTTTTTCTTCAATAGTGCCACCTACATTTCAAATATGAAGTCAATATCTCTATCCGTTCGTGCGTAGTAAGAGTTTTTCTTTTTGTGATGTAGGTGTATTTTTGATTCACTCGAATTTCGTTTTTTTTTTCAATAGTGCCACATATATTTCAAATATGAAGTCAGTATCTCTATCCGTTCGTGCGTAGTAAGAGTTTTTCTTTTTTGTGACGTAGGTGTATTTTTCATTCACTCGGATTTCGTTTTTCTTCAATAGTGCCACCTGCATTTCAAATATGAAGTCAGTATCTCTATCCGTTCGTGCGTAGTAACAATTTTTCTTTTTGTGACGTAGGTGTATTTTTGATTCACTCGGATTTCGTTTTTTTTTTTTTTCAATAGTGCCATATATTTCAAATATGAAGTCAGTATCTCTAACACGGTTTTGAATTTGGGAACTAGTCTATATATCTCAATGTAGCGGTGGTGTATGTTTTGGTGAACAAATGCTCCTACAAATTGTTAACAAATTTGTTTTTAATAATTCTTATTTTAACTTTTCATAAGATTAATTTAATATAGAATGGATCATATTGCGAATCTACGCTGATTTCCAACAAATGCGATATTTTTTTTGGACTGTATCTAATCAAATATATAAATAAAACTTACCAATTTCATGTATGGTTCCAACCACTATTTTATTTTAATTTTAAATATCAGAAATAGGAAAGTATTCGAGGGGTAGGAAAGGAAATTTCTGATACTCTACTCTAAACTTAAGTTAAATTTAATTTCACTAATATTTATACGAAGTTTACACTAATTTTATTATCAAGACTAAAGGCCTGTCTGTGTTGGCTTTCAGCTCAAATCTATATGACTATTTTAGAAAACAAAAAAGCATTCTGGTTTTTATACATGATGAGAAACCCACAAATAATATTTTAAATTCAGTTACCCAGTGACATCTCTTGCTGACAAGAAATATCAAACAGTACCTACAAACTGTAGATTTCCCTAATTTTAAGAATGAATAATAATTAATAATAAATTAATAATAACTAGGCGTAAACACATTTTGTTTTAAGAATGAAATATTTTCTTCTAATTGTTGTTATCCATTAAAAAATGGTTCAATTATTTATTATTTGATTTATCCAATTTTATTTTTTAAACTGTTTATTATACTCTTCGCAAAAACGAAGAGTATATTGTATTTGATCGGCACATTTCTAAAATCGTAAATATCGCTCGTAGAGAAAAAATTTTCATATCATTGTGTTAGTGAACGAATTCTGAACAACTTTCAAAATGTCCGTCTGTCCGTCCGTCCGTCACGTTTCTTGTAAGCACGATAACTTAAGAAAGAAAAGTCCGATTGTATTGAAATTTAGAAAATAAGTTAGTGTTAGCTAGAGGAAGAACCCTATTGTTTTTGAAGAAAATCGATCAGTAAATAAAAAAGTTATTAATTATTTAATTTAAAAAAAAAAAATTTTTGTTAATTTTTGTGGCTTGTACTAAAATGGAAATCGCGAGATATTATTTCCATAACAAATTTTTTTTTGTGTATGAAGTTTATTAATATTTCTTAGAAGTGAAATATGTATGAATGTCGACAGATATATATTACAGACAATCAATTTTCCTAGCAACAGGTGGTGGTGCAGCGGCTAAAGCTTTTCGTTGCAATCCAAGGGTCCCGTGTTCGAATCCCGCAGGTTGGATCTTTTTTTCATTTTTTTTTCATACAATTTTTTTCACAACAAAGTTTATATCACAAAATTTAGGATGTTCAAAAACTAACATTATTTACAAGAAAACTGCGAAGAGTATCCTATAGAATGTGTAACAATTATATATAAAAAGCTCAGTAAAATGGCGAAGAGTACGTTTTTAGCTTGTTTTTATTTAGATTAGAAATAGAATAATATCAATGATCTATTTTAATGGAAATATATCGATCATTTTTTTTTTCATTTAAAATTGAAATTAATGATCCAAAAAAAATTTCTTGATTAATATATTTCAATTTTTAAAATATATATATACAATTATAATAATTTTCACAATAATTTCTTATGATCTTAAAAAATAATAAATTAAAATAATGAAAGTTTGTAATTTAAAAAAAATAAGTAATGTAAACCCAGGTAGCAGGGTGACGTCATTATGACGTCTTCTCAAGGTGATTTTTCGTCGCCGACGTCATTGTCCCAATAAATGACGTACCAGAGACGTGATATTTAAAACGTACTTTTGACGTCATCATGAAGACGTCAATTAATGCCGAAAAAACGACGTCATAATGATGGAATCTTGCTGCCTGGGAATATTTGTAATTGTCAATTTTTTTTAAATTAAGAAGTAAAATTATTTCAATTGTTAATGTCGAAAAAAAAATAATAATTTTTGCCATTGTAAATATTCATTTTTGCAAATAATTTTTACCTCTACATTACGGATTAGTTTATTAATTCAATCGAAAATTCGCAAAAAGAACATTTTTTTGCAACCTTGGTTAAAATACGCGAATTTCGACTAATTTAAAACGATGTTTGAAACAATTATTTTCAATACTCCAATAATTCGTCTGCAAAATTTTCTCGCAAAAAAAAGTTATATTGTGTACTTTATTTTTAATTTATATCAATAATGTCAAACAAATACTTCTAAATTTAGTAGAAATCAGCAAGTATTGACAGTAATAATAATTTCTTTCATTACAATTCAAAAATTAATTTTAAAAATATTTAGATCACGTAAACAAAATTTCACGTGTCTAATACCTATAACTAAAATGTACATAAAACGAAGCGTGTATAAGTATGTAGATTTCGCAAAACATGGAGAAAAAAATTCTTATCAATATTTACTTTTTTCCGATTAACGACAATTGTTGGCTAATCAATATTTAAACGGAACACTCTTATTATACCTGTCCACAATTAAGAATTTTGTTAACAATTTGTAGGAGCATTTATTCACCAAAACATTCACAACCGCTGCATTGAGATATAGGGCATCTGCATCTGCATCATGTAGCCAACATAACCTTAAATTTTAAGATTTTCAAGTTTATTCTCATTTTTAATGTTTGTATACGCATTTTTAGCTTGGAGCCGGTGGTACTGGCTCCAAGCAAATATTTAAAAATTCACATAAATAATTTTTCAATATTGTTGATTAATAGAAATAGACTGATAATTACAGGTTAGATTTCCAACCTAGAAAAAGAGGCCTATTTATTAGGACAAAGTGTTTAGAACTTCATAAACATTACACTGAACTAGATTTTAGTTGAAAATACGGGAACCAGGCAGAAATTTTAATAATAGTTGCGTAATATTCTTAAATCTTAAGAAACTCTTATTTTTGAGGTTAGTTGTGACGTCACGCGCGAATGTCCTTACTGCCGTCATAAGGTGAAAAGCCGCATCTAGATATTTGTCATAAATGAAATTCTAATAATATATGAGTACTCAAGAGTTCTGCGGTTAAAAATATTATTAAAAAATTCTAAGGTACAAAAACATAAGTGCATAAAAAGCAGCTACATGATTTTTTTTCATTAATATTTACTAGTTGGGAAAAATACAAACGCCTTTGTTACTGTCCTCGCCAACTGACAATTTACAGATAGGCTATTCTCCTTATGACTTATGACAGCAGTATAGATGTGACGCATGCGCGTCTTGTAGGAAACGCAGCAGCTATGAAACAATTTTATCTTTGTCGTACGCATTCTTTATTTCTTTTCAGTTATCGTGACGTTACAAGAGCAGTGTCTTACGTTTGGAAAAAAATTAAACAGGTAAATAAATTCATACCTGCTTGAAAATGATGGGTAAAAAAAAATTTCAAAAGCAAATGTTCGGTATATTAAATGATGAACAGAATGGTATAAAAAAAAATTCGTTTCACCGTTGCAAGTGGTTTTAATTGAAAATTAAAAAATTAAAATTTTTATAACTTTTCAGAACGCTATGATTTTTTAAATTTGTACATATCATCTCTTAACTTCTAACCACCCTAACTCTGTTAATTTTAATAATACCAAAAAAGTCAAGAGATCATTTTTATGTGCACTTCATGCTTTACAATTTTTATTTGAAACTTTTTTTACTAGCTTTTACACATTTTGAGTAATTTTGAAAAAACACTTTATTATAATTTTTTTCACCCCTTCCCGGGGGTTCAAAAAAAAATTCTTTCATTAATCGTGTTCTAATACATCAAAGTAACATATCAAAAATTCAAGTATTTACCTCAAAATTTTGATTTGTCGACTTATTTAATAGGGAAGATGCATGAAATTTTAAAATGCTTGAAAAAGTGATTTGCTCTTAATTTCCATTACGCAGAAAATGATTATAACAAAAGAAATTCAAAATAAAATTTATTTTCCGTAAAATTAATATCTAGATTATGCTGTAATTTGTAAACAAAACCATGTGACTGCAAACGGTTTCTTATTGGCGTGAAGTCAATGACGACATCCGTTATTCGGATAATTTGTCCAAAGTAGACGCAGTGTCCTAACCTCTCGTTGACGTCTGTCTACGAACAAATTTTGGAGAATCTTGAATGTAAAATTACCATATTTGTAGTGATACTCTTAGTTTTACATTTAGGCACAATGTAATATTTGTAATTCATAAGTCATAATAATGTTGTTCACTAGCTCATTAACCAAATAATAACACAATAACACCACAAACAAGAACTTGGTAAATTGACTGTAAACAATAAACAGTAAACTGACATTTGACAAACCCATCGAAATTGCTTTAGATATACGAAACTACAGAAGTATGTTTTTACGGAAAAATAAACTTCCGTTCACTATTCCGTCCTTGTCTGACAAGATCTGATTGGTTGAAGAAAACGTCCGATTGGCTTAACCGTCTGTACACAGACCAAGAAAAAGGATGGAATATAGTGCACGCAAGTTTCTCTCTCTGTGTCACTTTCTCTAGTCGAGTGTACCTTCAAGTTTGTTATTAACTTCGATGGACAAGTCATAACGGAAAACGTCACAGTTAATAGCGCCAAATAACTGCCGTTTTGAAATATCCAAATTCCTCACCGATGAAATTATTTATTTTCTCGCTGTATTAACATTCAAAAAATCGTAAATTTTACATTTTTATAACTTTTTTTTGATGCCGTATCGATTTTCATTATAAAAAAAAATCATGCAACTTCTCTATTGGACTACTGGGGCGGTGCCGGCAGTGAATGTGTTTAGTTATCTTCAATGTACAAATAGCTTGCCATTAATTGTTCTCAATAATGTAAGAATATTAATTTGATTTCCATGGTTTCGACATGACCTGACATGTCATAGTTTGAATTGTGTGATCGATTTCTTTGATGTTTTTGTTAAACGTTTCTTCATCAATCTGAAGTTTTGAATAGTTAAATTGAAATTTTTGATAACGAAGGTAGTTACTGAAATTTGATTTTGAATTAGATTCTCCAGTTGGTGTTCGTCGTTGTTTAATTTATTGATATAATCAGAATAGAATTGACCGTCTTCGGCATCTAAATTTCCGGTTATTGATTAAAAGATTGTGCCGAAACCGTTGAGTATTCTGCGCTTATATCGTTTTGTATCTAAAAAGATTTCGTCAAATTTCAATTTTATGGTTTTAGATATTTGTGTTAAGAGGTTTAGATCTGTTTTAACTTCACCCCTGAAAGTGGTCGTCTTCTGATCGGCGGCGTCCAGGGTCTTTAAGATAAGCTCTAACATTTTTTCATTTATTTTTGTCAAAGGTTGTCTTTAGGGAGGAAATATTTTTATATACTACTAGCACAAATCACAATTAGTCAAAATTTATTGACTTAAAAAACTTTTATAAATGCAATAGAACACCAATGATTAACTAACACCGTTCAGCATGTTATCCAAGAATAACAAACACTGAGACGAGACAGCTCGGGGTTTGGAGTTCAGGGTTGCCAGATCTAGAGATTTTTCCCAAATCTAGGAATTTTTCATGTTGATAAAGGGAGAAGAGAGCTTTTCAGATATTCGTTCTAATCTAGGGATTTTGGGAAAAATTATGAATGATGCAGGCTTGAAATTAAAATAAATAAAAAATGAATATATTGGTGCCGAATTAATATAAAATGACATATCACTTATCCACACAAGTTATTTATTTAATTATATTTAAAATTTGACCCCCTCAGATGAACTACGGGGTATTTTTTAGAGTACTTTGGGCAAAATCTCTTAGTTTGACCTATTTAAGCTGCCGACCAAGTTTCATGCTTTTAACACAATTTGCAGCGTTTTGGCCAGAATTGGCGTTAACCGCTAAGACTAAATAGCAGTTGCAGCCAGTGATGCAAAATTTCTAATTTCATTTTGAATGTTTCAATTTCAATTTGAAATTTCTGAAAGTTTCAATGTACCCTCATAAATTTCTGAAATATCTGAATTTTATGAAAGTTTCAGATTAATCTGAAAATTACAATGTTTATGAAACTTTCATGAAAGTTTCAGCCGCAAAATCTATATTTCCGTTACGTCAAACAAAATTTGAATTTCGTGCGCCTTTTTAGTTTGTTTTCAACCAATAAGGATTAAAGTTTGGTTTTGACATTTATTTAAGAGGTTAGGTTAGCTAAAAGTCACGGGAGAGAGAAGAAACGCCATTAAAAGTATTAAAAGTTAAAACCCATATTAATCAACAAAATGAAACCAAAAAGTGCTACTTGGAAATATTTTTCGTAATAATAACAATGTGACTTGTCGATTTTGAAATAAAACGTTTTTCAAAAATGGGATTTATTAGTCATTGTCATTATCTCTCGGAAGTTTAAAACATTACGAATGTTACACAGAACTTAAGATTCATCATTTCATGAAATTTCACTTAACTTACATAATGTTAGGAAATTATTTATTTAAATTTCATAAAACGAAAGTTTCATTGAAATTTCACGAAAGTTTCATGATACTTATGTTTAATTTTATATTTCAAAAATTTCATAAATTTCAGATGAATTTCGAAACTTTCACAAAAATGTTATTGAAATTTCACAAATTTTAAGTTTCATGAAGTTTTGCATCACTGATTACGAATGTTATACAGAACTTAAGTTTCATCATTTCATGAAATATTTCAATGAAATTTCACCTAACTTTCATAATATTAGGATATTATTAATTTAAATTTCATAAAATGAAAGTTTCATTGAACTTTCACGAAAGTTTCATGTTACTTATATTTAATTTTATATTTCAGAAATTTCATAAATTTCAGATGAGTTTCGAAACTTTCACAAAAATGTCATTGAAATTTCACAATTTTTAAGTTTCATAAAATTTTGCATCACTGGTTGCAGCCCCACCTTTATTTTACTTGGAAAAAAAAATTATTTTGTTTTGAAATAAATGTTTCATTACCATCTAAATGAGCCTGATTCACTATGAAAAATGTCCCAAACGACTTATTGTCTAAAATGTATTTTAAAAAAGTTATGACTATTTTTATATTCAAAAAAATTATATTGAAGTCAAAATCTCGAGAACCAGTGATTTTTCGAAAATTGTTCGTATCATAAAAGTAGGATCGAAAAATTTCTTTGCATTGCAACGCCATCTATACCTCAATGTATAAAATAACCATTTACTCAAAACTGAAGTCATTTATATATTCTAGTAGATACCTTTTACAGAAATCAAATATCGCTTTTGGTTATCGAGAAAATGGCGCCAGAAGTTTTAAGTGGGACACCCTGTATATATTATCACGCCCAAACTCATTCGTCACAATAAAAAATATAGAAAAAATAAAGCTCTTCAAAAAAATTCTTTCCTCATTGAGAACTGTTAAAAAGTATGTACACTTCATGATTATTATGGTTTAAGTTGTAGTAACGTGGATTCAAAAAAAAGTACATCTCAAATCATTTTAATTTCCTTGCTTGATGATTTTCTTATTAAATATATACAGGGTGTCCGGAAAGTAAAGGGACCCAGCTTAACTGTAGCTTTCTGAGGTCAAATGGAGCCGACTAAACTAAACATGTCCAAAAGTGCTTCCTTAAGGAGTTATAGGCCTTAAAACAATTTAAAACAATTTTTTATAAATTTTGTAATGGGTGTATTTCGGAAAAAAAATGACTAATCAAGCTGAAAATTGGTACACATATAATTAAGGGGAGTCCGAATATTGTGAGGATATAAGTATATCTGCATGTCATAGATGGCGCTGTCGGCATATTTTTTTGACACATTTTTTATCATAACTTCTTATTATTATTATTTTGGGTTCGCATGACTTAATATTATGATATAATAACTAATTTTACAAAAATAAGGTCCACTTGTTTCATGTCGATAAAATGCACCATCGCATTTATGTATTTCAGCGGATTCCAAGAGCTACCATGCAACATGATATTTGATCAAGTTAGTGTTTGTCAAATTTATATTACTGAACCAGTTTAGTGATAATTGTTGTTCTACTATGTAACGTGCATTTTCCTTGAAACTGACTATAAGCGTGTAGTATGCACGTTTGGTGATTCCGACTATAGATATTAGGCTCTGCGGTACAATGCAGAAGTTGTTTACGTCCTACGGTGAGGGGAAGAGAGCCCATGGCCGCTGAGATCATACTACCATATAAGATATAAGAGATTTTGATTGGTGACTGTTGATGCTTCTATGATGCTTTTGTAACCCCTACGGGGAAAACATATAAACAAAATTGATGAAGCGCCATATTAGATTTGATGGGGACCGAGCTAAAGAAGGAAATGATCTTATAGTGCCTTTTATGAGTTTGTAGTCAGAAAATTAGTATGAGATATTGCAAAATTTAGTGTAATCTCTAATGATTAATGTTGTTGACGTGTAATGTTTAAACTTCCTAATCAGTGGTGAATTCCAAGTAAATCTGTGTTTAAACAGCAATTTTCCGTATTACTGATGTCTGTCATAAGAAATTGCCTGATTATTTTCTCTGTTTTGTGTTAACGAACATAACAAATGTGTTTTGTGTTAAATTCTGTTTAATGAAGAACTATTCCTGTATGTATAGTGTTTGTGACCTAGAAGGCTGGTTATTGTAGGAATTATGCAGTATGTTGTAAAATCCCAGCCAGGCAGTAAGTGGTACAAGGGTGAGACGTTAGGTGGGTACTGGGCTCGACCTACACGAGATCACTGAAGTGCAGCAACGTCGCACGCAGTGAGGACTTGGATGGGTGATGGCTAGTGATCGGACCATCTAAGGGGCACCGCGCAACGAAACAGCGAAACAGTTGCTAGGGCAATACAGGGTGAGCACAATAAGCCCAGGAGGCTGCAGTGCCCTCAGAGTAGTATACAGGCAAGCCAGGGAGGAGGGGGCTTTAGTCAGTAAGAGTCTGACACTTCCAATTGGATGGATTGGAGCCCTCTTTTAAAAAAAAAAAAGTGGTACAAGGGAACAAAACTGTAAGTTCTTTTTTTTTTAAATTACCTTGTTAGAGTAGCCGAATGCTACATATATTACTGTGGACATTATCAGTTCGTGCCTAGAACAATTAAGTTCTCTATTAGTGTTCTTTCGTGGCAATATTCGTGCAGGAGAAACTTTCAGATAATTATCGCCTTATTGTGTAATTCTCCGATATTTAATTAGTGGTACGGACTAGTCTACCACTGTTAGGATTTCTTTCTAGCCTAGATAGGGTCCAGCAAGTGCATAATTTTCATGTTTATTATTGAAAGGCTTGTAATAAATACTCCATTACATTTGTTTGTAATAGAAGTTTAAGTCCATGTTTTATTTGTTTTGTTGCATTACCGATTCTGCTGTTAATTTGTAATGACATATTTTATGAACGTCCCGTGGAGTCAAGCTTGATTTACGGTATTTGTATTTATCTATATTAAGTTGTAAAGATTTTTTATATACACTGTACCACCATTCTAGTTAATATATTGTTTTTTTGCTATTAATTAGTATTGATTAAATTTCATCAACATAAAATAACCTGGATTTCCTTGTTTTTCTAGGTTATCAATAAATATATATAGGTAATTAATCTATATTCTTAAATAAGGTGGCGCTCAGTTTACCTCTAGAGATTATCTTTTGAGCACTACAAGTATTTATTTATATTGTTTGATGTTGTATTATAGAGAGCAACTAATAAGGTAAAACCGCTGCCCAAGGAATCACTACTTCCACATCCAAATTTTTTATCCAAGTCACTCACAACGAAAAAAATTTGTATGTGGAAATAATTGTTTATGGAACTTTAATAATATAATATTTGAAATCCTCTACCCCAAAAACCCATAAAACGATACCCCACATCGGTAGCGGGGTGGGGGTGGTGATGGGGGGTGGTAGTGGGGGTGGATGAAGTAAAAAAATATTTTGAAGTTTCTGGTTCTTGTACACACACTAAATCACAATTTTTGTTCATCCCCTTTAATAATGGGGTGGGGGTGGTAATGGGGGTGACTAATGCCAAAACTTTTTTTGGGACCTTAGCTTCTCTTGTATATACTAAATACCAATATTATGGACTCTGCTTGATTTACCTATTTTTCCCAAATTTACCCCAATTTACCCCCCAACCCTTCGACGGGAACAAGATGAAAATATAATCTAGTTCTAGATCTCGTTAAAGTACATATGTGTACCAAATTTCAAGTCAATATCTCAAACGGTTCCAAAGTAAACGTGCGCACAAAAAAAGTTACAGACAGACCGACAGACAGACCGACAGACAGACAGACCGACAGACAGAAAATTTTTTTTCGTTCAAACTTAAAATCTCGACGTTTTGTGACATCCTAAGCCTATTTGAACAATAAAAATTTTTAAAAATTTTTTTGTCGTTACTATACTTCCACTGGATGTGGAAGTAAAAGTAATGAGTAATCTGCCAGTCTGCTAATCACGTACCTACACCCAAGAGTTAAAATCTTAGGCTTGGGCAGTAACGTAGGTCACTAGAATCTATAGTGACTAACTATAACTAAGACATTAGCGATTGTGTTCTTCTATTGTGTAATATTTTCTTTCGTATTTTACCACATTTTGAGAAGGTGCCATGACACAATTTATTTTCAAACTCGGAAATGGCAGATATGATTGCGGTTTATTGACAAATGCAATTTAATGGAGGAGCTGTAGCGGGAAGGTACAGGGAACTGTATCAAAATCGTAGCCAGCCCAACAGAAAACTGTTCAAATTCTATTTCAACGGCAAAGAGAATATGGGACATTTCGAGTGAAGCACCATACAGGAAGACCAACTGCTCGAACCGCTGAAGAACAAGAGGATATTTTAGAGCGAGTAGCTGAAAGTCCTAATATTAGTGTACGACTTCTATCTACAGTTACTGGTGTACCCCGGACAAGCGTTCATAATATTCTTCAGACCCAGTTACTCTATCTGTACCACCATACAAAAGTACTTGAGTTGCTACCAAATGATTTACCACTTAGATTTAATTTTTGCAGGTGGTTACGTAACAAATAGAACAATGACCCAATGAACATTTTTTGGGCATGTGCTCTTCACTGATGAGGCAACTTTTACTTGCCGTGGCATCTTTAATACGCAGAATTCCCACACATGGAGTGAAGAAAATCCCCATATAACAAGAGTCAAACATTTTCAACATGAATTTTCCATTAATGTTTGGTGTGGTATTGTTGGTGATTACTTATTAGGACCTTACGAAATTCCTGCTTGTTTAAATGGCGAGTCATATTTAAATTTTTTGGAAAACATTTTGCCATCCTTGCTAGAAGACATCCCTTTAAATCTGCGGCCAAATCCATGGTTTATGCACGATGGCTCCCCTTTTCATTTTGAACAAAATGTGCGAAATTATTTAAATAACCAGTTTCCGCAACAGTGGATTGGACGTGGATCTGATCATATATGGCCACCACGAAACCCAGACCTTAATCCATTAGATTTTTTCATCTGGGGCCATATGAAGTCCAATGTGTACCAACTCTCAAGCCACATTTGAGACGAATTGTCACGAAAAATCGGAGAGGAAGGAAATAAAATTAGAAATAATAATAGATCATTTTTTCGTGTTAAACAAAATTGTACAAAATGATGTCAAAAATGTATTGATCAAAATGGTGGACATTTTGAGAACTTTATTTAAATTGCAAGTGTAATAAGAGATAAGTAGTACTATTTAAGACAAGTTGCATCTATAAAATCCAAAACTAAATATATATAGCAATCAAATAACCAAATCAAACCACTAACGATCTTATATATGAACTGTCAGAGCTACTTACTACATTATGATCAAGTAAACAACTTAATTTCAAGTAATAATCCTGACATCGTTTTATTGTCGGAAACACGTATCACCAATGATATAAGTGAACGAGAAATTTACATTGAGAACTATCAACTATATAATGAGCAGTCACAACCAAGATACAGTGGTGGAGTAATTGCCTATATTAGATGCCAGTACAATTGTGCTGTATATTTAAAGGAACATGTAGAGAAGAAGTGGTGGATCATTTTAGCTAAGGTAACAGTTGAGTTGGTACTTATTCCATCTACATTGGGGTTATATATAGGTCTCCATCTTCAAGTATGGTTGAATTCTTAGACTATTTGGAAAACATTTTGGAACGGGAAGCTCTAATGAGTCGATACTTCATTCTGACAGGGGACTTTAATATTGATGTCAAACAAAATTCATTTTTATGCTAGGAAAATCAAGACAATTATAGATAGGAATCAAAAAACTCAATTAGTTCATTTTGCTACAAGAACCACATTACATTCATCCACAACTATAGATTTAGTAATAACAAACAAAGAGCATGTTTCTGTACGAGCACTTGATACTAGAATTTCTGATCATAGTATAATAGAATGTAAGATGGAAATAGGTGTACAGAATAGAGATAGATCATTGAATAAGTTTCGAAGAAAGTGTGGAGCTGATCAGCTTGAAGCATTACAAAATGAGCTAATGAAGACAGACTGGAATTTAAATTGTAGTAATGTGAATAGGAGCTATGATGCATTTGTGGAAATATGTAATAATGCTATAGACATAACGTGTCCCATTGAAGAATTAAAAATAGCTAAAAATAACAAATGGTATGATAGTGAAGTAAAAATATTGAGTAAGGAACGTGACAAAAACTATAAAAGATTTCAATACACCAAGAATAAAGACGATTGGATTAAGTATACGACAGCTAGGAACAAACTAACTAACTTGTTGAAGAAAAAGAAGAGACTATATTACGAAGAAATGATTGACAGAAATAAAATGGATAGTAAGAAAATGTGGAAAACCTTAAAAGATGTTCTGAATGATAAACCTAAAACTGTTATACCTAAAACGATGGAATTTCCTGATGGCAGTATTACGAATGATGAAGAAAAGGCTAGAATGTTTAATAGATATTATGTAGAGAGCATTAGAGAAATTATTGAGAGTATACAGGGTGATAATATGGATAGAAATATAATAAGCTATACAGGACATAAATTGGATAAGTTTCATATGTTAACTATGCATGAGTTAAGTGAAATAATAAATGAGCTTAAATATACTAGTTGTGCTGATGAATATTTAAATATAAACATTTTAAAAAATATTGCAGAAGTGTGTGGACATGTAATACTGGACATAGTAAATACGTCTATGGGGTATGGTGTGGTACCTGACAATTTAAAAATGACAACCATTCTGCCTATACCAAAAATAAATAATACAAATAAAGTGGAAGAATTCCGTCCAATTAACATACCCTTAGCGATAGGTAAGGTCATTGAACGAGCTGTATATAATCAAGTAGCAAGTTACTTTGAGGTTAATAAACTATTATATAACATGCAGTCTGGGTTTCGAGCTAGTCATTCGTGTGAAACTGCACTCCAAGCCGTTATAACATCCTGGAAGGAAGCGATTGATGATGGGCAAATAGTGGTAGCAGTCTTTATAGATTTGAGGCGAGCATTTGAAACTGTGGATAGGGAGATATTGTTGGAAAAACTAATCGCTTATGGTGTTACTGATAAAGTGTTAAAGTGGTTTCAATCATTTCTAGAGGATCGAAAACAAAAAGTCAAGGTTAACGATGTTGTATCAAGTGAGGTAATAAACAATTATGGGGTTCCTCAAGGCAGTGTTCTTGGGCCTCTGTTATTCTTAGTGTATATTAATGATATATATCGAATACTGAAACACTCAAAAATATATCTGTTTGCTGATGATGCTTTACTGTCACTTCAAGGTACAGAGTATTTAAATATTATAGAAAAAATGAATGAAGATCTAGCTAGATTAGAACATTATCTTTGTACCAACAAATTAAAAATTAATATAAATAAATGCAAATCCATGGTGATTGGTAATAAAAATAAAATTAAAAACATTAATATTGATGGTGGTGCGATCATTATAAACAATGAAGTGATAGAATTTGTACCGGAATTTAAATACTTAGGTGTAATTATCGATTGTTCACTAAGCTTTACTAGTCATGTTGATTACCTTATAAAGAAAGTTTCAAAAAAAAGATATTTCTTAAGTAGAATTAGTAAAGATCTTTCATTATATGCAAGAAAAACTGTATATAATTTAATTATTTTACCGCATTTTATGTACTGTGCGACGATATTATTTTATGTCAATATTACGAAGTTACACGAGCTTCAAATTGAGCAAAATAAATGTCTAAGAGTCATATTAAGATGTAATAGGTATACACCAATATCAGTAATGTATGATACGTTAAGGCTCAACAATCTGAAAACTATATTGTATGTCCAATGTATGGTGTTTGTATATAAGATGATCCATAAACTTGTCCCTGATTATTTGAGTGGGGCAATACGTTTTGTTTCGGAGTTGCATGACTATGATACCAGGCAGAAAAAGGATTTATATGTGGTTCCTGTAAGAACATTAAGTGCACAAAAGTCCAACAAATGGTGCAATGATTGATTTTAATAAATTGCCCAAATATATAACTGATTGTGATACTTTAAATAAATTTAAAACGGTTTTGTATAAATTTATTAGTTACTCTGATATTAATTAACAAAATGTTGTAACTTTATTTAAGCATATGATTAATTTCAGTCTATATTTTACAAAACTTGTCTATTAACCATTGTAATTTGGTTGTAATAGTATTATTATACTAAATAAAGGTCTTATTATTATTATTATTATAGTAATTAAAAAATTCAGCTTTGATTTAAATAGTTATGTGGATCTGTTTCCGAAATATACCTAAAACAATACAAAATATTTTTTTATTTAAAAACGCATAATTTCATAAGGAAGCACTTTAGGACTAAGGTACGTTTGGTTTAGTCACTAAACTGGTTCAACAATATCAATTTGACAAACTTGATCGAATATCATGTTGCATGGTAGCTGTTGGAATGGGCTGAAATACAACGGTGTATTTTATCGACATGAAACAAGCAGACCTTATTTTTGTAAAATTTGTTATTATATCATAATATTAAGTCATACGAACCCAAAATAATAATAATAAAAAGTTATGAAAAGAAATGTGTCAAAAAAATATGCCGACAGCGCCATCTATGATATGTAGATATACTTTTACCCTCACAATATTCGGACTCCCCTAAATTATATGTGTACCAATTTTCAGCTTGATTAGTCATTTGTTTTCCGAAATATACCCATTATAAAATTCAAAAAAAAAATATTTTAAGGCTCTATAACTCCTTAAGGAAGCACTTTTGGACTAAGGTATGTTTAGTTTAATCAGCTCCATTTGACCTCAGAAAGCTACAGTTAAGCTGAGTCCCTTTACTTTCCAGACATCTTGTATATTGGAGGCTGTAACTTGCCGAGAAATTGACCCATTTGAAAAAATAAAACTATTTCGGAAAAAATGTATACTTTTCGAATGTTCAAACACAAAGTCGTTTACTTGTATGCATTTTTTTTGAAAATATGAATAATCAGATCATGATAAGAAATCGCGATTTCCACGATCTTATTTATTTATTTTGTTACAATATCCAACAGATATTGACTTAAGTCAAGTGATTGTGGCTTTATCCTTATAACTATGAAAATATCTTTGATTGTTTTGAATATAAATTCTGGAACTTTTCCAATACATTAACAAATGTATAAGGAATCCATTGGATATAGCTGAAATGTGGATAGGTGTACCTGTAATAAATACAATACAGTAAAGGCACGTAAAAATTCATGCGAGCGATTCAGCGGCTATGTGTGGTGTCTGTGTATGCGTTCATAATTATATATTTTCCCACCAGACTCACTATTTATCCTCTTAGTCACTAAGAAAAACGTTAAAAATGTATAATCAGAAAAAGAAAAAGCTTTATTTTACTCATTAGAACTGCTAAGAATTTTTAGAGGTTCCGTAGTATGCATTTAACCATGCGCTTCGCTGCGCAGAGTGACAAAGTTAATTCCCTATTTTTTCCCAGAAATACAGTGGCTTTAGCGATACATTTTATTGGGACATTTTTTTGTTCAGAAACATGTGGTCTATTCACCTGTATTTTTTGTTTTTTCTTACCCTGACTTAATTTAAAAATGTTGATAAAATGGATGAAAAAAAATTTTTTTTTTTTCACTTTCTTTTTTATGTTCTGCATCCGAGCGGAATGTAAACTTTTCAAGATATTATTCTATACACTTTCACGAACTCAAAAAAAAATTATTTGTTTGCAAGTTTTTGTAAGTTTCGATATAAAATATTCTGAGTCGTCTGGGCTAATATAGTTGTGCAATTTTTCACCGAAAATAACTTTGATTGGCTCGCATAAAATACGCAATGAATAAACAATTTTTGGCTGCAAGCAAAAATATAAATATATTAAAATAAATGAGTTTTACACAATTTTTCCTGACTATTTCATAAAATTCCCTGATTTTATGTTCAAATTTGTATAAATTCCCTGATTTTCCTGACCAAAATGAAATACATTTTTCGGTTTTTCAGAAAAGTGGCCACCCTATTGCAGACCAGACAAAAAATGGTTAATGAACAAAAATAAATGTCATTTGCACTATTTAACTGTAGACTAAACAAAACAAAAAAAAATGGCCAAAATGCTATTTAATTTGTTGTTCTACAAGAACATATGATTACTAAACTACTATTTGCTTATGGGAACAAATAAAGATGTTGTAGGACTAAAAAATGACTACTTAACCAACTAAATTTTATGTTCAAAGTGACAATAAAAATTGTATGGTGACAAAATTTGTTTCACTATTATTTTCTGGTTGATTTAACTATGAAACTAGATAGGCGCGATTTCATATGCTCTTTCTGGTTGAATTCATCTATCATTTTCGTTGAGTGTAGTAGAGATCAAAAAAAGCTATAACTTTTCTTTAAACAATTTTTCTCTATTGTCAATACTTTACATTCACGGCCACCAGAAAGGTGAAAGCGTTCTTCATTGTAGATTTTCGCAATTATATCTGTCCCTATTATTTCTATGTGGGAATTAGTTATTATTTATATTGTATATTATAAAATTTCCCAAATCTTTTGTTTTAACAATTTTACTTCCACATCCAGTAGAAGTATAGTAACAAAAAATTTTTTTAAAATTTTTATTGTTCAAATAGGCTTAAAATGCCATGAAACGTCGAGATTTTAAATTTGAGTGAAAAAAAATTCCTGTTGTCGGGCTGTAACTTTTTTTGTGCGCACATTTACTCTGAAACCGTTTGAGACATTGATTTGAAAATTGGTACACATATGTACTTTAATGAGATCTAGAATTAGATTATATTTTCATCTTGTTCCGTCGAAGGGTTGGGGGCAAATTGGGGTAAATTTGGGGTAAATAGGTAAATCAAGGGGGTAAGAGTCCATAAAATTGGTATTTAGTATATACAAGAGAAGCCAAGGCCCCAAAAAAAATTTGGCATTAGCCACCCCCATTACCACCCCCCACCCCATTATTAAAGGGGATGAAAAAAAATTGTGATTTAGTGTGTATACAAGAACCAGAAACCTCAAAATATTTTTTTACTTCATCCACCCCCACTACCACCCCTTATCACCACCCCCACCCCACTACCGATGTGGGGTATCATTTTATGGGTTTTTGGGTTAAAGGATTTCAAATATTATATTATTAAAGTTCCATAAACATTTATTTCCACATACAAATTTTTTTCATTGTGAGGGACTCTGGATGTGGAAGTAGTGATTCCTTGGACAGCGGTTTTTTTCCACAGTTAACTATTTTAAAATTACAGCAACTAGAAGACTGAAAAATGATGAAATTTTCATCTTGTATTTTGGGTCTTTTCATAGGAAAAGAAGTAGACTGTTCATGACTCAACATACACATACCATCTTTAAAACATTACAAGTATTTTAAAATATCCTACTATATCTGTGGGCGTTGAAAGATTATTTTCGGAGTATTCCTGGATTTTTTACAAGAGACGTCAAAGTTTGACAAGTGAACATTTAGAAGAACCCTTACGTATTAACTTTTATTATTGTGCAGCCATAAATGAATTGTTCTGGTGCCCTAAGTGTTGTATTGTGTATATTTCAATCTTTAGCATCACCACATTGACAAGGTTGTATCATTTTTGCACATGAAATACGTACAAAATATTAACGATCTTACTATTACTAACCCTGACTGCCCCTTATATTTGTAAAATTGCAACCCGAGATACGAGCTCTGCTCATAACTAGCACACAGAATACCAAATAACTGGTAATAATCTTTGATTTTTGAGAAAAACATTCGCCTGCTACAAATGCAAATGTGGTACCAAAATATGCGGAAAAAAATAAATATAATTTATTAGGCATTTTTTTATTGCAGTGATGTTTACGCAATATTTTATTCATAAAACCTGGCAGAGGAAAAGTTCAAACCAATGTTTACTCCACCCACCAATTTTATTAACGGCCTATTACTCGCAAATAGTGTCCCATATGGCTTATGGTTTGATAAACTGGGCCCGTGCCCCGTAAGCTAACAGAATTTTCGGATTACAGAGAAAAACTACCAGGGTAATTACCAATTGTGGAAATAGAGATGATGTAAGAGATAAATTTGTTGAATTGGGAATTTTAACATTTCCATGACTATACATTTTTCATTGCCTAATATATACTTATAAAAATATACACCAATACAAAAAACATGAGGATATTCACAAGTACAATACAAGGATAATTTAGTGATAGATTTTAATAGACTTAAGTCAAGTGATTGTGGCTTTAATTGCTACGGCCCTAAATTTTTAAAAAAAATTACAGATTGGGTGAAAGCCTTACCAGAGGTGAAATATAAACAGTTAATAAAAAAATTTTTAATAAAAGAAAGTTATTATAATATACATGAATTTTTAAATTTTAACAGCACTGAAACCAAAATAATGGACAACAATTTTATCTATTTTACAAATTATTTTTATTATTATATTCTTATAATATGAATGACATTTCATAGTATTATGACAATATCACCATTTGACTTGTGTAAAACTTTATTGTTGAAAGCCCCAATAAATTTGATTTGATTTGATTTGAATATAATCGCCTATTCAAAATCAACACTGAAACCATAAAGCGGACAAATGTATAAGTTCCAGTAAACTCTTTTCTATTAAGGTTAATTATGGCAAAATATTTTATGTACAGAAATAGCACACTGTTTCTGTGTGATATTGTCTATTGTTTATATTTCCTGATATATTAGTTTTTTTTTGTTAGTTATTCAATAAACAATATCTATGTGTTTAACAGTAAATGGACTGAAGTACGAGTAAAGTTTGATTGATTGATGTATATCCTGTGGGAAGTATTTAAAGTACGATTTATAAACTTTTCCGCTGCAATTGCGGTTGCAGTTGAAGTTGCCGCAGCAGTATCAGTTGCAATTCACGAAAATTTGTCATTTATAAACTCTTGCTGTTGCTGTCGTGGAATGTTTTTCACACATGCGCTTCACGCGTAAATCTCGTGACGATTTGTTTACGTTGTCCATGAACCACAATTTCATTGGCTATCTGCTGGTAATTCCGCAGCAGTTGCCGTTCAAGATAAAATTAGCAATAGGAACTGCAACTGCAGCGGCAGCGGACTTTATAGATGGAAACATTGCCTTGGTATTCTTCATAAATACTTCAGGTGCGGCAACTTCAACTGTAACTGCTGCGGCTCGTTTATAAATTGAACTAGAGGGTTAAAAATACTTATGGGATTTTGAGAGTAAAGCACATTAACCTGAGGAAAAACAGGTTAAAATATTCACTGTAAATCAACAATATAAATATATCACTACAAAAGTATAAAATGAATAAGTTCTTTTAGACATGGTAAGCGAATTTGCAAATATTTATATACTGTATTGCTTAAAAGTATGGCATTTTAATACCAAAATAATTTTCTTACCATATCCGATTTTTCTAGGGTTTTTTCGGGTGATCTAAGAGCTGATTTTATTGGAGTTGCAAACTTATCCCATGCTGAGGGTATGAACTCAGGTGTTTCTTCTTCTTCACCACTAGTACTGCTGCTTATATCACTTTCATCTGAACTTTCTTCAGCAATACCTGAAGAGGGATTGATACTTTCCATCTGTGAAAATTGAAAATAACATTCATAAATAGTGGAATCAAAATAAATTTTGAATGGAACTGTTTGGCTGCAGCAATTTTATTGTTTTAATTTGTTTTATGTATAATAAGTGCTATGAGCAGTTTTGTATTAAATCGGCCCAACAAATTATTTTTCAACACTGAAGTTTTCTGCTATTTTCCTTATTATAATATAATATTATAATACCAAATTGTTTGAAATAAAATTTTCAATAAGGCCAGTTCTGTCTATGAAAAAACTTTCTGATAATTTGTTAATTTGTAAAAAAAAACAAAAAATTGACGATTTGCACGAAAGAAAGTTTGGTAAAAAGTATCATAGCGAACACTAGATTGGTATCACTGCAATTCACTGCACATGTTGAACAACTCGTCTAATTTCCAAACTTTGCAACAATTAAATACCTATATTATAATAATCATAACATTGTTTTCATTATCTTTAATGTTAAACCTACTTCCATTGAATATAAATCATCTTTATTAGGTTGTTTCGTAGCCTACAAATATTTAAAAAATGTCGAATTATGCAATTAGTCAAACACTGTTTTCAACTCTCAGTTTAGAAGAGTTGGCAGCACTGAGTGACAAAGTTTGGAAATTAGACGAGTTGGTCAACATGTGCAGTGAATAACAGTGATACCAAACTAGTGTTCGCTATGACACTTTTTACTAAACTTTCATTCGTGCAAATCGTCAATTGTCTCTTTTTTGACAATTTAAGAAATATAACATAATAATGTATCAATTTTAATGAAAGTTGGTGGAACTATGACCCTTTATTGAACTGAAACTTCGTGCCAAATTTTAGCGCAAAATATTTATTCAAACGGCTAAAAACCAATATTTTTTTTTAATTTTCAGCCGTTTGAATAAACATTTTGCGCTAAAATTTGGCACGAAGGTTTAATTCAATAAACTTTCGTTAAAATTGATGCATTATTAAGTTATATTACTTAAATTGCCAAAAAAGGGCAATTTTTGGTGATTCTTATTTTTTTTACAAATTAACAAATTATCAGAAAGTTTTTTCATAGCTTTATTCAAAATTTTATTGCAAACAATTTGGTATTTTTATTTTTCCGATACGATTACTAGGATTGGAATAATATAGACAATAGCAGAAAATATTGTTGAAACAAAAATTGTTTAAATTTTACAAGAAGCAATGGATTAATTTAATCCAAAACTTTTCCTAGCACTTGTTATTATACCTACAATAAATTAAAACAATTGCTGCAGCCAGAAAATTCCTCATTCACCTATTTTGATGCTTAATTTAACTCCACTAAAAATGGAGTTATTACTGGGGAAAAAAAATATATTTTTTCATATATTATTATTAATATTTACTCACTTCTTGTGGGACAGCTCGCAAGGCTTTTAGAGATTCTTCATGTTCTCCTTCCTATACACCACAAACATTAAAATATAGTTAAGTAATTTACTGAAGATATTTACAGCAAATATGAAATAAAAGCAAAGCTTTTTACTCTTGATAACAATGGCAACTGTTAAGCGGAAGGCATGGACATAAAGTATGTATTCTTTGCCTTCAGCAGTAACTAATTACTACAGATAGGCATAACAGAAAGAATGCGTGGATGCTCAGAAAAGAACAATTCGGTATATTTTGTCTGATCTCTCACCAACGATCACGAGAATAAATACTTTAATCTTTTTACTGATGTCAGTAAAATCGATGTGTTTTATACGGGATTTTAAGTACAAGATGTTTGTTTATAGTACAGTCGAATTGATTTAATTTAATTTTTTTCGGCGACAACATTCCATCAGAAATTTTATTATTGATTCTTATGTACCTGATTACGAAAAAAATATTTGTGCCCAATAATTCCTTGTGCGTCAAAAGTTATATGCACTTTTTGATGTGCATTCACGCATTTTCAACTTATTGCTTAATATATCTTGTACTAGTAATCGGATGGGAATTTTAAAAATACTGGCTTATTTGGAATAAAATTCTTAAAATATATAGATCTGTCCGATATGTATTGGTCAATCCGCCATCTTGAAAAAAAATAGAAAAAGCCAAGAGTGGCCTAAAGAATCAAAATTAAATATCTTTTCTATAAGAACGAGTAATTTCACTAAAGTTGGCAAAAATGAAACTCATTTATGGTCAAATTTAATACCCCAACCCTGGACACGGTATGTCAAATAGAACGGTCAAAGATGGCGGACGAAATAAAATTTTTAATTCTTTGTCAATTATCAAGGAGGCATTGTAAGTCAATTTTTTTTCTTTTCGATTGTACATTATTTTATGTACTTTTAAGGGATAGAGTTCGTTTCTTTTTAATTTTCAAAAAAAGTGCGTTTTTTTTTTATTTATGGTCAAATATAATACCCCAACCCCGGACACTGTATGTCAAACAGAATGGTCAAAGATGGCGGACGAAATAAAATTTTTAATTCTTTGTCAAAAGTGACTTACAATGCCTCCTTGATAGGCATTGTAAGTCACTTTTTCTTTTTTTTCGATTGTATATTATTTTATGTACTTTTAGGGGATAGAGTTAATTTCTTTTTAATTTTCAAAAAAGTGCGTTTTTTTTTATTTTCAGAAAAAGTGCATTTTTACAATTTTCAAAAATGCATTTTCTTTCACCCTCCTTTTTTTCACCCAATTTTCATTGAAACGAAATGAAATATACTATATTAGTTTCATTACCGTCATATGCCATAATTTCACCGCATTCCTCATCGATAGCCGATTCATCAAAGGTAGAAGAAGGATTGGCACAATTATTTCCTTTATAATAGACATAAAATAGAACATTATATATTCAGTTTTCTACAGCTTTACTGATTATTTTTACAGCCTTTCTTACATTTACAAGAAATATCACTTAGTAAATTTTTAGGAAAAGCATTACTTTCACTCGTAACATCAGGTATTAAGTCATTCTCAGTTTTAAGTCACCCGAATTGTAATGGATCTTTCTCGGGACCTATCATTTTTGGACTTGGAAATATACTCTTAAACAGTAATTTTCTATTACTTCTTCAGTAGGTGGAATTGCAGACAATTTTATTTTCGGCATAATGTTTGCCAATTATTTTATTAATCTTAGATGTGTAAAAATAGATTTTTTTTATGATGATTCCATATTGGTTGAGTCATTATAACCAAAAGGTCAATATCTTCATCAACTATTATAACTTGATTGTCTTCGGTTTTCAAATCAATAGCAGTTTTAACGATTGTAGCATCGGCGCTTTCTTTGCATATTTTAACGTTAAAGTCATTATCTATTAACTCTTTGCCCAATAATTTTATAATCCTTATTTTTACTATTAGCTTTTGATTAAACGAGGATTTCATAATGTCACTTGTTATTGAAATATCTATGCAAACATTTTTTTCTAAACGACGAATGCGCTCATTATTCAGATTCATTTCATTTTGTTTCGATGAAAATTGGGTGAAAAAAAAGGTGGGTAAAAAAAATGCATTTTTGAAAATTGTAAAAGTGCAGTTTTGTTTTTTATGTTAGAGAAAATATAAAAAAAGTGTCGAAAAGGTCAATCAATTCTCTTTACATAAGCTGTCTACAAATTTTTCGAAAAAAAAAAAACAATAATTATCAAGATATTCAGGGAAATGTAGGAAATTACACGTTTTCCTATAGTGTATATAAATCGTAAAAAAATAATTTTTCTCAGATACATTTGTTTCGAAGGGCAGAGATTAACGCGTCAAAGTAGTACATGATATTAAGTGAACATTGTATATGAGATAAATTTCAATTTATTACCGATTAATTACAGTGACAAAATGGAGAAATTTTACCGAAAAAAAAAGTCCCAAATCCCGCCCCCTCTAATTTCTTCATTTTTGTGGGAATTTAAAAAATAGAAAAAACGGTTTTAGCAAATTTAATTCTATTTAAATTAGCTAGAGTAGTCTTTTGGCGTAGGAGCCCAGATTAAAAAGTTGCCAACTGTAGAAGCTCAAAATTTGCGATTTTTTGCCGTACATGGTCGACATTTCTGTAGTTATCTCCGAAACGAAAAAAAATATCAAAATTCTGATGGAAATAAAAGATTCGTAGTGGAAAATACTCGTTTGACCATTTTTTATTTCGAGCCAACTCCCACCGTTTCGGAGAAAAATAGCAAAAAACAGCTTGCATTTGGGAGCCGAAAAAATTGCTAAAACATGCAATTTTGGCATGTTCAAATTTTTCGAAAAACACCATTGGGACGGTCGTATGGTGTCGCGACGTAAAGAGGAAGTCTTCCAAATAAACCTGATCGTAAATTGCATGGCGAAATTCGAAAATTCGGCTCAGCACGAATGAATCAAAAGTGACATTTTGTGACATTTCAGAAAATCGATATCTCTTTTTGCAACATGTCATTTAATTTTTTATTCATTTTTGCAGTACTTATAGATTGGTAGAATTGCACCTTCATCATTGATACTATCTAAGTTATCATGAGAAAAAAATCTAGCTTTATGCAAATGATTTCACAAAAACTGTCCCTACCTCCTTGGCTATAAACTGCCGATGCCTTCCAGCGAGTATAAAGGTGCCCGCGCCCGCGCCCGCTCGCTGTTGACGGAATCATGTACTGTGACGTAATCGAGCCTCAGCCCAGATGATCGCGGCATTTTAAACTTGGAAGGACAATAACTTTTTTATTTATAGAGATAATTTAAAAAAAAATTGCAGATATTTTTTAGATTTTTACGACTATTTATTACGAGAAAATGAGAAAAATGGAAACTTCCTAATTAGGAGGTCATAATACATAAGAATCAATAATAAAATTTCAGGTGGAATGTTGTCGTCGAAAAAAATCAATTCAACTGCACTATTATTGAATGTTTCTCTCCTGATTTATTTCTCTCTTGCTACAAGATGTTAGTCGAAATTAATGAGTAATTTCGATTTCAAGATTTCAATGGAATTTCAACTATTAGTTCCAATGATATCAAAAAGAAAAAAGTTTTAGTGATGATGTCTATATTTGTTGCATATGTTCTACTAAACAAAACGAAACTATTTAAACTATTAGCGTGATATTTCACATACAGGCTAACAGTATTAACTGAAGCATTCAGTCAATTTTGGATGACATCAGTCAATCAGACAAATATCTTTTAAGTTTTTGAAAATATTTTGAAAAGTAGGTACATAGTTTTCATAAAAATAAGAATAAACAAGAAGATATACTCAGGAGCCCTCCCTAGCTGTACGTGCACCCCCCCCCTCCCGATCCTTGGGGACAATGTTTTTCATAAAGATTAAAGCCTAAGGAACAATTTAAGACATGTCCTAAAAAAAAAAGACTGGCTGTACTTTCAAAATGGCGGCCATATGTTAAAAAAAAACTGTTGCCGATGTTGTTTTTGTCATTTAACACAATAACTAAAAAAGATGGACAAAAACTTTTTCCACAAAAAACAATGCGCATAAAATTTTCTGTAATTTTGTTCCTATACAATATTTTGATAGGAGTTACCATTTTCCAGATAAATGAGTCCAAAATTAAGAAAACATGGAAATTCATATATCGGTAAATCACTTAGAGGAAATAACTGTGATTATTGTAAGGCGTATAGTATAACTTTATATTATTAACATAACAAAAAATAAAATAAACCGAGAAAAAATTAATAACAATAATAATATTATAATTTGCAGACATTTATCTCGAAAACAGTAACAATGGTATTTGGAAAATAGTAACTCCTATCCAAATATTGTATAGGAACAAAATTGTAGAAAATTTTATGCACTTTGTGTTTTGTGCAGAAAGTTTTTCTCCATCTTTTTTAGTTTTTGTGTTAAATGACCAAAACAATATTTGCAATTTTTTTTTTAAATGGACGCCATTGTGAAAGTACAGCCAGTTTTTCTTTTTGGGGATATGTCTTAAATTGTTCCTTAGGCTTTAATCGTAATGAAAAACATTGTCCCCAAGGATCGGGGGGTGCACGGATAGTTAGGGTGGGCTCCTGTAGTATTACGTTTTATGTTTTATTTTAAGAGTTGAATCATTTATCTGGAAAATGGTAACTCCTATCCAAATATTGTATAGGAACAAAATTGTAGAAAATTGATGTACTTTGTTTTTTGTGCAGAAAGTTTTCCTCCATTTTTTTTAGTTTTTGTGTTAAATGACAAAAACAATATTTGCAAATTTTGTTTTTTTTAACGTCATTTTGAAAATGCAGCCAATTTTTTTTTTGGGGACATGTCTTAAATTGTTCCTTAGGCTTTAATCTTTATGAAAAACATTGTCCCCAAGGATCGGAGGGGGGTGCACGGACACTTAGTACTGGCCACATCTCAATTAAATCCGCAAAGGTATAACAAAAAAAAAAAAGAGACTGCCGCCAATTTTTTTTTTTCATTAGGGGGCAACTACCCCCTAAAAATTGATATACTTTTTTTATTTTTTATTACAGTTAATTTTAATAAAAATAAAATGTAAAGGAGTAAGATACATTATTAACCCCCATTTTTAGGGGAATTAATCGAAAATACCAAAAAGACATCAATTTAGTTTTTGTGAAAAGAAAAATTTTGGCAGGGGTCCCGTTTTGTTTGATTATGTCCTTGCGGAACCTATAGAGGTTACAAAAACAGGCGTTTCAGCTATTTTGCGGTCACTCTTTCTTGTGTGCACTGCTACAAACAAAATAATTTATTGAACATGGTAAAAAAGTTTGACCTCTTACAATTTAGTTCTTTATGTTAGTATAGCTGAAAATAGAATTCAAGATAAACTAGTTCCAGTATAAAAAACTGAATTGTGAGAAGTCAAGCTGCTTTTTTGACCTTAACCAGAGTTGGAGAAAAAAACAATTTTTTTTTCATTTTAAACAAAAAAAGTTTTTGTTTTGAACAGTTTTTTTTGTTTAAAACAGGTTTTTTTTTTGTGTTTAAAGCATGTTTAAAACAGGTTTAAAACGTTTAAAACTATTCAACTAAAATTAAATGGTACCAGGCACACTATGTCTGCTGCTACTACTTGATGTCAGATGGCGCTCTTAAACGGATTTTACAGCACTCTGCAAATAAAATGCTCAGTTTATTGCACGTGACCACTATATCAGAATTATTTATCGGAATGGACTATCATCGGCATTTTTCCTGCTTTTCCACAAACTCCAAAATAATACATTTATTTAAAACATTGCACTGTGTTTTAAACAGTTGTTTAAAACATCGCATTGTGTATTAAATATGTTTTAAATATTTGTTTAAAACACAGTGCGATGTTTTAAACATATTTTAAACAATTTGTTTAAAACCTTTTGTTTTAAACATGCCAACCCTGACCTTAACCTATATTTACTTTCATTGATATTACCTTATTATAGTCCTTTTCACTATAGAAGAAAATAATAAATCATTATTTCAGGTATGAGCAATAGTCTGGGTGTGTTAGACCTAATAAAAATTTACCTGATTTTGACCTGATCCTTTTAATGAATATTTTGGAACTTTACTCTTTTGTAGTGAAAAGAACTAAAAAAAAAAAATTTCAAATTTCAATATATACCTTCCAAATGAATTCCCCACTTGAACTGGACCTGGTATCTGATCCACTATCCCAGTCTTGTTCATCATTTAAGTCATTGCTTTCACTGAATGATGTAGATATTAATTGATTATCAATAGGTCCATTAAACTTTATATCAGTCAACATGCCAAATAAACAACTGTCATCATCATTATCCAAATCATTTTTAGTTATATCATTTTTGGTTTGATCTAAATCATTTACAGAGGTATGTTTTTCTTTCTCTTCAGGGTTAACTGGTTCTACATTGTTTCTAGTGTTTTCTAAATTTTCAATATTCACATAGTCAGCTTCATTATAAAGGTCACTCGCTCTATCAATATTTACATAAACTGGAACAATATCTTTTACATCACAATTTACGTAGTTTGGTCCATTATTGTCAAAAATTATTCTTTGTTCTGCTCCATTAAATTTATTTTCACGTTCAACATATATTGAATGGTTATTATATTCAGGTACGTGTATTGATTGAACAGTGGGTAAAAGTGAAGTATTATTTTGAGATTTAACTTTATCATAACTCAACATCGAAGCTGGTAACTGTTTCCATGGATTATCTTCAGGAGAAGGCAACGGGACAATTTGGCATTTTGTAAAAGCCATTTGGTTTTCTTCAGATGAATTTGTTTCAGAATATGAGTCAGCTGGTATAATATTCTTAGAAGTATGAACTTTTTCCTGCATGAGAAATTTGTTAATATAATATGTATCGTTTATATGTTTTGGAATATTAGTGTTATTTAATTGATTGGTGTTACTCTCCAAATTACTTTGATCGTAATCAATTATATCATGTTTCTCTTCACAAATACCCACTTGATCATGAAACTGAGCTAATGGTTCCAAGATAACATTAAAATTTTTTTCATCAATATTATTATTGGTTTCAGTTTTTTTATTGGTTTTCTTTTCATTCGCATATATAATAGTGTCTAATTTCGTTCTTTCATTGGAAATTTTTTCTCCAGACTCGTCTGTATTTTTTAAAAGTGATATGTCATTTTCTCTTTCAAAGTCTGTAGTGGCACATGTTAATTCTTCTAAATTAAAAAGTGTGTCATTCGAGCAACAGGAATCCTGACTAGGTGTGTGACGATGAAGTGGTTCTTTCAATGGACTTCCATAAGTATGTGCAGAATGACTTTCTATATCTCGTAATAAAGTTTCAGGTATATAAGGTTGTGACCAATCGCTATCGTCATTTTCACTTTCTTGCCTAAAATGATAATATTTTGTACATATAAATATTTAAAAAACCACAATGCAACTTTTGCCATAAGATGTAGCTATCAGAGTGAGGGAGGATTTTAATTAAATGCTTATCATTTGCATGACACAAAATATCCCGTGATTCATTGGAAAGTTGAAATGTTAGTAAGTTCTTTATTCATCATATTAAGTCATGACTTATGAGACTAGTCAGTACAGAAAAAATACAATAAAATATAAGTCATATTAAAATAATAATAACACATAACAGTAATACCAACAAGTACTAATAAAATAAAATAATAATAATAAAACCTACGATTGTAAATACTCATCTACAGAGTAAAAAGCATTACTAACCAAGTACTTAAACAAAGATTTTTAAAAGAGTTTAAATTGTCAAAGTGACCAAACTGACGGGTGAATTTATTAAAACAACTGATTCCCTTGAAAATATGGGAATTTTGGCACACACTTAGTCTAGAAAGTGGGGTCCGGAGTTCGTTAAGGTTGTGTGTAAGGTAGAGATGGGCACGTGACGTGAATTTCACCGTGTCACGGCGTGAGCGTGTACATTTAAGGTACCAAATCACGGAAGATTTCGTGAGTGTGCGTGAGTCAAAAGATCCCGTGCGTGAGATAATATTCACGCCGTGACACGACGCCCCATCTCTGCTTTAAAACTTCAACCTGTCGTGTTGTGACAAGAATAAGAAGCGAAGCGATAGACGGAAGACGGAACACGAGTGCGAGAAGGGGGGGAAAAGGACATGAGACAGGATGAATGACGCAACATTCAAATTAAACTGAGTAATTGCAATCTCTCTCTACTGCATTCGCCAGTCGCCTAGCCCTCCTGGCCTGGTCTGGTCACTCTGGTCCAGAGATGGGCACGTGACGTGAATTTTACCGTGTCACGCCGTGTCACGGCGTGAGCGTGTACATTTAATGTACCAAATCACGGAAGATTTCGTGAGTGTGCGTGAGTCAAAAGATCCCGTGCGTGAGTTTGCCTTAACATATATCAGTCGTGCGTGAGTGTGCGTGAGCTAAAGGTTTAAAGTCGTGAGCGTGCGTGAGAGTGAGTCAAAATCGACTCACGCGCCCATCTCTAGTGTAAGGTAATTGTGAATATCCCTATTTTTTAATAACAAACTTTCTTGTCTTTATGATCGTTACCACCCTTTATGATCGTTATTAACGGAGACAGAAAAAAAAGTTTCGGACGAAAGTTGTAGGGCTGTAACTGAACCTCTTTAATAAGTTAATGGAAGCACAGTGGCATGCAGAAATGAGAAGCAATAATATATTTTTTAATGGAACGCCCTCCCTGTGTATTATTGAATTTTTGAATTGTTCTTTTTTTTTCTGATTTCAAAAATATTAGATATAACCGCTTTCGAGTTATGAAACATTGAAAATCGTATTTAAGCTATTTTTTATTACACGAACGGAAATTACAATTATTAAATAAGCAGTCTATGAAAATGACAAGTATTCTGTTATTATATGAAAAGCTGACAGATTTAATAACAGAATACTTGTCATTTTCATAAACTACTTGAATAATTGTAATTTCCGTTCGTATAATAAATAGCTTAAATACGATTTTCAATGTTTCATGTGGGGTTCCACATAATCAAAATCAAATAATATTTCAATGTGGTTTAATGTAGTTAAAACTTCATGGATAAAATTTACATTCAAAACATATACCACATATACATATATAATTATCTTATTAATTATGTAATCTAAGTAACGGATTTTCTTTTAATCCTCGGGATCTAGTTTTATGTAAAACAATACAACAAATAATAAGGGAAATAGTTAGGTAACTACACTACATAATACTCCCCCTCAAAGAAAAAAAATAAACCAATCAATTAAAATCAAAACGTACTCTTTTAGCCACCAACGGAGCTAGACGATCTGTAATGTCAGCTAATAAATAAGCTGGTTTAATTTTGTCAATACTGACAGTATTTCTTTTCCATGCTTAAGGATGGTGATAATTTTAGCTGTACGTGAAATCACTTCATAAGGACCTTCAAATAAAGGTGTGAACACAAGTTTAATACGTGCCTTACGAAGAAATACAAACTTGCAAGTATTAACATCAGGACTTACGAATGATTTCTGAGAAAAATGATTAGGATTGGGATTTGTAAAATCTAATTTGTCAAAAGTGTCATGTAACTTATTAATAAAATAAGGAATTTCCGTACAAACGTGTGATTTAATAAAAAATTCTCCAGGGAGACGTAATGCTTGCCAAATACCAGTTCTGCAGACGAACAATGTAAATCAACTTTGGGCACAGCTCTCAAACCTAACAAAATAATAGGGAGTTCCGAAACCCAATTAATTGAATTTACCCTAGCTAATAAAGTAGTCTTTAATGAGCGGTGGAAACGTTTCACTAATCTGTTGCTTTGCGGATGGTAAGCAGTCGTGCGAATACGATGAAATCATAAAAACTTCGAAAATTCGCGAAACAATTTAGATTCAGATTGCATTCCCTGGTCCGTCGTAATATGAACCGGAACGCCAAAGCGACAGATGTAATTTTGAAACAACACTTTGACTACCGTCTCGGCAGTGTGATCTGAAATGGGGTAAGCTTCAGGCCAACGCGTAAAACGCTCAACGATGGTGAGAATGTAAGAATAACCCTCTGAAGGAGGTAACGGTCCTACAAGAACCATATGGATGCGTTCGAAACGACCTTCAGGTACATTAAAATTTCCTATCGGAGTCTTTGTATGTCGATTGACCTTAGAAGTTTGACAACTTATGCAAGTTTTAGTCCATAATGTGCAGTCAGAATTCATTCTGGGCCAAAAATATTTATCAGAAATTAATTTTTTAGTAGCCCGAATACCTGCGTGAACTAGGTTATGAAAAATGTCAAAAACAACATGACGCAAAGTTTTGGGTACATAAGGACGACATTTAAAATTAGAGACGTCACACCAAATAAGCTCTGTTGAAGCAATACTAATTTGTTTTAAAAAGAAATGTACCTTATTGCATTTATTTTCTTGCGACTGTAATAGAGAGATAAGTTCTGAATCCTTAGATTGTGCAGTTTTCAAAAGCGTTAAATTAAATTCATTCGAATTAATAGCAGACATCAGATAATTTCTATTTATTAAAGAACAATCGTTCAAACGAGACATTATATCTGCGACGACGTTATGAGCACCAGGAATGTGTTTAATGTTATTCGTAAATTGTGCTATGTATTCCAAGTGACGAGTTTGTCTGGGGGTCCTCTCCGCTTTCGAAAACAATGCTGAAACCAAACGTTTATGATCGGTGAAAAGAATAAAATCTCGACCTTCTAAAATATATCTGAAATGTCTAATTGACAAATAAGCAGCGAGAAGTTCTCTGTCAAAAACTGAGTAACGTTTTTGAGTGTCAGTTAGCTTTTTAGAAAAGAAAGCCAAAGCTGTGGAGACATTGTTAAAAGCTCTAAAACTGATCTTACGGACACATTTGAACAGTCAACTGTTAACGAAAGAGTTACTCCATCCTTGTAATTAGGGTGATCAAGGACGGTAGCATCTACCAAAGCTTGTTTAGCTTTAATAAAACATTGGAACAGTCTGTTGACCAAGTATTTATAATCTTTATTTTGTCATGTAATAATTTAGTAGTTAGTGCCTGTAAAGGGCTGAATATTTCAGCAAAGTTAGGTATAAATCTATGATAAAAATTAACCATGCCTAAAAACCTTTGAAGTTGTTTAACTGTTGTAGGTTGTGGAAATTCTTTGATAATGTCAACACGCTCAGTAGTGGGGGAAAAGCCCTTATGAGAGACGTGGTGACCTAAAAATGTTAATTGATCTGTGCCAAAAACGCACTTAGAGGGTTTAATATTTATCCCATAACTTTCTAAACGTTCGAAAACGATCTGTAAATGTTGTAAATGTTCGACATGATCTTTACTTGCGACTAATATGTCATCTAAATAAACGAAAACAAACTTCAAATGTGATAGAACTTCGTTCATAAATCTCTGAAAGGTTTGAGCAGCATTTCTTAAACCAAAAGGCATACGTCTAAATTGGAACAAACCAAACGGAGTGGTAATCGCAGTCTTGAAAATATCTGTTTCGTTAACAGGTATCTGATGATAAGCTCTAAGTCAATCTTAGAAAAAAACTGAGCAACCGAATAATTGAGCATTAAAATCTTGAATATGTGGTAGTGGATATCGATCAGGTATGGTGATAACATTTAGTTGTCTGTAATCACCACAAGGTCGAAAATCGTCGGGATCTTTTTGGGCAACCATATGTAATGGATATGCAACAGACGAAGAAGGTTCACAAATACCTAACTCAACCATAAAAACTCACTTTTTGCAATATTAAATTTAATAGTGTTCAAACGTCTTGGGCGACTAAAAGGTAAATGTCTTTCAGTAACTATATAATGTTTCACGGAATGTTTAATAGGCAAAAAGTAATACGGTGTGCTAATTAGATAAGGAAAAGAGCGCAACAATTTGGTATATTGATTTTCAACAGAAAACAATCTGGGAGAGATGAAAGAAAACTTTTTGACGTAACAATTAATTGACAAACTTGTCATGTTATCTATCAAGAGTTTGTTCTTTAAATCTACAAGTAGACCAAAATGTGCTATGAAGTCAGCTCCTAAGATAAATTAGGATTCTTTTTAAAATCAGTAAATAAATTCCTAGGTACAACCGATAATTCTGCACCAGTATCTATTAAAAAATCTAACTTATTTGACATATCATAAATGAAAAGTCTAGATCTGCTGTCAGAATCACTAGAATCCGCAGATAATATGCTAGTGTTGATTAGTTTTTTTGATAATTAGAATGATTCTTATATAATGGGGTGTTATAAAAAGAACACCAAGGGCCGCTGCATTTCAAAGCTTTATTGTTCCATACCTGGTGATAATAGCAAACAATTTTATTAGAAGAATCAAATTTATTGTTACTGTTGGAAGACCTAGTACGAGAACGAGGTTTATTACGACAAGTGGGACATTGATGTCCACTAATACTAGAGAGGCCAAATGAAAAAAAAAAAAATTTCGTAGGACTGAAAAGGTTTATACCGACAAGTAGTATTGTCATAATCAGTGTGGTCTACTGATCATCAAAATGCATGTTGTCGCTTCCTAAAGTGGTGGAGTGAGTACCTATGACGTCACAAAAATGGCGCCTCCTGATGTTAGATTTTCTCTATTATTTCGATAACTATTTATCCGATCTAAACAAAATATATGTCAAATGCTAGGTACTTTAATGCCTAACAAAAAATGTTAAGCAACTTTTGTTGTAAATATTTAATCAAAAAAAAATACTTAACATAAACTTGTTTTTCATACAAATTATTTTTATTTATTTCCAAAACGGAATATAATAATTATATTTGAACAAAATTCAGATATAAAAAAATTTTTGCACATTTCTGCACTATATATAAAAAAGATGGAATTCGGATGAATAATAACAAAATTATAACAAATGAATTAACTGAGATACAATGTTAAGAACAAAAGTTACTATCCATGGTCATAAAATAAAGTCTTCTCTTATCGCACTACTATGCTACTGCTATTGCAGTAAATCAACATCCTCTTGAGTTTCATAATTATACTGATTAAAGCATTGCACACCTACATGGCAAATATCTTCCATGCATTTTTGTTTCCGATCAGCAAATCCACAACGGGACGTCCTGTCTTGCAATTACATGAAATCAGTTCCAAATTTTTAAGAGAAATAGGCTTCTGCAATGATGCTATGGGACGTAGTTGCCCTCCCTCTAATTTCCAACCCTCATCAATAGGCCGAGGTAAATTTTGAAGAGGTAAATTAGCCGTATACCAACAAAATGTTTGATAGTTTCAGAGTTCCCAACTCTAGGGAAATTTCCCTATTCTAGGGAAATCTCGGATCATTTAGGGACAAAGGGAATTTCTATGGATTCTAGGGAATTTTGAAAATATACCGAATTATCATAATTAACTAAATTTGAATACAATAATATTAATCAATAATAATAAAATCAAGAAATAAAAGTAAAAATCAAGAATAATTAATTTTTCATACAGTGCGTGTAATTGCCGATTGGGCATGTACATTCACGTCTCGCGAGAGATTTGACAACCCAGCAACAGCAAACTCGCCCGTCGGCGACATAGATTAAAGAGTCGGAGCTAGATCACTGAAGCATTCCAGTTCTCAGTTATTTCATTTCAGCCAGTTGGCACACGCGATGTTGCAAATCTTACTCCCTATGCCCAGTCCGCCACTACACACACTGTATATATGTATTATATTTCCATGAAGTAAACAGTTAGTTCAGCGTCATCTATATATAGTCGCTGTAACTTGCCAGCGTCCGGCGTTGGTTTCTACAAGATGGCCATGTAGTGTCATAAATCGTAAATTAGGTTTACTAGGGTCTAGGGAAAAATTGGTCAATCTAGGTAAAAATCTTCGTATGTCTAGGGAAACCGCCCACACAAAAGTTGGAAACACTGCACGTACATGTGTTCAGTATTATCACTTGTAGGCGACTGGCCAGGCAGGGCAACGCAAATGACGTCGGTCAGTCGGGCGCAGGTAGAGGGTAGCGACTCGCTTAATATGGTCACAATTTCGTCATTTTTTTTTTTTGAAATTTGGAAAGTTTAAAGTTTTAAATGTACCTTAAAAATGTAGCAATTTTTTATTGCCCGAGTTTTGGTCAAATTCAGATATTAATTGCGTTATTACACATTAAACTTACTGTGTTGGGAATATGTTTCTATTTAAAAGTTAGTTTTTTAAATATATTTTTTTAAATTTAATATTTACAATAAAAATGACTTAACATTTTTTGTTAGGCATTAAAATACCTAGCATCTACTTTGTTTAAATCGGATGAATAGTTATCGAAATAATAGACAAAAATCTAACATCAGGAGGTGCCATCTTTATGACGTCATAGGTACTCACTCCACCACTTTAGAAAGCGACAACATGCATTTTGATGATCAGTGGACCACACTGATTACGACAATATCACTTGTCGGTATAAACCTTCTCGGTCCTATGAAAATCGTTATTATGCTAGTTTCTTGAACCTGGCCTCTCTACTATAAAAGAGGTAGTAGGTAGACTTTGATGATTAGAAGTCTGTAAGGCAGATATTTGAGTTTCAAGAGAACTTTGTTTAAATAAAATCTTGTTTAAAGTGGCTTGAAAATCAAAGGAAAACGCATTAAATTTGTCTGATAAATCTGACAATGTTGTGGAGGAAATTGAATTCGGAATCGTAACAGTAGAAATGTTAGATTGGAACGAGGATATTGCAGTAGGTACTCTGACAAGATTTCCATATCTTGTCGGCTATATCAATGATATCCTCTATTTCTGTTTTTCCCGAAGTAGTAATTGCTATATAAATCGTTTTGGGTAAACGTCGTTTCCATAATTTGATAGAGTGGCTTGACTAACCATATTAGAGCCACCGACAATTCCTGACATAATTATAATAATAATAATAATAATAATAAACTTTATTCAGTTATACCATAAAAATAGTGTAGAACAGGTCAAAATAGCAAGATAAAAATAAATAAATTAGACAAATAAGTATAAACAATTAAATGTATAACACATATTCAGAGATGGGTCAAGGAAACTTTCCATTGGAAAGTTTCGGAAGTTTCCGGAACGGAGTTTTGATAAAAATGAAAGTTTCCTTTAAAATATTTGAATATTCCGAAAGTTTCTAAAATTCCTGGAAATTTTCCAAAACTCCGGGAAAGTTTCCAAATTTTTCAGGAATATTTACAGACGTTCTCATAAATTTGAAATTGCCGCCACGATGATCTAACATAACCTCAAACGCCAGAAATCCAGTTTTAATTTGTTGATATTCTTTCGAAATTATCAAAAATTAATCGGATGCTTGATGACGTAGGATTTCATATGGTCACCACTCGGATTATTACTATTGGCACAGAATTTCTGTAATTTCGTGCTATTGGCTATGATCACGGATGAGTTGACAGACATATGATAAGTTACGTTTATTTGTTTACCCGCACTATCGCTTCTCGATGAATAATATCTAGCATTTTTTTCTGTTATATTAAAAACGAAAATGATTAAAAAGAAATGTACTTTTATTTTTTTACAAATTATAAGATATTTAATAGTTTTACTTTTATTTTAATAAAATTATGATGCATAACGTTGTGTTTTAGTGGATGGTTTAATTTATTTTGATATTACTTTCTTGTTATTATTTTTTTAAGTGTTAAAATTTAAAATCAAATAAACATTTATTTATTATTTTATTTATTTGTTTTACACTTTTAATTTAATATAACTATAATATGATATTTAGATCTTATTTCTGTCTTGCCTTCTACATTTCCGTTTCTGCACAAAATAGGGGTTACGACTTACATATGACATTTACATAAATTTTTAACTTTATAATCCACATATTTATTACATTCTATAAATTATTTTATTTATATTTAATTATTTAATAATTCAAAAAAACAAATTACTGGGTAACCATCCAATTGCTCCATATTCTTCATATAGCACAGGTCACATATAGCAGGTGTCATATAATATCAGTTATTTGGTAAAAGTTTGTAAAAGTAATGTAAATAATATATTTATATGCACTTATTTGGTATCAAAATGAAGCTTAGATCATCACGAATCAGATTTCACCATAAAATAGACTCTGAATATTCCCAATGGAAAGTTTCCAGGAAAGCTTCCTGGAAACTTTCGGAGTAATCAAAACTCCGGGAGTTTACCCATCTCTGCACATATTACAATTAAATAATATTACTTTAGATAGAACAATCAAAATGGTGATTAAAGTATTCAGAGATAGAATAAAATGATTGACGACTTAAATATATTTTTAATTTCACTTTGAACTCCTTTGTTAACAAATTTTTATATTGATTTGGTATTTTGTTATAAATCTTGATTAGCTGTGTTACTACGTTTCTTTGTACTTGCATAAAAGTGGTTTGTGGCTGACGTAGCACTGATGTTGCACAGCCTCTGGTGTTGAAAGCGTGATTGGTTTCATATCTAGTGAATAATTCTTCATAGTTTTGTTTCACAAAGCATGCACATTGGTATATGTATAAGGATGGTAAGGTAAGTATGTTTTTGTTTTTAAAAGTTGCTCTACATGTTTCTCTTTTTTTTTAAATGGAAGATACTTCTGATGCAGGATTTTTGTAGCCTGAAAATTCGATAAAATTCTGAGGGTTTCCTATCGCCCATATGTGATCCTGATAACAGGTCATCCAAACGCTTTCCTTCGCTGGAAGAAAGTCGCGCAATGATAGCGTTTTTAAAAAAAATATATAGATTAGCGGCTGGTGGAGCAATAATAATGTCATAAATATTACTGACGACTTCCATCGGTAAATTCGCGATTATGTAATCATATTTTTTACGATCAGAAGTTATTCGTGTAACGTTAAATTGAGCTTCTACTTGAGAAAACCATATTTCTGGTTTAGCTATCCAGAAGGGGGGAAGTTTCAATGACGTGATGTATTGATTTTGTGCAACAACTGGATCAGTGACAATAGGGTTTTCAAGATCCGTTGGTGCAACTGCGTTTGAGACGGCCATATTTAAAAAAATAATAGTAGGTCAAATGAATGAATTATTTGAATGATTGACTGGTTTAAAATAAAACAATGGAAAGGAGCATATATAGGGTTCCTACCTAACCATGTACAATAATTGATAATTTCAAAAGGTAAATTCCAGTCTTGTAATCTTCTATTAAGTTATTCTATTAAACGGTCCAAATCTCCAAAAATACCAAATGTCGTATTTAAAAAAATCCAAATCCAGTATAATATTTAAAATCTTTAATTAAGGAAAAAGTTTTTACCTTCTAAAACATCAACTACGCAAATTGGGTCATATCTATATCTTTTCCAATGTATGTATATATCAGAAAGGCTTTGTATCGGTCTCACCAATTTGTGTGGACGTCAAATTACTGGACGTCGGGGTTATCAATAAAAGTGAGTTGTGGGATCAGCAACTTGAGTGACAAATTTGTAGTAGTCTTCGGGCGTCGGGGTAATAACCAATTAATGGAAATCGCCGGGGTAATCAATTTACAATAATCGTCTATGACATAAATTTATGTTATCAACCCTTTCGCTCATGGTGTCCACTACAGTGGACATAACCTTTGTGATTTTTTTTTTAATTTACGCGCCATAATTTCAGCAATCTGTCAAGTTCTCTATTCAGTTGATACAATTGTTAAAAGAAAATAACAAGTTCTGCCATCTAGATGTGAATAATAAAAGTTCACTTTTATGCAGGAGGTTCTTACTCATGTAAATTATTAGTGCGATAGTGCGCACTGTAGTCTCCTAGATAATTTTATTTCAAGCAAGTAATTTTAGTTGGTCACTCTTCTTGATTTTTCTGCGTGTTTATAAGTGTTTATTTTTTGATATCCTGGAATTTCGTTCCGTTTTGAATCAACTGGGCTATGTTTTTTGTCATTTGAAGTATGTTCACCACAGTGTAAACTGTGAGTCAACGACATAAATTCCATAGGTGAATCTAACCTACTTTTTTAAATTTTTGCTATTTTGTAAAAGATTTATGTTAAAATGGCTCATAGGAGATGGCTAAAGGACCAGGAGCTTTTTGAATTACTTCAAAACGATACGTCGGATCAAAAGCTTCTTAGTAAAGAGGGGGGAGGGTTGGGAGAGTGGCCACTTTCTTCCTCCAAAAGGTATCCTTATTCTAATTTTTCGCTTAAATCATCAGCTAATACATTGCTCTTTAGATCTTGAGGAAGCTACGACTGCATCAGAGCCCGAGGAAGACCTGGAGTTATACCATACCAAATAAATGATTCTTTTTTTTTATTAATTAATCATAATAATTATTATACTTTCGATAATAAATAAACGTTATAATAATTTATTTTCTGTATGTTTAATAATTTATTCAATTATACCTACTTATTTATGAAAGTGTGACATTTGTAGAACTACCGTTGAGTCACAGCGTCCACTATAGTGGACGTCAATTTTTTTACAAACCGTAACAGATAGACACTTACTATATTTCAGAATTTACTCATGAAAACTAAAAAATCGTGAGCGAAAGGGTTAAAACTTCATGGATAAAATTTACATTCAAAACATATACATATATAATTATCTTATTAATTATGTAACCTATGTAACGGATTTTATTTTAATCCTCGGGATCTAGTTTTATGTAAAACAATATAACAAATAATAAGGGAAATAGTTAGGTAACTACACTACATTTCATAACTCGAAAACGGTTAAAGATAGGACTATCATGTCATATTTTTGAAATCAGAAAAAAAAGAATAATTAAAAAATTCAACAATAAAAAAAATATTGCTTCTTGTACCTCTTAATTTCTGCACGCCACTGTGCTTCCATTAACTTATTAAAGAGGTTCAGTTACATTAAAACTTTCGTCTGAAACTTTTTTTCTATCTCCAATAATAACGATCATAAAGGATGGCCTAAATATTATGAATAATAGTGCATAGCCCAGTCGATGAAGGTATTTACCCACAAAAAGTTGCAAACTGTGTAAACTTTTAATGAGTTCGTGAAAGTGTGTAGAATAATATCCTGAAAAGTTTACATTTCGCTCGGATGCAGAACAAACAAAAAAAGTGAAAAAAAATTTTTTTCCATCAATTTTTTTCAAAATTTTGAAATTATGTCAAGCTAGGAAAAACAAAAAATTCAGATGGATAGATCACGTATTTATGAACAAAAAATGTGCTAACAAAATTAATCGTTAAAGCCACGGTTTTCCCGGAAAAAAATAGTCAAGTGTAACGTGATAACTCGAAGCGAGATACATGCGTGCACGCGCTTGAATACGCATGACTGTGACTAGGGTTTGCAATCCCGGAGTCATAATACAATCCCGGGATTTCGGGATCAAATTTACACGATCCCGGGAATCCCGGGATTAGGAAAAAAAAAATAATAGCGTAAGAAGTAGATACATAATGGATACATGATTATATGAACTAAAATTGGTCGAATGTTTATTACTGGGAGTGTTGACTAAACCCGTAGCGTAGAAAAAGCAATTTGTTAAGGGTATTAACTCCAAATTGTAGAGATGGGTAAACTCCCGGAGTTTTGATTACTACGAAAGTTTCCAGGAAGCTTTCCTGGAAACTTTCCATTGGGAATATTCAGAGTCTATTTTATGGTGAAATCTGATTCGTGATGATCTAAGCTTCATTTTGGTACCAAATAAGTGCATATAAATATATTATTTACATTACTTTTACAGACTTTCACCAAATAACTGATATTAAATGACACCCGCTATATGTGCGCTGTGCTATATGAAGAATACGGAGCAATTGGGTGGTTACTCAGTAATTTGTTTTGTTTGAGTTATTAAATAATTAAATATAAATAAAATAATTTATAGAATGTGATAAATATGTGGATTATAAAATTAAAAATTTATGTAAATGTCATATGTAAGTCGTAACTCCTATTTTGTGCAGAAACGGAAATGTAGAAGGCAAGATAGAAATAAGATCTAAATATCATATTATAGTTATATTGAATTAAAAGTGTAAAACAAATAAATAAAATAATAAATAAATGTTTATTTAATTTTAAATTTTAACACTTAAAAAAATAATAACAAGAAAATATCAAAATAAATTAAACCATCCACTATAACACAACATAATATTCATCATAATTTTATTAAAATAAAACTAAAACTATTAAATATCTTATAATTTGTAAAAAAAATAAAAGTATATTTCTTTTTAATCATTTTCGTTTTTAATATAACAGAAAAAAATGCTAGATATTATTCATCGAGAAGCGATAGTGCGGGTAAACAAATAAACGTAACTTATCATATGTCTGTCAACTCATCCTTGATCATAGCCAATAGCACGAAATTAGAGAAATTCTGTGCCAATAGTAATAATCCGAGCGGTGACCATATGAAACCCTACGCCATCAAACATCCGATTAATTTTTGATAATTTCGAAAGAATATCAACAAATTAAAACTGGTTTTCTGGCGTTTGAGGTTATGCTAGATCATCGTGGCGGCAATCTCAAATTTATGAGAACAACTGTAAATATTCGTGAAAAATTTGGAAACTTTCCCGGAGTTTTGACTGTCCCGGAATTTTGGAAACTTTCGGAATATTCAAATATTTTAAAGGAAACTCTCATTTTTATCAAAACTCCATTCCGGAAACTTCCGAAAATTTCCTGGAAACTTTCCAATGGAAAATTTCCTTGACCCATCTCTGTCAAATTGGGATCTAATTTTCGTACAAATGGTACCAGTTATGGAAAACGTATTTACAAGATTTTATTTAACTTGCCCTGTTTGTATGTTAATATGTTTAAATCAATCAAATCTTGCAAGCCAATTTCAAACCACTTAACGATGTCCAATTGAGCTGAAATCTTGCATACACATGTAGTTCTGGTGACAATACAATAATATGGTACCAAAAAGTGCATTTTTTAGTTTTTTGAAATTATAATTTGATTGAATAGTGTATGCATTCAGACGTTGCATTCAAAGAAATACCGGAGGATTCAGTACTTTTAAATAAAGACGTTCTTGATCAAACATATTAAATAGGATAAAGTAATTTAAACACTTGGTATTTTATTTCACTGGATTTTATTCACATTATTCTGACGTACTTCAGTATGCGCTCGGCGCTGGCGTGCCACCCTGTGGGTGCTTGCCATGGATCACTTGCATGGTAGGCTGACGGTGCTCTGTGGCTGGCTGAGTGCTGGTTGTAGAGTTAATGGGTTAATATTTGTTGTTTTATTTGTTAGTGTATTTTTTTTCTGGTTGCTGTATGTGCTATGGTTGAAGTTATTGCTTGTTGTGCGGTATTGTACAGTGCTGTTTGCTACATGTTATGGCTCTTTTGTTGTTATTGTTTGCTTGTTGCTTTTTTTTTTTTTTGTTTTTTTTTTTTAGGTGAGGAATGGCTCTTTTATCTGATTGTGTGTAGTTGTTGTTAATAGTTTTTTTTTCCCACCAGTGTACATAGAATTTTGTGTTTTATGAGTCGATACAATGCTATAGGATTAGTACGGCAGGGTATGGAATTGCGCCCTACTCATCTAGATTGGTGTAGATGTAGATATATATATATATATATATTGTAAGCGGTCACTTTTAGGTTAGTTATCTAGACTCTTTGACAATGGACCGAAACAGAATAACCCTACACGATCTCACGGGCACTCCTACGTTAAGCAACTTCATATACAACAAACTTCTGCCCAATTTTGCCAACACACTGGAGAGACCTTCGAACCCAACGTTTACCGACCCTCTGGTAGTTAAATTTCAAACAGCCCCCAAGCACCCGTCTCTCAACTACATCTACACCAATCTAGATGAGTAGGGCGCAATTCCATACCCTGCCGTACTAATCCTATAGCATTGTATCGACTCATAAAACACAAAATTCTATGTACACTGGTGGGAAAAAAAAACTATTAACAACAACTACACACAATCAGATAAAAGAGCCATTCCTCACCTAAAAAAAAAAAAACAAAAAAAAAAAAGCAACAAGCAAACAATAACAACAAAAGAGCCATAACATGTAGCAAACAGCACTGTACAATACCGCACAACAAGCAATAACTTCAACCATAGCACATACAGCAACCAGAAAAAAAAATACACTAACAAATAAAACAACAAATATTAACCCATTAACTCTACAACCAGCACTCAGCCAGCCACAGAGCACCGTCAGCCTACCATGCAAGTGATCCATGGCAAGCACCCACAGGGTGGCACGCCAGCGCCGAGCGCATACTGAAGTACGTCAGAATAATGTGAATAAAATCCAGTGAAATAAAATACCAAGTGTTTAAATTACTTTATCCTATTTAATATGTTTGATCAAGAACGTCTTTATTTAAAAGTACTGAATCCTCCGGTATTTCTTTGAATGCAACGTCTGAATGCATACACTATTCAATCAAATTATAATTTCAAAAAACTAAAAAATGCACTTTTTGGTACCATATTATTGTATTGTCACCAGAACTACATGTGTATGCAAGATTTCAGCTCAATTGGACATCGTTAAGTGGTTTGAAATTGGCTTGCAAGATTTGATTGATTTAAACATATTAACATACAAACAGGGCAAGTTAAATAAAATCTTGTAAATACGTTTTCCATAACTGGTACCATTTGTACGAAAATTAGATCCCAATTTGGCAGAGATGGGTCAAGGAAATTTTCCATTGGAAAGTTTCCAGGAAATTTTCGGAAGTTTCCGGAATGGAGTTTTGATAAAAATGAGAGTTTCCTTTAAAATATTTGAATATTCCGAAAGTTTCCAAAATTCCGGGACAGTCAAAACTCCGGGAAAGTTTCCAAATTTTTCACGAATATTTACAGTTGTTCTCATAAATTTGAGATTGCCGCCACGATGATCTAACATAACCTCAAACGCCAGAAAACCAGTTTTAATTTGTTGATATTCTTTCGAAATTATCAAAAATTAATCGGATGTTTGATGGCGTAGGGTTTCATATGGTCACCGCTCGGATTATTACTATTGGCACAGAATTTCTCTAATTTCGTGCTATTGGCTATGATCAAGGATGAGTTGACAGACATATGATAAGTTACGTTTATTTGTTTACCCGCACTATCGCTTCTCGATGAATAATATCTAGCATTTTTTTCTGTTATATTAAAAACGAAAATGATTAAAAAGAAATATACTTTTATTTTTTTTACAAATTATAAGATATTTAATAGTTTTAGTTTTATTTTAATAAAATTATGATGAATATTATGTTGTGTTATAGTGGATGGTTTAATTTATTTTGATATTTTCTTGTTATTATTTTTTTAAGTGTTAAAATTTAAAATTAAATAAACATTTATTTATTATTTTATTTATTTGTTTTACACTTTTAATTCAATATAACTATAATATGATATTTAGATCTTATTTCTGTCTTGCCTTCTACATTTCCGTTTCTGCACAAAATAGGAGTTACGACTTACATATGACATTTACATAAATTTTTAATTTTATAATCCACATATTTATCACATTCTATAAATTATTTTATTTATATTTAATTATTTAATAACTCAAACAAAACAAATTACTGAGTAACCACCCAATTGCTCCGTATTCTTCATATAGCACAGCGCACATATAGCGGGTGTCATTTAATATCAGTTATTTGGTGAAAGTCTGTAAAAGTAATGTAAATAATATATTTATATGCACTTATTTGGTACCAAAATGAAGCTTAGATCATCACGAATCAGATTTCACCATAAAATAGACTCTGAATATTCCCAATGGAAAGTTTCCAGGAAAGCTTCCTGGAAACTTTCGTAGTAATCAAAACTCCGGGAGTTTACCCATCTCTACAATTTGGAGTTAATACCCTTAACAAATTGCTTTTTCTACGCTACGGGTTTAGTCAACACTCCCAGTAATAAACATTCGACCAATTTTAGTTCATATAATCATGTATCCATTATGTATCTACTTCTTACGCTATTATTTTTTTTTTCCTAATCCCGGGATTCCCGGGATCGTGTAAATTTGATCCCGAAATCCCGGGATTGTATTATGGCTCCGGGATTGCAAACCCTAGTCACAGTCATGCGTATTCAAGCGCGTGCACGCATGTATCTCGCTTCGAGTTATCACGTTACACTTGACTATTTTTTTCCGGGAAAACCGTGGCTTTAACGATTAATTTTGTTAGCACATTTTTTGTTCATAAATACGTGATCTATCCATCTGAATTTTTTGTTTTTCCTAGCTTGACATAATTTCAAAATTTTGAAAAAAATTGATGGAAAAAAAATTTTTTTCACTTTTTTTGTTTGTTCTGCATCCGAGCGAAATGTAAACTTTTCAGGATATTATTCTACACACTTTCACGAACTCATTAAAAGTTTACACAGTTTGCAACTTTTTGTGGGTAAATACCTTCATCGACTGGGCTATGCACTATTATTCATAATATTTAGGCCATCCTTTATGATCGTTATTATTGGAGATAGAAAAAAAGTTTCAGACGAAAGTTTTAATGTAACTGAACCTCTTTAATAAGTTAATGGAAGCACAGTGGCGTGCAGAAATTAAGAGGTACAAGAAGCAATATTTTTTTTATTGTTGAATTTTTTAATTATTCTTTTTTTTCTGATTTCAAAAATATGACATGATAGTCCTATCTTTAACCGTTTTCGAGTTATGAAATGTAGTGTAGTTACCTAACTATTTCCCTTATTATTTGTTATATTGTTTTACATAAAACTAGATCCCGAGGATTAAAATAAAATCCGTTACATAGGTTACATAATTAATAAGATAATTATATATGTATATGTTTTGAATGTAAATTTTATCCATGAAGTTTTAACCCTTTCGCTCACGATTTTTTAGTTTTCATGAGTAAATTCTGAAATATAGTAAGTGTCTATCTGTTACGGTTTGTAAAAAAATTGACGTCCACTATAGTGGACGCTGTGACTCAACGGTAGTTCTACAAATGTCACACTTTCATAAATAAGTAGGTATAATTGAATAAATTATTAAACATACAGAAAATAAATTATTATAACGTTTATTTATTATCGAAAGTATAATAATTATTATGATTAATTAATAAAAAAAAAGAATCATTTATTTGGTATGGTATAACTCCAGGTCTTCCTCGGGCTCTGATGCAGTCGTAGCTTCCTCAAGATCTAAAGAGCAATGAATTAGCTGATGATTTAAGCGAAAAATTAGAATAAGGATACCTTTTGGAGGAAGAAAGTGGCCACTCTCCCAACCCTCCCCCCTCTTTACTAAGAAGCTTTTGATCCGACGTATCGTTTTGAAGTAATTCAAAAAGCTCCTGGTCCTTTAGCCATCTCCTATGAGCCATTTTAACATAAATCTTTTACAAAATAGCAAAAATTTAAAAAAGTAGGTTAGATTCACCTATGGAATTTATGTCGTTGACTCACAGTTTACACTGTGGTGAACATACTTCAAATGACAAAAAACATAGCCCAGTTGATTCAAAACGGAACGAAATTCCAGGATATCAAAAAATAAACACTTATAAACACGCAGAAAAATCAAGAAGAGTGACCAACTAAAATTACTTGCTTGAAATAAAATTATCTAGGAGACTACAGTGCGCACTATCGCACTAATAATTTACATGAGTAAGAACCTCCTGCATAAAAGTGAACTTTTATTATTCACATCTAGATGGCAGAACTTGTTATTTTCTTTTAACAATTGTATCAACTGAATAGAGAACTTGACAGATTGCTGAAATTATGGCGCGTAAATTAAAAAAAAAATCACAAAGGTTATGTCCACTGTAGTGGACACCATGAGCGAAAGGGTTGATAACATAAATTTATGTCATAGACGATTATTGTAAATTGATTACCCCGGCGATTTCCATTAATTGGTTATTACCCCGACGCCCGAAGACTACTACAAATTTGTCACTCAAGTTGCTGATCCCACAACTCACTTTTATTGATAACCCCGACGTCCAGTAATTTGACGTCCACACAAATTGGTGAGACCGATACAAAGCCTTTCTGATATATACATACATTGGAAAAGATATAGATATGACCCAATTTGCGTAGTTGATGTTTTAGAAGGTAAAAACTTTTTCCTTAATTAAAGATTTTAAATATTATACTGGATTTGGATTTTTTTAAATACGACATTTGGTATTTTTGGAGATTTGGACCGTTTAATAGAATAACTTAATAGAAGATTACAAGACTGGAATTTACCTTTTGAAATTATCAATTATTGTACATGGTTAGGTAGGAACCCTATATATGCTCCTTTCCATTGTTTTATTTTAAACCAGTCAATCATTCAAATAATTCATTCATTTGACCTACTATTATTTTTTTAAATATGGCCGTCTCAAACGCAGTTGCACCAACGGATCTTGAAAACCCTATTGTCACTGATCCAGTTGTTGCACAAAATCAATACATCACGTCATTGAAACTTCCCCCCTTCTGGATAGCTAAACCAGAAATATGGTTTTCTCAAGTAGAAGCTCAATTTAACGTTACACGAATAACTTCTGATCGTAAAAAATATGATTACATAATCGCGAATTTACCGATGGAAGTCGTCAGTAATATTTATGACATTATTATTGCTCCACCAGCCGCTAATCTATATATTTTTTTTAAAAACGCTATCATTGCGCGACTTTCTTCCAGCGAAGGAAAGCGTTTGGATGACCTGTTATCAGGATCACATATGGGCGATAGGAAACCCTCAGAATTTTATCGAATTTTCAGGCTACAAAAATCCTGCATCAGAAGTATCTTCCATCTAAAAAAAAAGAGAAACATGTAGAGCAACTTTTAAAAACAAAAACATACTTACCTTACCATCCTTATACATATACCAATGTGCATGCTTTGTGAAACAAAACTATGAAGAATTATTCACTAGATATGAAACCAATCACGCTTTCAACACCAGAGGCTGTGCAACATCAGTGCTACGTCAGCCACAAACCACTTTTATGCAAGTACAAAGAAACGTAGTAACACAGCTAATCAAGATTTATAACAAAATACCAAATCAATATAAAAATTTGTTAACAAAGGAGTTCAAAGTGAAATTAAAAATATATTTAAGTCGTCAATCATTTTATTCTATCTCTGAATACTTTAATCACCATTTTGATTGTTCTATCTAAAGTAATATTATTTAATTGTAATATGTGCAGAGATGGGTAAACTCCCGGAGTTTTGATTACTCCGAAAGTTTCCAGGAAGCTTTCCTGGAAACTTTCCATTGGGAATATTCAGAGTCTATTTTATGGTGAAATCTGATTCGTGATGATCTAAGCTTCATTTTGATACCAAATAAGTGCATATAAATATATTATTTACATTACTTTTACAAACTTTTACCAAATAACTGATATTATATGACACCTGCTATATGTGACCTGTGCTATATGAAGAATATGGAGCAATTGGATGGTTACCCAGTAATTTGTTTTTTTGAATTATTAAATAATTAAATATAAATAAAATAATTTATAGAATGTAATAAATATGTGGATTATAAAGTTAAAAATTTATGTAAATGTCATATGTAAGTCGTAACCCCTATTTTGTGCAGAAACGGAAATGTAGAAGGCAAGACAGAAATAAGATCTAAATATCATATTATAGTTATATTAAATTAAAAGTGTAAAACAAATAAATAAAATAATAAATAAATGTTTATTTGATTTTAAATTTTAACACTTAAAAAAATAATAACAAGAAAGTAATATCAAAATAAATTAAACCATCCACTAAAACACAACGTTATGCATCATAATTTTATTAAAATAAAAGTAAAACTATTAAATATCTTATAATTTGTAAAAAAATAAAAGTACATTTCTTTTTAATCATTTTCGTTTTTAATATAACAGAAAAAAATGCTAGATATTATTCATCGAGAAGCGATAGTGCGGGTAAACAAATAAACGTAACTTATCATATGTCTGTCAACTCATCCGTGATCATAGCCAATAGCACGAAATTACAGAAATTCTGTGCCAATAGTAATAATCCGAGTGGTGACCATATGAAATCCTACGTCATCAAGCATCCGATTAATTTTTGATAATTTCGAAAGAATATCAACAAATTAAAACTGGATTTCTGGCGTTTGAGGTTATGTTAGATCATCGTGGCGGCAATTTCAAATTTATATGCACATTGTTACATTCAATAAGTTTGGAATAGGATGATAACCAATTTACATTTTATTGCTATTATTTAAATTTAATACTACCTGTTACTAGGAACTTAATTATCATACTAGGAACTTACTTTAAGTACTATGAATTTTAATTCAGTGTCTAGTATGGGAGTATTTGCAAATGTAATTTCCGTATTTGTAACATTTTTGTGGTACATTTGCAAATACTCCCATACTAGACACTGCATTAAAATTATAATTAAAATTCATAGTACTTAAAGTAAGCTCCTAGTATGATAATTAAGTTCCTAGTAACAGGTAGTATTAAATTTAAATAATAGCAATAAAATGTAAATTGGTTATCATCCTATTCCAAGCTTATTGAATGTAACAATGTGTATATAATATTGTAAGCCGTTACTTTTAGGTTAGTTATTTAGACTCTTTGATAATGGTCCCGAGACCAAAACGTATGTCAGTGAAATAAAATACCAAGTGTTTAAATTACTTTATCCCAATTAATTTTATTTTTTTCGCTTTAGTACACCTAAATAATAATAAAAGTTTGTTTTTAAAAAGTTCTTTTTTACATATAATTTTTTTCAGAATCTACATTAGTTGGCGGTATCGTTATCAGATGATCATATATGCCAGCTGAAGGTACATATCGGTGTTGTCTTCATTTTCGAAAAGTGTCAGTTCTCTTTTTTTAATTTGATGATATCAAATCGGGTGCATTGCGTTTTCTAACATTTTGTTAAAAATGTTTTCCAATGATTTTTCTGTGTGGTGAGGAGAATCTTATTTTCTTCATAGTCTTCTTCATCAATTACCTCTGGAATTTTTTGGAAACGTTTTATAAAATTCTCTAATATTTCTCTAATGACATTTTTTTAGGAATCTGAAATAGTGTGTCCAATTCTTGCTCATTGAAATTGTGCAAGTAGGTAGAACTTGTATAATTTGCTTTAACATGAAATTTAAAAAAATATCTGATAAATAAATTCACATCACTTCAGCACAGTGCCTTCATTGTGACTTTAAGTGGTTCCAATAGTTTAACTAAATCACCAAAGTTTATATTCAAAAATCGAGTATCAAAGGGGCATTTTTAAGCTACTCATTGCCTTTTGAACGCAATTCCGGAGGTAACTAAAATGCTGTAGAATTAAAAAACTGTTCCACCTTGTTTTACAATCCCGAAAATCCCGGGATCCAATCGACTACGATCTCGGGATTTTCGATTTCGGGATTGCAAACCCTAACTGTGACATCGACGCATTGAATTACATGTCACTAAATCAGAATTTGTTCAATCCATATGAGTGTTGGTTCATTTAAAAGATGGAAATTGTAGCTTTCTGATGCTTTTTTGTTTTAAACAAAACAAGCAAAGGATGGATGGGAAAAATACTATATATTATCACGCCCGAACTCAATCGTCGCAAATAAAAAAATATAGAATAAAAGCCCCTTCAAAAAAATTCTTTCTTCATTGAGAACTGTTAAAAAGTATGTACACTTCATGATTATTATGGTTTATTAAATTGTAGTAGCGTGGGTCCAAAAAAAAGTACATCTCAAATCATTTTAATTTAATTGCTTGATGATTTTCTTGATAAATATATATATTGGAGGCTGTAACTTGTCGAGAAATTGACCCATTGGAAAAGATAAAATATTACTATTTCGGAAAAAATGTATAGTTTTCGAATGTTCAAACACAAATTCGTTTACTTTTATGCATTTTTTCGAAAATATGATCAATCAGATCATGATAAGAAATTGCGATTGTCACGATCTTACCCTTATCAGCAGAGCGGTTTATATATTAAAATCCGAACGTGCTGTACCCCTTACATTTTCCAAATTTACAATAACAAAGGCTTTTGTCACGCTCAATTCTCTGGACGCGAAACGGTATTGACGGATACACAATAAAATTCTTTCTGTTATAGGCTATATTTCGTCGATTCCATTTAATGATTAACTTCTTAATTAACTAATTAAATTCGTCCGTCTCTTTCTGGACGCATTTTTACGAACCTCACTTTTTATTCACGATGCACCCTTTGTCGTGTCGTTGTATTTTGCAATTTTGTTGAAATGTCAAAAAATGCCAATTTTCATTCGTTCGTGTCGAGCCGAATTTTCGATTTGTCCTGTGCAATGTACGATGCGGATCAACTACAACTCTTCCTCTTTCCATCGCGACATCGTACGGTCGTCCCGCTGGTGTATTTCGAAAAATATGAACATTTTAAGATTGCATGTTTTTCGACTCCAAAACACTACTTTTTTTTTCGCCCTTTTTCGTTTATATCTCGGAAACGGCTGCAGCTAACTCAAAAATAAATTTTCACAACGGGCCCAGATAATTTCTTCAGGAATCGCTCAGTTCCATCAGAATTGTCCTAAATACTTTCGTTTCGGAGAAATCGACCCAAATGTGTGGCGATGCACGACTCAAAATGGTACATTTTTCACTTAAAACCTCCATAACTCCTAAACGGTGGTTCCTAGGCCAAAAAACTTCGCCCTAACGAATTTGTACAGAATTAAATTATCTAAAAGTCTTCTTTTTTTTAATTGTCATACTCCAAAAATTAACGAGCTAGGAGCGGTCAAAGTGGAGGCTTTTTAAATTTTTTTTTCATCCCGGCCGTGCCTACGTCATAGCTAAATATCGATTTTCTGAATCGTCCAATCAGATTCGTCCACTGCTGTCAATCTGCGAGGCAATAAAAAGTCATATTCAGGGCGATTTGTCTAAATTGACATTTGTTTCGTGTTTTTGCGCGGTGCAGATTGAAACCAAGGACAATCGTATAAACTGTCGATCTGCATAAGCGCCCTCAATTTTACTTGCCAAATGGTAAACAACCGTTCAATAGATGACACCAGCCGGCAAATTCCGATCGATAATAATGTCATTTGTTTTACCGCATAAGTAAAATGTGATGTACAGAGTGATATTTCTTAAAGTGGCAGAGCCTCCAAGTGATTTCGCTGATAACAAGGGAACGGTTGTAGATATCGAACTGAAATTTGAAACGAAGGTGGAAATGTTGTAGACGGACGGAATACAAGTGAATTAAAAATACACCTACGTCTACGTGACGTCACAAAGAAGAAAAATTCTTACAACAGAGGAACAGGTAGAGACATTGAGACGTAGGTCTAACTATTGAAGAAAAAATAAATTCGAGTGAATCAAAAATACACCTACGTCACAAAAATGAAAAATTCTTACAACAGACGAACGGACACAGATATCGACTTGATATTTGAAACGTAGGTGGAACTATTGAAGAAAAAACAAATTCGAGTAAATCAAAAATACACCTACATCACAAAAATAATTTTCGGAGAAATGTCACTTTTCAGAAAAATGTCGTTTTACAGAAAAATGTCAAATTTTCTTAAAAATGTCAAATATTCGGGGAAATGTCACTTTTTAGAAAAATGTCAAATTTTCGGATAAATGTCACTTTTCAGAACAATGTCAAGTTTTCGGAAAAATGTCAAATTTTCGGAGAAATGTCACTTTTCGGAAAATGTCAAAAATTCGGAAAAATGTCAAATTTTTCAAAAAATTTCACTTTTCAGAAAAAAGGTCAATTTTCGGAAAAAATGTAAAATTTTCAGGAAAATGTCAAATTTTTATGAAACTTGAAAATAGACCGGAATCCGGAAAAATTTTAAATTTTCAAAAAATGTCAAACTTTCAGAAAAATGTCAAATTGTCATAAAAATGTAAAATTTTCTGAAAAAATCAAATATTCAGAAAAATGTCAAACTTTCAGAAAAATGTGAAATTTTCAAAAATGGTCAAATTTAAAAAAAAACTTGAAATTTCCAAAAAATGTCAAATTTTCAAAAAAATGTCAAATTTTCAAAAAAACGTCAAATTTTCGGAAATTAACATTTTTTAAAAAATTAAAATTTTTTAAAATGTCAAATTTTCTAAAAAAATCAAATATTCAGAAATATATAAAATTTTCAAAAAATGTCAAATTTTCAAAAAATTTAAAAAATGTGATTAAAAAAAATTCTAAAAATTGTCCAGTTTTCAAAAATCATCAAATTTTCGGAAAAATGTAAAATTAAAAAAATGCAGTTATTAAAAAATGTAAAATTTTCAGAAAAATGTCAAATTGTCAAGAAATTCCAAATATTAAATTGATTGAAACGTTAAATTGAGTGCGAAGCACTCAAAATTGAACGTGAAGCGCTCATTTGAGTGCGAAGCACTCAAGCCCTCCGCTAGGAGCTAGAATGGGCTTTAGCCCATTCTAGTAACAATATAAATTCTGAAACTTTTTCAATACATTAACAAATTTATAAGGAATTCAATGGATATAGCTGAAATGTGGATAGGTGTATCTGTAATAAATACAATACAGTAATGGCACGTAAAAATTCATGCGAGCGATTCAGCGGCTAAGTGTGGTGTCTGTGTATGCATTCATAATTATATATTTTTCCCTCCAAACTCACTATTTATCCTCTTAGTCACTAAGAAAAATGTTAAAGATGTGTAATCAGAAAGAGAAAAAAAGCTTTATTTTACTTGTTAGAACTGCTAAGAATTTTTAGAGTTTCCGTAGTATGCATTTAACCGTGCGCTTGGCCGAGCAGAGTGACAAATTTACTTCACTATTTTTTCAGGGAAAACCGTGGCTTTAGCGATAAATTTCATTAGAACATTTTTTGTTCAGAAACACGTGGTCTACCCACATGGATTTTTTGTTTTTTTTCTAACCTGACTTAATTTAAAAATTTTGAAAAAATTCATAAAGAAAAGTTTTATTAACTTTTTTTTATGTTCTGCATCCGAACGGAATGTAAACTTTTCAGGATATTATTCTATACACTTTCACGAACTCATTAAAAAAAAAATTATTCAGTTTGCAACTTTTTGTGGGTTTCACTATAAAATGATCTCTGTCGTCTGGGCTAGCAGTCGAATTGATTTTTTGTTGATTCTTATGTATTATGTCCTCCAGATGACGAAAAAAATATTTGCGCCCAAAAATTCCTTGTGCGTCAAAAGTTATATGCACTTTTTAACGCACTTTCACGGATTTTCAACTTATCTGCTTAATATATCGTGTACTAGTAATCGGATGGGAATTTTAAAAATAGTGGCTTATTTGAAATAAAATTCTTAAAAAATATAGACCTGTCCAATATATATATATATATATATATATATATATATATATATATATATATATATATATATATATATATATATATATATATATATATATTATATATATATATATATATATATATATATATATATATATATATATATATATATATATATATATATATATATATAAATAGAAAAATATACAAGACCAAGAATAGCCGAAAAAATCAAAATTGAATATCTTATCTATAATAAGGAGAAATTTCACCAAAGTTGGCAAACATAAAACTCATTTATGATCAAATATGATGCATCAATACCGGACACCGTATGTCAAATAGAGCGGTCAAAGATGGTGGACGAAATAAAATTTTTAATTCTTCGTCAATTATCAAGGAGGCATTGTACCTCATTTTTTTTTTCTTTTCGATTGTACGTTATTTTATGTACTTTTAGGGGATAGAGTCCATTTTTTTTTTTATTTTCAAAAAAGTGCATTTTTACAATTTTCAAAAATGTATTTTTTCTGAAATCGATCGGCAATGTCTACATTTTCGGCACGATTTCAGATCGAAAAATGCACAATTCCAGTGTTTTAGTCCGTTGCTAAGAAATTATCAGAAAACAGACTGGAAAAGATCCATTGCCAAGCAACGATCAACAGAACGTATGGGAATGTTACTTTCCCGGCCTAGACCGGGAAAGTAACATTCCCGTACGGTTTTTTATGTATATTTTAGATAGTAAATAAATACACGCAGACAAACCAACTCACATTAAAATTGCATTTATTAGTAAGCAGTTAGATGGTAACGAAAAAATGTTATGCATTAATACAAATTCCTTAATTTATAATAATATTGATTGTGATTTCAGAAAAAATAGTATGTGTACTTCGGTGTGAAAGCACATTTCCGAAATTCGATGCTTGTTGGCTTTGGCTAGCGCCTCGACCAATAATTTGGATCGTCGTCCAGGAATGTATTGCTTTCACACCTAAATACACAATATACTATTCTTTGACCCCCCTTTTTTTCACTCAATTTTCATCGAAACAAAATGAAATATACTATATTAGTTTCATACCGTCACATGCCATAATTTCACCCCATTCCTTATCGATAGCCAATTCATCAAAGGTAGAAAAAGCATTGGCACAATTATTTCCTTTACAATAAACACATAGAATAGAACATAATATATTCAGTTTTCGACAGCTGCATTGATTATTTTTACAGCCTTTCTTACATTTACAAGAAATATCACTTAGTAAATTTTTAGGAAAAGCATTACTTTCACTCATAACATCAAGCATTAAGCCATTCTCAGTTTTAAGCCATCCGAATTGTAACGGATCTTTCTCAGAACCTAAGGGTTTTTGGTCTTGGAAATATACTCTTAAATAGTGTTTTTCTATTACCTCTTCAGTAGGTGTAATTGCAGACAATTCTATTTTCATCATAATGTTTGTCAATTATTTTATTAATCTTAGGTTTGTAAAATTAGATTCTTTTATGATGATTACATGCTAGTTGAGTCATTATAACCAAAATTCTTCGGCGACTATTATAACTTGATTGTCTTCGGTTTTCAAATCAATAACAGTTTTAACGATTGCAGTATCGGTTTCTTCTCTGCATATTTTAACGTTTAACTGTTAACTCTTTGTGCAATAATTTTATAAAGCTATCCTTATTTTTACTATTAGCTAGAAATTTTTTTTGACTAACCGAGGATTTCATAATGTCACATGTGATTGAAATATCTACGCAAACATTTTTTTCTAAACGGCGAATGCACTCGTTATTCTTAGTGCTATTCTGTTTATCAGCATACCCATAAAAAATATTACTACTCTAATCTTGACTGCTTGTTTCTGATTATTAATCATATATTCATACATTATTATTATTACCATGCGTATACTTAATAAATTTCCTTTTTAAATTAATGAAGTTTCATTTTGTATTACATTTTTGAAGTTAGACTTTCTATAGTATATTTCATTTTGTTTCGATGAAAATTGGGTGAAAAAAGGACGGTCAAAGAAAATACATTTTTGACAATTGTAAAAATGCACCTTTTTTGAAAATTAAAAAAAACGCACTTTTTTTAAATATTAAAAAAAAAACGAACTCTATCCCCTAAAAGTACATAAAATCCTTGATAATTGACAAAGAATTAAAAATATTATTTTGTCCGCCATTTTTGACCGTTCTATTTGACATACGGTGTCCGGTTAAGCAGATAAGATGAAAATCCGTAAAAGCTCGTCAAAAAGTGCATTTAACTTTTGACGCACAAGGAATATTTGGGCGCAAATATTTTTTTCGTAATCAGGAGGTTGTAATACATAAGAATCAACAATAAAATTTCAGGTGGAATGTTGTCGCTGAAAAAATTTAAATTAAATCAATTCGACTGTACTTTAACCCTGTACATATCGATGTCAATGAGATCACTTTCCGGCCGCCATTTCTTTATATCTTCATGGATCGAGATGAAACTAGGTATATGTCACATATTACCTACTTTTGATTTCTGAATGGAACACCCTGTATATTTTTGCATTTTTGGAATCTGCAGATCATTCTACATATGATTGTGCTAATTTCATGACTCTTTCTGCCATTTTAAAATTCTTCCAGCCAATTTTAATCTCCAATCTAGTACGTAGTGATCCATCAGAATGTGTTGATACATCATAAGATTGGTATTGAAAAATTACATTTAGTTGTATTATGAAAGTTCATTTAAAAATTTTGAGTAATTTTGAAAAAGTGATTTTATGAACTTTCGACCTCTCTTTGTCACAAATTAACAACAAAAATCCAATACGTTTTTCTTCAATTATTTATGAATATTAGAACAATATAGATTTCAAAAATGAAAGTCATATAGCTCAGTCGATGAAGGTATTTACCTAAAAAAAATTTGCAAAATGAATAATTTTGTTTTTAATGAGTTCGTGAAAGTGTACAGAATAATATCCTGAAAGGTTTACGTTTCGCTCGGATGCAGAACATAAAAAAAAGTGAAAAAAATTTTTTTTCATCCAGTTTTTCAAAATTTTGAAATTAAGTCTGGGTAGGAAAAATAAAAAATACAGATGGATAGATCACGTATTTATGAACAAAAAATGTCCTAACAAAATTTATCCACCTGTATTTTTTATTTTTTCCTATCCAGACTTAATTTCAAAATTTTGAAAAAAATGGATGGAAAAAATTTTTTTTTCACTTTTTTTTATGTTCTGCATCCGAGCGAAATGTAAACTATTCAGGATATTATTCTATATACTTTCAGTCATCAAAAAAAGAAATATTCATTTTGCAAATTTTTTAGGTAAATACCTTCATCGACTGAGCTATAGACTTTCAGTGCGTATGGTGCATTGCCATGAAAAACTTAAGTTTCAAAGTGTTTTTGCCCACTTTCTTCAATTAAATTCATTCAACTTTAGTAATATTACATTGAAGTAAATTCTGTCATTGAAATTTAATCCATTATTTACATGAATAATAAAAAAATATTGAAAATAATATATAATATTGAAAAATTCGTGATCCGAACAGTCATTTTTTTGTTTTTTCTCAATTTTAAGCAGTTTCATGAAAAATAAACCATCAAAATGTATAGACCATTTGAAAGTAGACATTTCAACGGTTCAAATGAGCCCAGATAGAATATTGAAATCTAAAAAAACACCAATAAAGTTTTCCGTGGAAGATTTGGGTTTTTTTTTTTTTTTTCGAAAAATGTCTCAAAAACTACTTCTTTCCCAGATTCCAAAAAAATCATGCTCATTCAATGCAAAAAAAGTATACTTTCACGAAATTTCATGTAAATTGAATTATTTTTACGAGAGAAAAATAAAAAAACCGAAAAATCGGTTTTCCGCCATTTTTTCGGAAAATTTATAATGAAAAATGCCTTATATGAAAGTTTTATATTTTTTTCATATCCACATCTTTTGTGAAAGACATTTTCCGCTAGGAGGTCACGTTTCGCCGAAAATCGCAAAAAACCACTTTCAACCCCATTTCACAATTTCACATTATCTCGTGTTTAATTTTTGTTTTTTCTCTTCTTTATAACCTTAACTAAATACCCTGACTGGTCCTTGCCTGTAAATAATTTTCTATAAGTTTAACCAGTTTGGATGCCAATAACTAAACGATTTTTTAAATTAATAGTTTTAATACCTATTAGACCAAAAGCTACGAACGATTTATTTACCTTATAAGCAAAATACGGTTTGAGCCTAGGATTATGTAAAAACATAAAATTTTGCATTGAATTACATCATGAGGAAAATGGGTAAAATTAACTTTGTTGTAAAGCTCTTTTACAATATATACCAAATCTGGCTGAAAAGTCCCTTGCTTTCATTAAACCAGACTGACCTGAATGTGATGAAATATTTGCATTTATTTTCCTCATGAGGAAAATGGATGAAACCTTCATATTTCATTTATTTATTTATTTCAAATTTGTACACTACAGAAATAAATAAAAATTCCAATTGGTACATAGTAACTTACGACTAATTAATTAAAACTATACCTAACCCACATATAAGAGCGATACAATAATAAAATGAAAATGAATCAAAAGTAGGAAGGATTTATTGACTCGTAACAGATTTTTTAAGGCTATATAAGCTGGTGAAAAACAAGTCGTACTCAGCAAAATTGTTGTTGAAGTTGGCCGCCATTCTGTCACAAAAAGCTTGTTGTCCATAGTTAGTCCTATGAGGCCTGATAAAAAATAGTCTTCTGTGGCGGGTGTTACAGGGTGCAACATGAAAATTAATGTTACTCAAAAGAGATGGACAATCGATAAATCCATTAATTAGCTTATGTAGAAAATAGAGAAGGGCAAGTTTCCTACGATCCTCTAGTGACCTTAACCCAGTTATCTCTAATCTTATGAGACTCGAAAGCATGATACGGCAGACCCATTTTATAAACATAAAATTTTGTGAATCTATTTTGTACAGTTTCTAAGCGATATATATGAGAGGCATAGTGTGGTGACCATATTACGCTATTATATTCTAGAATACTGCGGACTAAAGTGTGATATAAGGTCATTATAGCGTGCGGATCGCTTATCTGCTGTGTATGTCTTTTAATGAAGCCTAAAAGTCTCAGGGCTTTGAGAGTTATGTTGTTAACATGATCTACGAAGCTAAGATCTTTATCGAAGGTGACGCCAAGGTCGCACACTGTGCAAGGGGCTTCAAAAATAGTGTTGTTAATATTATAATTATAAATAATGGGATTCTGACATTTATAAAAACGAAAAGTTTTGCATTTGTTGGTATTAACACACATGTGATTTGTCAGGCACCAGCTTAAAAAATTATCTAGGTCTTTTTGAACTTTGAGACAATCGTCTAAAGATTTAATTACATAATAAAATTTTAGATCATCTGCATACATAAGGACATTACAATTTAAAAATGCGTCAATTGCATCATTAACAAAAAACAAAAAAGAACTGGACCGATGTGGGATCCTTGAGGAACTCCCGACGTTACACTTATTATATTAGACACTTTATCACAGATTTTAACACATTGATGTCTGTCCTGTAGGTAAGACTTAATTCCATTCTAGGTAAACTCCAGCAATTCCCATACATTTTAGTTTATGCAATAGAAGTTTGTGACAGACGCTGTCGAAGGCTTTTAACAGGTCCGTATAGATAACGTCAACTTGTTTGCGTACTTCAAGGCTGTTTACTAGATAGTCATGATATGTTGCTAGCGGTGGACCGCCCTTTGTAGAACCCATGTTGCTCGTCGATTATTGACTTATTAAACGTGATGAAAAGCTCATCAGTAAGTATGGATTCCATTATTTTTTGAATGCAGGAAATAATTGCAATTCCTCTATAATTTTCGATTTTGGATTTGTTACCAGTTTTAAAGATTGGAGTAAGTGTAGAAGATTTCCATTCAGTAGGAAAAAAAGCTTTATCTAAAGACATTTGAAAAAGAATTCTAAGTGGTTCTGAGACCGTTGATGAGCAATTAATAAGAAGTACAGGCGGTATTCCATCCGGGCCGCCATTTTTATTTTTATCCAGTGATTTAAGTTTAGTTTCAATTTCTGCCGTGGTAAAAAGGTGGTAACCTAGAGAGTGAATATTGTTGTAATCTGCTGTGACATTCTCAGTAGATATATACTTATGAACACAGTAACAAGACTGGAAGCAAAAGCATTAGCAATGTCCTGAGGATCGTCTAAAGATAAACCATCGTACTCCATAAGTTTCGGTAAGCCATGTTCCTTTTTAAGAGAATTAATATAAGACCAAAAATACTCAATATTAGTGGGAATCATGAGTTCCGTGTTAGATACATATAAAAGGTAGTACATGTCTATATGGTATTTAGTTTCTTTCCTTATATTGGAATATTCAAGGTAATCGCTCTCAAGCCTAGTCTTTTTGTACTTTTTGTACAGTTTGTTCTTTAAGGCCATAAGCTTCCTTAAGTGGGAGTTGTACCATTTTGGGTTCTTATCGGAGATCATGTATTTCTTGGGAACAAACTGGTTAATTCCTGATGAAAGTATGTCATAAAACTGGAATACTGCTGAATCAACACATTCATGAGTAGATAGGACCGACCAGTCAGTATTTCTAGAATGGTTTGTGAAAGGCATGAAAGTTTGCTTTATGGAAGAGGAATACTTTTTCTATGTGCTTATTTTTAAGGATCTCGATGTGTGCAAAATCAATGTTGATTACTAATGGGGGATGCTATAAGTCAACTGTACTTAAGGGTTCAATAGCTTGTTTGACTGAGATCTCAATTTCATCGCTGAAGATTAAGTCCAAAAGTCTGCCTTGGTGATTCGGTATATTATTGTATTGTTGAAGTTCAAGACAGGAGATGTTGTCGATAAGGGTTTCAATGCAGGGGTTAGAAGTGTAGCTCGGAACGAGAGTATCTTCCTCTAACTGCCAGGAGATAGAGGACAAATTGAAGTCGCCAGCTATTATGTTAGATTTAGGTGAGCCAAACATGAATATATCAAATCTGACTGATAAAGCTCTTGTTTAAGGTCCATTAGACACAATTTTTAAAAAATATATATTTTTTTACCTCATCAGCAAAATGAATGAAACTTTCATATTTATTTAGTTTTAGGTTACCCAAACATGAATATATCAAATCTGACTGATAAAGCTCTTGTTTAAGGTCCATCAGACACAATTTTAAAAAAATGTATTTTTTTTATCGCATCAGCAAAATGAATGAACCCTTCATATTTCGTTAACTTTAGATCAGTCAAACATAAATATAGCAAATCTGACTGACTGAGATCATGTTTAAAGTCTATTAGACAATTTGAATAAAATTGTATTTTTATGTTATTTGTATGAATGCACAAAATCTGTTTTGAATTTGAATTTATTTACATAATGTGAGAAAGTAGCCCAGACGACAGAGATCATTTTATAGTGAAACCCACAAAAAGATGCAAACTGAATATATTTTTTTAATGAGTTCATGAAAGTGTATAGAATAATATCCTGAAAAGTTTACATTCTGCTCGGATGCAGAACATAAAAAAAAGTGAAAAAAATTTTTTTTTATCAATTTAAATCAATCAAATTAAGCCAGGCTAGAAAAAAACAAAAAATACAGGTGGGTAGACCACATGTTTCTGAACAAAAAATGTCCTAATAAAATTTATCGCTAAAGCCATGGTTTTTCCGGAAAAAAATAGTGAAGTAACTTTGTCACTCTGCTCGGCCAAGCGCACAGGTAAAAGCATACTACGGAACCTCTAAAAATTCTTAGCAGTTCTAACAAGTAAAATAAAGCTTTTTTCTCTTACTGATTACACATTTTTAACATTTTTCTTAGTGACTAAGAGGATAAATAGTGAGTCTGGAGGGAAAATATATAATTATAAACGCATACACAGACACCACACATAGCCGCATCACTCGCATGAATTTTTACGTGCCTTTACTGTATTGTATTTATTACAGATACACCTATCCATATTTCAGCTGTATCCATTGAATTCCTTATACATTTGTTAATGTATTGGAAAAGTTCCAGAATTTATATTCAAAACAATCAAAGATATTTTCTTAGTTATAAGGATAAGATTGTGACAATCGCAATTTCTTATCATGATATGATTAATCATATTTTCGGAAAAATGCATAAAAGTGAACGAATTTATATTTGAACATTTTTTCCGAAATAGTGATACTTTATTTTTTCCAATGGGTCAATTTCTAGGCAAGTTACAGCCTCCAATAAATATATATATATATATATATATATATATATATATATATATATATATATATATATATATATATATATATATATATATATATATATATATATATATATATATATATATATATATATATATATATATATATATATATATATATATATATATATATATATATATATATATATATATATATATATATATATATATATATATATATATATATATATATATATATATATATATATATATATTTATTGGAGGCTGTAACTTGCCTAGAAATTGACCCATTGGAAAAAATAAAGTATCACTATTTCGGAAAAAATGTTCAAATATATATATATATATATATATATATATGTTCAAAAATATGCTTCTAGAAGGCAGAGTATTTACTAAACGTAATTTCTCTCTGAAGCAACCCTCTATACATCCTTATTTAAAAATAAGGAAATTGACCAGACTACAACAAATTGCAAGTCTGGCGCGTTAAGTGTAATAATCACATATTACTACGAAACGCTGTAATTCGATTTTAGTAAACACCGACCGAAAGACTTATTCCTAAATTAAAGGAACTCTCGTGTCAGCCACTGCACACCACTTGCAGACTGCAGTTTCGAGCTGTTGGCTCTCATCAGTGCAAGGTAGGCATGCAGTGACTGGCAACGAGATTTCGGGTGACATGGTACATGTTCACAATCTTAAGACTGCAACATGCAAAATAAATCGAAGGCGCCATCTCGCGGTCGCTGTTCACTACAATCGAATTGGTTAGCCTGAGATGGGCAGCAAATGTTCAAAAATATGCTTCTAGAAGGCAGAGTATTTACTAAACGTAATTTCTCTCTGAAGCAACCCTATATACATCCTTATTTAAAAATAAGGAAATTGACCAGACTACAACAAATTGCAAGTCTGGCGCGTTAAGTGTAATAATCACATATTACTACGAAACGCTGTAATTCGATTTTAGTAAACACCGACCGAAAGACTTATTCCTAAATTAAAGGAACTCTCGTGTCAGCCACTGCACACCACTTGCAGACTGCAGTTTCGAGCTGTTGGCTCTCATCAGTGCAAGGTACGCATGCAGTGACTGGCAACGAGATTTCGGGTGACATGGTACATGTTCACAATCTTAAGACTGCAACATGCAAAATAAATCGAAGGCGCCATCTCGTGGTCGCTGTTCACTACAATCGAATTGGTTAGCCTGAGATGGGCAGCAAATGTTCAAAAATATGCTTCTAGAAGGCAGAGTATTTACTAAACATAATTTCTCTCTGAAGCAACCCTCTATACATCCTTATTTAAAAATAAGGAAATTGACCAGACTACAACAAATTGCAAGTCTGGCGCGTTAAGTGTAATAATCACATATTACTACGAAACGCTGTAATTCGATTTTAGTAAACACCGACCGAAAGACTTATTC